>OW026315.1:6441462-6924921 GCA_932273695.1 Apotomis betuletana
TTATTTCGGCATTAGAATAAGATAGTTTTCGGAATGCAACATTAGTTGTTAAGGCTTAGTGTGAATTTAGTGTTTAGAAGTACAGTCTAAGTTTAATATGAAATAATTACAATCAACGTATTTATACAGTTTTGCAGGGAATCGTTCTAGAGTTTTGTACCTTGATTAATAAAATAAAAACCTAAATTCTCAATAAAAATAAAAACCCGATACAAGTCTGGTCATCATGAGAACTCATTTTAATAAGTGGGATAAAAATCCTACTAAACCTGATCATAACAAAAACATTTGGAATTCTCAGCTTCAATGTTCGCTGAGATTTTGTCACTTGTTCAAACCTCGGAAACGGCTACAGGTTATTTTACCAAATATAGCTAAGAATCAACTCGACAGACAAGGCTTTCGATTTAAACACAGACAACCCCCACTAGACGGAGCATGTAGGGCGACCCGCGCGCACCAACGATATGGTACGGCAGAACATTAAAGTATCAACACGGCGGCCACCGTTTAGTTGTGTCCATGTTTATGAGATCTCTCTACACCACTTAACACTACAATTTACCATGTTATTTATTTAATTTCTTTTTTCGTTGACGTACGCATGGATCATAAACAAGGACGCAACTAAACGGTCGCCGCCGTGTTGATACTTTAATGTTCTGCCGTACCATATCGTTGGTGCGCGCGGGTCGCCTTACATGCTCCGTCTAGTGGGGGTTGTCTATGGATTAAAAAGACCACTTTCGAATCGGTCCATCCATTTGGGAGCTACGATGCCACTGACAGACACACGTGTTAAACTTATAACAACCCTCTTTTTTCGAGCAATAAAACTGTTTTGTATTTCAGAGTCAAAACAAATAATTGTGTTTCTTTGTCAAGAATTTTGAATCTTTGTTAAGAACAATAGGGGCATTTAATATCGGCAGCTATGGAAAGGGCAATGCTCGGAGTTTCTCCTAAGGATTGAATTCGGAACGAAGTGATCCGCCAGAGAACCAAAGTTACCGACATAGCTCACCGTATTAGCAATTTGAAGTGGCAGTGGGCTGGCCATATTAGCCGAAGAACCGATAAGCGGTGGGGTAAACGTGAAATGAAATGAAATGAAATATTTATTTGCTGAATATGTAGAAGTTGTAAAGGCGCAAATCATACATTTCGAATAGTGGGTACATATTCAGCCGGAAATCCGGCATGCAAATTTTATAGGTAAGTTACAACATTGAAACTATTATTAAGTACTTAATTACGAACGCGAACATGTCACATTTTGACTTAATGTCTTAATAAACTTTAGTATGTTAACATCAATAAAATGCCAGAATTAATTTAAGGTGGTTGCAGAGATGTCACTTTCATACAAATCGTGTGATCAATACACACTTAGGCGGTTATGGCTTTAGGTTATTAAACATTCTTAAAAAAATCTTTAAGCGATCTTATACTCGCCAAGGAAATCAGTTTTGCTATAAATCGTACCATTACAAAGTTATTAAAACTTTAAAACCCGTATAATTTTGTCTATGTTATGTGTGTGTGCGTTATTTTTACACAACATACAAATGTAAGCTCACGTAAAGCTATCCATGAACAGTGCGTTCTGAAATATAATACTACTTTACTTGTGTGTTAGGATAATAAATTAAAATGGTATTTCGATATGAATGCATTAGAGTTTACTTTTAATTTATTACACCTTTTATTAAACATGTAACAAATCATTAAAAACATTTAAATTTGAAAGATACTTATTGTGTTTATTTGTTCATAACAATAAAATGGAATAGATTTCGAACGCACGAAATCTCCTTTATACTTTTCTCTGTGGTTGTATTTTGTGAATGAAATTGTGAAGGAAAATGTTGGTGTCCGTTTTTTTCGTTTTATGAGAATTATTTGAATAGTGAAACGTAATAGTGAAATGTGAATAATGAAACGTGCTTACTGTAAAATAATAATATAATAATAATAAACATGTATACTCAGGACATAGAGTGAACCCCAAACGATCGCGAGCTGGAATATTGCGATATCATGGGTCAGAAATGCCGGGGTAAGTATTGTGTTTGTAAACATTAGGCACATCACCATCCGGCCGTAACATAAGTGTTTTGTACTATTTTAGGCGAAGACAGGCATGGCGTGAAGACAGTGCAAATATGCAACACCCGCAACCGCAACCAAACACGAGCACTGAACGCAATTGCTCGGAGTCCCCTGTGACTCTCCAGGGTGATAGTGAACATAAAAAATACAAAGCTGTTCATAGTAGGTAAGTATACATATTGGTAGTTTCCTGTCTCTGACTAAATTGATATCAAGACCTACCCATGTTTTTCAATGGGTGATTGGAAAACCAACTCCTTTTGGTATTATCAATTCAGTGTCTTGTGGTATTTCATTTTTAGCAAAACACAGGCACACCGTGGTATCAGTATATAGTATTTCCTCCAATATGTGTCAGTGGCGAAATAAAAAAAGCCTCTTTGTTTCTTGCAACATAAACATACTCAGAAGAAACAATATAGATATGTATTATGCACTATTCTTTTAGGCGAAGACAGGCATTGCGTGAAGTCAGTGCAAATATACAACACCCACAACCGCAAGCAAATACAAGCACTGAACGCAATTGCTTAGAGTCCCCGGTGACTCTCCAGGGTGTGAGTGAAAATAAAAAATACAAAGCTGTTCATAGTAGGTAAGTACATACAGGGTGTAACCGACGGTGTACCGAAAACTGAAACCATGGCTTCAGGCAATGGCCTGAAGCCATGGTTTCAGAATAATGATTCTGGGCTGGGAAATCGTGGATATTTCTTTGAGAAAATTTTAAAATTTTCCTCGCGAGTTTTCATTTTTTCTTTATTCTTCCGTTAATCGAACTCTACCGGTTAAAAAATTACATGAAAAATCGCATGAAAATAGCATTTTCCGCAAAACACACAATGTATCACAAACAGTATTATGTAAGCTTTACGGTACAACACAGAGCGCGTGGAGTGGGACAGATAACGGTACTGGCCGGTCATTGATCCGCCAGGCCAGTGCGCTCGCGCAGGCCACTGCGGTCGGACGCATGATTAATGTTTACCTACCCGCACATTTTATTTGCTTTACTTGCTTGAATGAAAATAATCTTGGTAGACAGTTTTAATTTATCGGTCAGTTGTTATTGGTGTTAGGTAGTACACTAGTTGTGATCTGTGGTTGCATTGTTTTTGAGGTTGCATTCATTCATGTCATTCGATGCGCATTGGCGTAACGGTATGTTTTGCGCTGACGCGTGAGTGGAGTGGGGAGCGCCTGAACCGGTCGATGCTCGCCGCCTGCTCCCCTCCCTGCGCGTCTGCACTATTTTGGAAAATATTATCCTTGAGTTTTCCGAGAAAATGAACACTCGTTTTCAGTTCGTGATTATGATCTAAAACTACAGTTTTCTTTTTCGGTACGCTGTCGGTTACACCCTGTATATAGATAGTTTCCTGTCTCTGACTAAATTGATATCAAGACCTACCCATGTTTTTCAATGGGTGATTGGAAGACCAACTCCTTTTGGTATTATCGATTCAGTGTTTTGTGGTATTTCATTTTTAGCCAAACACAGGCACAGCGTGATATCAGCACAGTATTTTCTCTAATATATATAATGTATGAAATAAAAAAGCCTCTTTGTTTCTTGCTACATTAAACATACTGAGAAGAAACAATATAAATATGTGTTATGCACTATTCTTATTTACAAGTAATAAAATTAATAACAAAAAAATAAAAAAATCACGTTATTTACAATATTAATTATTGTTGTGTTTTGCACATAAGAGGCTGGTGGACTAAACAGTATATTTTTTTCAGTAACCCAAAGGCAAATTTTCTGCCCCAGGAACAAAAAACCCCAGATGGATGTAGCTCTTCTAGTACAGCATCTTCTATTACATGGCCTCCTCAGGATCCTAAAGTGGAGAAACATGAACTCATTATAGAAGTAGACAAGGAAAGTCCTCATAACTTTGAAGGACTGGATGGCTATAGTATTGTAGACATAAAACATGTACTAAATTGGGCAATAATTCTGCAGTCCAACCATTCGAAGGAGTGTACATATGGCAAAGTCAAATTTGTAAACGAGGACAGAGATGGGTTATCCAGCGTTTACATATTTGAATGTGTCATGTGTAAGAAAAAGTGGCATATGTGTTCGGAAGAAAAAAATAAGATTAATAAATCATTTGTTTGGGGTACATTAACTGCTGCAAGCTATTGTTCTCAATCAACTCATATGCTTGCAATTATGGACATTCCGTCTATGTCAGCAGATAAATTTAGAAGGCTGGAAATAAAATTTGGAGAAGTATGGCAAGATCAGCTATGGGAAGAAATGCAAGAAGCAGCCAAACAGGAGAGGGATATAGCTGTACAGAAGGGACACGTGGGCTCTGATGGAGTGCCATACATATGTGTGTATGTTGACGGAGGATGGTGCAAGCGGAGTTACGGCCATAATTTTAATGCTTCTTCTGGTGTAGTAAGTTTATTGAACATTTTATATTCCTTGTTTTTATACAGTGTTGGGCAAAAGTGATTGAATTATAAATTGCAATTACTAGTTTTGATTACAAGGAAAAAACTAATTTTTCATTACCATCGGTGGTGGTGATAATTTAATTTAATTTTTCATTACCATTATAAAGTAATTGAGTTATTTAATTACCAAGTAGTGTAATAGATGTAATTGAATTGAATGTTATTCAATATGTAATTACAAGTAAAGCCTGGCCAGAAATATATGAGGATTGTCAAGAGGGCGTTATTTATAAGATTTATATGGTAACACATTTGCAACCAATCGCAACCCACTATAATGACATTAGTTTTAAATACCTGTCAGTTCCACTATGTTAACCTCGTAATATCATTTAATGGAATGCACTCTTTTCCTGACTGTTTTTCATGTAGTAAACACTTGTACACTTTATTTATAATGTAACGTTCACGACTGTGAATGGTTTTCGGCATTTAATTTGGAAATATTAAATATTTGTCTTTTAAAGATATCACCGCGAATGACATTGACATTGTTGACAAACCATCATAAAATCATTGCCAGTGTAAGAAATTAGTTCCAGTGAAATTCCGCAATATGGCGCATCCTCATATATTTCTGGTCAGGCTTTAATTACGCCCAACACTGTTTTACAGTCAATGAGACATCATGATCATGTATATATTTGAGTTTTATGTTTTAGGCCTGTATCATAGGAGTGGAAACCAAAAAATGTTTATACTTGGGTATAAAAAACAAATACTGCAACACTTGTGTGCGTAATGAAAAAAAAGGAGAAGAAAAGGAGCACCTGTGTTTCCGCAATTACAAGGGAAGCTCCACAGCTATGGAAGTGGATATTTTGGTGGAAGGCTTTTCGAAAAGTGTGGAGATTCATGGGTTAAGATATACGTCTTTTGTTGGGGATGGAGATTCATCGGTCTTTGCGAGGCTGAAAGACAAGGTGCCATATGGAAATATAATTAAAAAGAAAGAGTGCAAGAATCATGTTATGAAAAACTTCACAAGTGCTCTTTATAAGGTAAAATAAAAAGTCAAATCGGCATGCTGCGTAAAAGAATAAGGAATTACATAAATATTCAAATATATCTTTTAGATTGCAGGTGATACAAAGTTACCCCTTGCTGGAAGAAAGATACTTGGAGCAAAGCTGCAAAAGCTTACAACAGTAGCTCGCCTCAACCTAATGCACAATTCCGATGTAGTAAAAATGAGGCAGGATTTGAAAAACTGCCCCTTACATGTATTTGGGCAACACAATGATTGCGATACATATTATTGTCGATGGAAGATGGCTGAGCAAAATAATAAATTATTAGATCCCGATGAAAATTTGGTCCCAGAATTAAAAAAACATGTTGCTGTTTGGGCCTTGATTGAGACTGCCATTGAGAATATTACACGTAAAGCAGATAGGCTTTTAGGCAATTTTACGAACAACGTGGCAGAAAATTTCATGAGTCTTATGGCCAAATACAATTGTGGCAAAAGGATAAATCTGAGTCGCGGTGGATCTTATCACAGAAGGGCACAAATCGCCGGTGTGTAAATATATATACAAATTCTACTTATAAAATTCCATTATAAATAAGGCCACTTCTTTTTTTATTGAACTAAATAATTAGGTTGGTAATTTATATTTGTTTTAGGATTGTGTCAAATAAAAGGTCAGCAATGGCAAGCTGAAGCCTGGAAGAAGGCATCAAATGAAAACCCAGGATCATATTTTAAAAAATATCTAGGTAAAGTCAGAAGATCTGCAGAGCTCAGAAAGAAACTTATGCGAAAGCGGGTTTTCAATAAGCCCGTTGTTAATCCTGTCCAAAAAGCCGATAAAAATTATGGCCCCAAAGCTGACGATCCACCACTGGAGCTGACTGAATCAGAACTAGAAAAAGCATGTGAAGAAAAGCTTCAGAAATTACAAGTGAGCAGATTGAGCACTCATCTTAAATTCAATCTTACAATCTTTGATAAGCAGGATTTTTCAAATGCAGATACAAGATACGGACAAACCTACGAAAATGTCGCGATAAGACTGTTTGAAAGAGATGAAAACAAAACAGTTATACCTTCCGGATTATTCATAGATCAGGAGTATGGTTTTTTGGGAGCAAGTCCAGATGGTAAAAATAAGCCATTCGTTTTTAATAAAAAGGTTCTCTACTTTTTAAAATACCATAATATAGGGTTTGCATCATGTTTTAGGTATAGTGGTAGGAGAAAATGCTGTGGTGGAAGTAAAGTGTTTCCCGTCGCTTTCAAAAAAAGGCAGCACCTTTGAAGACGCTGCCAAAGAAAACAAAACTTTTCCGTTAAAGTTAGACACTAATGGGCAATTCATATTAGACAAGACGCATAATTATTATTATCAGGTATGTATGTATGATATAAGTTTTAGTTTTATTTAGAAAAATTGGACTGAGTATCATATGCGTTTCCATACTATAAGTATCTACTTTACACTCATATCAAAATTGATTTCGGTTCAGTATTTGGTTATGCAGGAGTAATAAATAGACAAACAAACGATTCACATACCTACTTATAATATTCATCAAAATTGGTTCAGCAGTTTAGGCGTGAATGTTGGAGACAGACAGACATTACTTTTTGTAATAATTAGGATTGGGATTTTGATGGCAACCGTGGTTCTACATCGTGATTCCACGGAGTCGCTAATTGTAAAAAATATCAAAGTCAAAGTCTAAAAATATACTTTTAACGATATATTACGAGTAGATATAGGTATTACCTAATCATTTAGACCCGCGGTTGCCATTAAAACGATCCTAACAGGACTTTCTTTTAGTCATATTAGTAATAATAGTACCTTCAGATGTTATGTAGGTATTATTATATTTATTATACAGGGTGTTAAAAGTAATCACCAGGATTCGGAAATATTTTTGCAAACTTTGGTGGCGGCTTTGTTGTTCAGTTGTAGTTAGGTATGGGCGGCTTTGTTTGAGGTATGAGTGAGATAGCAATACGATTTTGACAAGTTAAATATCCACCCGAATTTCCGATTCCTGGTAATCACCGTTATCCTTCTAGAAACTCATTATGGTTAATGGATTTTGATTTATACCGAAATCTATTTTTTTTTTTACAACTTTCCATATAAAACCAACTAGCTGAATCGCCCACTTAGTACGGGAAGTCGATAGTTTTTAATTTTGGTATGGGTTTCAAGGGGAAAGTTGTTGCACAATCGTTTTCTTCTTGAAGAATAATTTTAATTAAACTAATTACCCTAACACCCTGTAAAAAAAACATTGCTGAAAATTTTGTGGCGTAATTAATAATTTCTTTACAGATTCAAGGCCAGCTTAGAATTTCAACAAAAGATCACTGTTATTTGATTTGCTTCATTGATTTAAAATCGAATGTATTGACAATTAAAGTGCAAAAAGACGAAAGCTTCATCGAGGAAATGCTGCAGAAACTTGTAATTTTCTACAGAACCTGCGTTCTGCCTGAAATCATATTAAAACGTATTCTTGCAAACCATAGATGCAGAGATCCACCTTCATTTTCAGGCAGCAGTACTAAACGCACAAAAAAAAAGAATTAAATTGACTCGACAGTTTGATTTTTTCAAAATGGCGGAGATATGGGGTTGAAAACGAAGAGAACATTCCGCCATTTAGAAATAAGCGAGTTCTACAACTCACAGAAACCTAGTGGCATGGCCCTATTTATCAATATTACGTCACAATAAAACCCACATATAAAGATTGTTTTTTATTTACATGAAGATATTGTATTCTAAATATTTTATTCGAATGGAACTGCATCATAACTAGGGTTAGGAATTTTGGTGGCAATCGTCGTGTTTAAATCCATATATAGTAACAACGTAACAGCATAAATTATAAAAATATATCGTTATATATTTTTATATGGCGCGAGCAAGCTCAGGATCGTAAGTGGCGTAAACTGGTGTTTGAAGATAAGACAAAGTTTGGGTCACTGCGCTCGCTCAGTTAGTAGTAGTTATATACTTTTAGACTTTGACATTTTTAACAATTTGCGACTCTATGGATCTACAGTTGCCATCAAAATCCCAAACCTAATCATTATTTAAAAATGAAGTAATACTGCATTCATAGTTTAAAAAAAATTGTCGCCATTGAGCAAAATATTTAATGTACTTCCCCTCCATGTAGCATAGCTGTGGGACACCTGTATACTCATTGTAGTTAATCATTCAAGCCGCAAATCACTCACACACACACACACACACACACACACACACACACACACACACACACACACACACACACTCACACACACACACACACACACACACACACACGCACGCACGCACGCACGCACGCACGCACGTATTGTATTTATAATCTCATGTTTAGCTTATATAATCTGCGCATAATGTTAGTTAACATCATCATGTTTAGTGCACAGCTCCAAGGCCCCGAGATACAGGCACAGCCTAGTTCGGGTCTGCAAGATATTTCCTGCGTATTTTATTCATGTGTGCTTTGTGAAATAAATTTATTCTTTATTCTTATTCTTCTTTATTCTAAATATAAGCATAGCCTAATGCTAAATAAAAAGCCTATATAGCCTATGATAAATAAATATATCATTGTTAGGCATAATGGATTACATGTAATCCTAATGAATTACTAATTGTAACGGTCTGTCCGGCCTATATGGTAAGGAATTAAGTTTATATATTTTATCATGAAGACATAAACTTAATTTCTTGATACCGTATGGGCCAGACGGTCCGTTGGACTTATTTACGTTACTCTATGAAACGGCCAAGCCATACTTTTGAAGCCAAGGTGTAGGATTAGTAAACTCAGCGCTCAGGGGCTTGGCTTTTCGAGGGATCTGACAACTTTTTTACAGCGAAATCGTTATGAGCATGTGAGTCTTGGCCGCCAATTTTACATGAAATGTTTTTGGTGGGATTACATGTAATTGAAAATACAAAAGTATTTAGTAATTTCAATTTCATATTTTTTTTATGGTAGTGAAGGTAATAATGGTGATGATAATGATGGCGGTGATTGTGGTGTTGGGGATAGGTACTTCAATTTAATGTTTTATCTTCATCAACAGTATCATTCACCATCATCATCATATAATTACAAGTATTGCTAAAATAAAAAAATGGGCAAGTGCGAGTGCGACTCGCGCATGAAGGGTTCCGTACCATAATCTATAACAAGTTTGTTGTATGGGAGCCCCCTTAAATATTTATTTTATTTTATTTTTCGTATTTGTTGTTATAGCGGCAATAGAAATACATCATCTGTGAAAATTTTAACTGTATAGCTATCACCGTTCTTGAGGTACAGCCTGGTGACAGACGGACGGAGGGACGGACAGCGAAGTCTCAGTCAGTAACAGGGCCCCGTTTTTACCCTTTGGGTACGGAACCCTAAAAAGGACAAACACAATACATCACAAATCAGAATCACGAAGATGAATAAGTACTGTAACGCCCAGCCAATAAGACAGACATTTTTGTGATCAGATATTTATGAACGCCTTGTATGTTGCGATATATCTGATGGCGACTGTACATACATACATAATATTCACGCCTCTTCCCAACAGGGTAGGCGGAGACAACATCTTTCCACCTGCTACGGTCCTGACATACCTACATCTTTTGCTTCATCAACATTAATTTATCTCCTCATGCACGTTTGTCGGTTTATTATGGTGGCAATATTATGTATCAGAACAGAAAACCAACAAAGATACTTATTTCATTCACCACGTACTTGTACTGTCAAAAATCAGTAATATATCGTCTGGCAACGACCAAAAGTCACCAAAATTTCTGTCGCTGATCTTCAAAACCTCGTACCTATCTAGTTAGTAAATTAATACGGAGACACGAGTTGTGTTGCAAGTATGTAAATGTTACTAAGTTTTAGTTATCAACCGACGATATCATGGTATTATTTATTTTGTCAATTCAGCCCGTCTAACACAACTAGGCTTCTTGATTCTTGTCGCTCGTTATAGCACCGCCCATATCTCTCACACAGTACTACAAAGAAAGAGATAGGTAATATTTTTCGCGCGAGAATGAGTCGCGCGTCAGTTGGCAATCTTCAAATTCATCATCAAAATCAAATATGCATGTTTGTTTATTTTGCGCTTACTATCAAACTGACAGGTGATACGCGACTCTTTAATGAATGAATCGACCGCACACACTCACGATTATTGTCTATTAGTGTGCGTACTTGCTGATTTTTCACAAATTGCCACCACATGGGAGAATAAAACAATTTATGACGTGCTACTAATACTATATGAATAAAAGACTAATACGCGGACTCGCCAACATACAAATTTTACTTCAAACTAAAGTAACATACGAAATAATACACAAAAACTACAAATCTTGCTTCCCAGCGCCATCTAGCGTGGAATGTCTAGTTTTGTTTCCTCTGCAACCACCTTAATAAATAATATGTCAACAATGAAATAATAATAGTAATCTAAATGTTCAATTAATTAGTACCTATTCAATCTACAAGGACTTTTTTCAAGGAAGTCATGAGTCGAGTAAAAACATTGCTCAGTTAACCACCTTCGCAGAGCCCTACAAAACCTGTTCATTGGTAACATACTTATTTCCGATGGAATAGAATTAAATACTAAACATGCTATATAGTGGCTGTTGTCCCTATATAATTTTAACTTTGGGCCGGGCATAGACAGAGGGAAATGTGTCAAGTTTCTTTTGTTGGTGTTGTCTCTCGTTCGTCTCGTGTTCTTGAGTGGAGACCGCGGATCGGCAAGTGTAGTGTGGGACGCCCTCAGACTAGGTGGAGCGATGATCTTTACAGGGTGGCTGGCAAGAACTGGATGAGAGTAGCCGAGAATCGTTCACAATGGCGTGCAGTTGGAGAGGCCTATGTCCAGCAGTGGACAAGAATAGGCTGATGATGATGATGATGGGATTTTGGTTAATTAACTCAGAAGAAACCAAATCTGGTGTACAGTGTG
Organism: Apotomis betuletana; assembly: GCA_932273695.1. Classification (NCBI taxonomy): domain Eukaryota; kingdom Metazoa; phylum Arthropoda; class Insecta; order Lepidoptera; family Tortricidae; genus Apotomis; species Apotomis betuletana. The sequence continues at coordinate 6,453,038 of OW026315.1, forward strand.
CTTAACCCTTAATTTTATAAAAATAAATGAAGGTCGGTAGTTCAAGCCTCCTTAAGTTAGAATAGAGCAAACAATTTTTTTTCGAAAAATATATTAAAAGATTGTTAAGGAATATGTCGATTTCTGTAATTTTTTGCCAAATCAAAGGATAACAAGAAATCGCAATTCACTGAAGTATAGACACAAATTATATTTTCCTCATACAGAAACATGCAATTGGTAAATATGTTCAAGACCCATCACGCCTTTACAACATCACGCAAATAATGACGTCACGTGCCTACCTAATAAGTTGTCTAAATCTCCGGCCCGAGTGTCAGAAAAATAGTGGCCGTATCAATCATAGGAAATAGGTTTTTCCGACGGATGAGTAAGGAAAACAAAAGGTAATCTTGAACAGAAACTTACGTATCCTTACTTCGGCTTCCTACCACGGATTGAGAACTATTTGTAAACATTAATAACTGCAGAAAGTATAGTACATATAAAATATCTAAACAAAAATGTAAAAATTATATGCAAGTGATTTAAAGATAAAAAAGGAAGTCAAATGCAAATGAGTGATTATTTGGTCACTGAACGATTTAATAAGTGCCAGTAGTTTTTAACCCCCGATAAAAAAAGAGGGGTGTTATAAGTTTAACATGTGTATCTGTGTGTCTGTCTGTGGCATCGTAGCGCCCAAGCGGATGGACCGATTTAAGTGCCGTATTTTTTTAATCGAAAGACTTTTCCGTCGAGATAGTTCTTAGCTATGTTTGGTGGAAATAGGACCAGTAGTTTCCAAGATATTCAGCTTTGATTGGAACAAGTGACACGTTCATTTACTTAGCGGTCCCCCGAACGTAACGAAGCTTGGATTCATTTTCTAATGTAGCTGACAGACGGACAGACGGTCATGGCGAAACTATAAGGGTTCCTAGTTGACTACGGAACCCTAATAATATATATTTTTTTCAATTTAAACGGTTTTATTGACAATGTACTAAAGTTAAAAAATAATTCGGTAAGTCCTAGGTACCAGATATCACACCACTCTCCTCATCAATCTAGGGCACTGATCAGACAAAAAATAATATCGTTGCCCGACATTTTCTCAAAATTCTCGATCATGAGCTATAAAATCTCTAGAGGCGAAGGCCACATTGCCCGGGATATTCAATTAATGTTCAAATAACTTGCACTACAAGTACAGGCCGGCAATAAGTGAATTACCGCACGGGCCTTTTTTCTATCTAGCTCAATGTAAAATTGATCAGCTAACTTCGTTAGGTCCATCGTTGGTTTTTGTGAAAGAAGCGACTTGTAAAATGATTATCGGGGTGTCAATTTGATAAAGCTTTACTGTGTCTTCAGTTTGGAAATAATACGGCTAAATATTATAATTTTTAATATTCGGGAACTTAAGATATAACAAAAAAAAATAAGAAGATAATAAGATGAAATACATATCGTTCTCTCTATAATTAGATGTTATTTTGCACTTAAGTCTACTAAAATACAGTAAATTCTTCTCAACAATCACGGAGCGCAAATTGCTAAACTAGAAATATAATACCGAGATCTTGGATAAACATCACGTTGCATTGAGGGCCAGGGGTTAATTTCAACGTACATTTGTACGAAATGTTGTAAAAAATAAAAAATGTAAAGGTTCGGGCGGGCTTCGAACCTGCGTTTCCAACGGTTTTTCGGGCCAACACGGGCATCTTACCTATTAGACCACTGAACCGAGGCGCGAAGTAAACGTTTCAACCAGTTACTTAATTTCTCATAAGCCTTAGCGTGCACATTTGTACGAATCAAGAGCAAGGTTATACATATAATTCGGACACTGCCTAGCACGCTGCCTATTAGTCATTAGGTATAGGTACTGTGGGCTGCACAAATGCATAGCCCAGTTATGAATTAATTAATTCATAAATGTGTCATGCAATTTTGCAGCTCATTGTATAGCTCGCTTACAAATGCATAATTAGAACGAATAGGTCCTTCCTAACTAAAAGTTGACTTCAGAATAGATCTAGGTCCAACTCCGTGCGAAGCAAATTAATTTGAAGCATGAACTTAAATATCCTTGTCTTCCGTTCGAACAAAATTTAACACGAGGACCGATTCCATTAAACTTTGAATGCACTTAGTGAGACAAAATCTAGTCTGACTTCGGAAGAGAAGAAGTTTGTAAAGTTTCAGCTGCAATAGATAAATAAGATATAGGTACCTAGACTCCTTTGTACTGGACGTCATAAACAGTCATAAAGCACCTCTAGTACCTATAACTACGAATAAAATACGACTTTTTCTCGCGCGAGATATTTACCTATCTCTTTCTGTACAGTACTGTGAGAGAGTGACGGGTGACAATAAGTCGCGCGCCAAGAGTCGCGCAGCATAGTTGTGCTAGCGCGTCTAGACGCGATGGGCGAGTAGACTTTTTGACCAACAGTCTTGAGTGAATCGTGAGCGTTAGTCATAATGTCTCTGCTGGTATCTAAAAATCGGGCTTCTTTTATACATAGTTTTAGGGTTCCGTAGCCAAAAGGTAAAAACGGGACCCTATTACTGAGACTTCGCTGTCCGTCCGTCCGTCCGTCCGTCCGTCTGTCACCAGGCTGTATCTCAACAACGGTGATAGCTAGACAGTAGAAATTTTCACAGATGATGTATTTCTATTGCCGCTATAACAACAAATACTAAAAATAAAATAAAATAAATATTTAAGGGGGGCTCCCATACAACAAACTTGTTATAGATTATATATATGTATAGGTACGGAACCCTTCATGCGCGAGTCGGGCTCGCACTTGCCCAATTTTTTATTAGGTTTAACAGGTTAGGGCCGGTTTAGCAGTTAGTATTTTTTAACATAGACCATAAACTTAAGCATAAAAAGCGATTATTCAATATTGAAGTTTTACAACGAAGTTTAAAAGTTGTGGTCAGATTTCTGTCGGTCTAAAAGTTGGTTCGCCTAACTATCGTGTCAATTTGCTGCAAACTACGGGTATTTATATATTTAGTTGATTTTTCATCGATTCCGCTGGCTGAGTCACCTGGAGAGTATGGGAGACGATAGGGCCGTAAAGAGAGCGTTTCAGGGGCGATCGAGTGGCAAACGTCCGGTCGACCGCCCTAGATACCGCTGAAAAGACGAAGTGCAGAAGGATCTAACTACCCCTGTGGTGCGGAGATAATGCCATTAGCGGGTTATACTCCCACACAAAGTCCGACTACTGGTAGTGAGGGCTAACCAGCCCGGATACAGTTCAAGTCATGTCATTAAAAAATAAGGATCTATGCGCCCTAAATATCCCTAACTGGCGGGAAAAGGCGCAAAACAGAGAATAATGGCGTTCTTTTGTGTCAGAGGCTAAGTCTTTGGGACACTGAGCCAGACTAGTAGGTAAGTAAGTATTTCAACTCTTTGTTTTATCACCCGTAATATTTGTGATAAAGTCTATGCTTTGACGTCAACTGCATGATTACGATACCCGATGTGTTAGGTACCGATGTATCGAAAGTAAACTTATTATATTTGGGTGTACATTGTTTTAACTGGTCATTATTGTGCTTTTAGAGGCCTGTATGACTATAATTTCAACATAACTCTATAAAAAAAGAAGGAACTAACAATTTTACCTTTGATTGCCTTTGGTCGACGATAAAGTTCCATAATTTGTGTACTGTTAAATACAAATATTGAAGAGCGAGACTCTAAACGATAACATGTATATCTACACTTAAACAAAGTAAATACTTTAGTTAAGGGTGTAATATAACATTTCCAGCCCCACCGTGAGAACCAGCACACGTAAAGCGCCTTATTTAAATTGCAAGAAAAATCCCGTCCATTTAACATGCCATTATTTTCTCTTTTCCGTTTTTGGCTGTAAAATATGGTATGTACGAGTATTTCTGGATTATTATTTATCATTCAACATTAAAGCAACGTATATGAACGTTCATTGTGCTGTATTTTATACAAATTTACATACAGTCTTTTGGGATCCTCAAGTAAAAGGAGTTTAGTTTTTTGTAGAGGCTGAAAACATAATCGTGTTTTCTTGTTGCATGACTACAAAACACTAGCGTTAGTAGTAATAATAAAAATATTCTTTAGATGTTTTTCGGTTACATAGTATGATTTTCCAACTTAATATTAAGTTAGTTTATTTAAATACCGTAATTCTATATAATAACCCTTGTGTATTAGAGACTATATTTATAACTACGACATTAATATAACACTGTTATGCCAATAATGTCCTGTCTGTGTGTGCTTTTATTGGATTAAACATTTTTCTTTCTTTCTTTCTTTCTTTCTTTCATTAAGATCACACACAGTTATAATAAAAAAAAAATAGTTATTCCAATATCATCCTATTTTTTCTATGACACAACACAATTTTTGTATGTTCTTATACTACCTAAGTATATTTTATGAATGTTTGTTACCTTTGAGGTAGTTAAGATTGATCACCGATCTTAAAATCAAACACAAACGAACGTGACACACTTTTATCACGGTTTGCAATCTTAATAATAAAAAAATCTTGTTAACAAAAGGCTTAAAATTCCGCCGTTACAATTTTTTCTAAAAAGTGATAATAAATATTAGCTATTTTTTAGTTTTGAATAGATTATTTATTACCCTAAAAAAATTCAAACACTGTGTAACTGACGCGCTTACGAAAGTTTATGCTATAGGTATACGAGTAGGTGAAGGGTGCTAATGGATAGACGCTTGAAATTTAATGGAAACTCAGAGGAAGTATCCAGGAGTTTTGCTGGATACTTCCTCTGAGTTCCACTGAACTTTCTGAACCTGGGTTTAATTCAATCGAATCTGATAAATAGACAGTCAGCAATGTATGGGCAATATCATACATCTCTTCTTTGTTTACCAATTATCTACCTAGCTATAACTAGACCCCGTTATCGGCGGTGCAATTTGGTAGCTGTCAAGTTCATAGGGATGGGTAAAAATATATCTGATATCGATATCGATACTTTTATTTTTTTATACTATTTTTTTGGACTAAAAATAAATATGTTTTTTGGATCCATGACAATCATTGGTGCTGGCGGCTATTATAAAGATCATTTCGATAAAGATAAGAATATTATTTCTAAATTGAAATCTTCTTAAGCCGCTGCCATAGCTGCTAAAGCTAAACGATTGTTCTCTGATGCAAATCTGATATACTAAATTAATTTCATCGACAACAATGACGAAAAATGTAAAAAAAATAAAAATGAACACATTTTGAAAATTATATAGTCCTGTTTTATAAAATAAACACAATTAATTAAAGTCTTTTTCACGATTTGTTACTCTCATTATGGTAAAAATTATCGACATATAGCTATGATTATCGACATATTTTAAAATATTTTTACCCATCTCTAAGAACTTGACAGCTACCAAATTGCACCGCCGATAACGGGGTCTAGTTATAACATAATTTTATATTAATAGTTTTAATTATAATTTACAAACAAAATAACTTACTTGAGTTTCTTTAAACTTTCTTCTCGACAGCGGTCTGTTCTTGTGAAATTTCGGTAGATTCCGATTCAGACTTGTAAAAAAGCCCTTGTGGTCTGCTTTCAGAATAATATTTTTGATTTCATGGACATATGGCTGATATATTTAGATTTTTATTATTCATTAAGTGAATTGCTAAAATAGATAGGTGTACAGTGGCAATATTTCAGACACATATCTTTAAAAGCGTCACTCAGTTTACGCTTTGCGCTTTTTTAAATAGCAAAACTAGCTTTCGAGATCTCCGAAGTGGCGATAAACCTAGTATAGATAGGTACCTGTTTCCAGTTTGCCAACCCGGACGCGTTAAGTTTCCACCTTATTTATATGCGACGCAATACATATCAGGCGCACATATACCGGGTAGTAACGTGAAATGTCTCCTTATGCAAATCGAATCACAAACATCGTGATTTATTGACAGTTAAATACGATATACCTGAGATATACCTAAGGGATCGCTTATTTTGCGATATCTCAAAGTACACTTGAATTCGCGCCCTGGTTATATTTGGGTTTAGAATAATATTTCCCCTAATAAATAGAACGAATATCATTCGAAGTTATTAAACCTCTCAATATCTTTAGAAGACATATAGCACAATAAGATGAAAACAAATAAAACTTAATGAAAACCACTGGTAACCTTTGAGTTCAGTGAAAATTTCATTTCACGGGAGAATCTCATACTTGGTTAGAATTTGGGTCTACGAGAAGCGACAAACGTCATAAAGGGATAATGTAACCTAATATAATTTTATATTTTGATATAATATTATGTGACTTTGTAACGCGGCAAACCTCCATGATGCTGGACTGGCCGCTTACAAACGCCATTTAAAAAAAATAGGCGTTCGTCTTTTGTTTTTTTTCTCAGACACGCTCGGACTCGCACCTGAACGAACTGGAGGCTGAATAGCTATTACTTATACGTTTAAAAATGAAATGTAATACCATGTGGTGTTACGAGTTAACCGTAATTGAACATATATACTGTATATACGACGCTGTATATAATACACTATATATATGATAATCAAATACTTGTACGGGCTGCCGCTTTGCAGCCCTCTTACTCCACTGAAGTTTGCGTGCTGTTGTAAACGCACCTCGATCGGCGGTTATTTTATTATTTATTTTAATTACACAACAATTTTACATTATATACATTTTAATAAATTATTATTATTTTCTAAATACATCTTATAGGTACACATGTAATAATTAATTATTATGAATAAATGAATATGGAATAAAGTTTCTGATTTCTCCATACTGAACCATTTGGATTGATCGCCCGTATAATATTAGTTTAGAAACCGCCGGTTAACGCACCCACTCGGGTTGCTTTTATGTGGTCGAAACTAACATAAGTGTGCGGTCATTGAGCTAATTAATGTTTTAGTTAAGGTAAATGTGTCACACAAATTTAGGATCACGCCTGCTCCGTGGACATACGCAAGGTTCAGAATTATTATTTGTGATGGCATCACGTCACGGCCCGCTAGCCATTTTTATGGAGCGTTTTCCACCATTTCTATAGAGTGCTCCGTAGGAATGTAGAATTTTAACAGTCATTTCCTGTTCATAGAACACTGTAAAGGTATTCAATCCTATATTTCCCGTTTGATCCCAATAAAAAATATGATCGAATGAGATCTTAAAATGAATATTCACAACACACGAGGGGGAAAACAAGGTAAGTAACAATAAGTATTGGAATTAGTGGGTCAAGCATAAGAACATGTATCATTCCTTATGGTACCGAGTCTAGAAAGACGTGTTTTTCTACCAAGGGTACAAAATCCGTGTTATCACTTATCTGAATACGGCCTAATCCAATCTGAAAGTGCTGCGGGTTACGGACAGGGATATAAAATGGTGCGCAAACAGCACCCAAATCAGTAAGTCTCGTATTACACAGGGTTTATAGGATTTCTTAGGATTTTCAGGGATCGTTTTATTTATATATTGTACAGAGCTTGTCTCATGTATTTTCCCAGTATAGACTGCGGTTAGATTAGGCATTAACAGTTTAGAATAAAATAAAAATAAATAAATTAATATCGGACAACCAAATCAATCTAGTCCCACAGTAAGCTCTAGTAGGGTTGTGTTATGGACACTAGACGACGATAAACATACTTATATAAATAAAAACATACTTAAATATAAACAACATCTATGACCCATGCACAAATATTCGAGTTCATAACACAAATATTTATTTGCCCTTGCCAGGATTCGAACCTAGGACCGTCGGCTCAGTAGACAGTTGCTTAACCACTGCGCCAACCACGTTCTCAGAATAGCTTGAGAAGATTGATATATATCTATCTCCGTCCTATCACAGGGTCTGTGTATGTGCTTGTTTAGGCAAAACTTTCCTGCAAAGTATAGTTTATTTCATATACCAAGGCCATTAAGATGTCAGTAGGCGGTAACAATGGAACAATTTATAGTTCTCATTGTGTACTCACAAGTGGAATCAGGACTTAATAATAAAATAGTGAACTTTATTCTGCAAGTAAATACTTAGTTAATACGACACGGTGATCTAATAAAGAAGATAATAGAGGGAATACTTGAGGGAAGGAGAGGAAGAGGAAAGCCGAGGATTAGTTATTAAGATCAGATAATGAAAAGCTAGACGTTGCGTCGTATCGAGAAGTAAAAGAAGTGGCGTTAAGTAGAACGGACTGGAGAGAACTGCACCGATAAGAGTCAAACTCTTAAATAATAATGATGATGGCATTAATCAGCAGAGCAGGGTGGTATTATTGAATATAATATATGGATGATACCTTAGAATAGAATATATAGCAAACTATAAAGATAAAACGTATAACTGTAATAAATTTAACCTACCAAACGAACGAAGAAGTAGAAAAAAAAAGAAATATTAGGGGAAACTGGTGATTGTTAGTAATTGTTACAAAGAAGCGCAAACCTTTTTATTACGTATGCAATCACTCTTCTACGATGAAACATAACGTTGGAGCGTGCTTACCTACTGATAAAATAGTATAGGATTTAACTGCAAAAAATACTAGTAAAGTCATCGAATAAAGCAATGAATTTGAATTTGAATGATCGTGTTATTAGACACTGTAGCTTTAGTCAAACTGTAAAAAGTTTTGTTTTTAGCTTTAAGTTATTACACGTGTATGATAACAAATTAGAGACCTGCCAGCGGCACTCTAGGATACATTGTTAATATCATGTGTTTATATTTTGTACTTAATGTATTTTTTGCATTGAATTTTTGCTTGTAAAACAGCCAATAACTTTGTACAGTGCATGAGGTGACAGAATGCGATTCGAGTTTTATACCTGTCTCGCTCGCTCTTACGCGAACCAGATAGGAACCTCTTATTTTTTACCCGAAGCCGAAAAGCTTACGGACTGTACCGTTTTTATATCTACAACCGCTGTATACATATAATCTGTTTCCATGTCCAAAATCTCGTAACATTTTAAATGAAATTTATATATCACTGGTCCAATCTGTTTTGATGTACTGCATTCCAACTTGGGGAGGCGCTGCTAAAAGTCGCATCATTGACTTGGAAAGAGCACAACGTGCTCTATTTAAAGTTATGTACTTTAAAAAAATCAGGTATCCTACTGAACAACTATATCAAATGAGCAACCTCCGAACAGTCAGGAAACTGTACATTCTGCAAATGGTACTAAGAGTTCATAGGACCTTACCATACAACCCAAACTACAAAAAGAAAAGAAAAGTAACCAACGTAGCTAAAGTAACAAACTGTAGAACAACATTTGCCACCACACAGTTCAAGAGAAGATCAGCATACGTGTACAATAAAATCAACAAAGATGATTTAGACGCGCGATCACGCGCGCGCGCACACACACAAACACACGCACACACGCACACACACACACACACACACACACACACACACACACACACACACACACACACACACACACACACACACACACACACACACACGCGCACGCACACGCACACGTACACGCACATGCACACGCACACGCACACGCACACGCACACGCACACACACACTGCCCACTATACTTGTATGTTTGTTTTCTTTTTTTTGTTCTTATTTATAATCTAGCTGTACTTAATTGAAACCAAAATTAACTAATTCACAAACTAAACTAAAGTAGTTTTAGTTATACTTAAGTTTATTTCATGTAACCTAAGGAAGAGCGGTGCCTCCCAACACAGGCAATTATATGCTTACTGGGTGGCTCCATCACATAGATCATAATGAACTGTATTTTATGAAATAAAATATTTTGTATTGTATTTTGTATGTTTATATTTTACTTTCCATCGGCATCAAAGGAAATCGTATGGTGGCAAGTCTCTACGCAATCTTTCACATCATTTGGACACCGTGAAGAATATCACGAAGTGCTGCGTGAAGCTTCGTATATCAGAAAAAAACACCAAGAGTGGTGACATTCGTGACGCTGTTCCACTAGATGCCCGGTCTGTATCAGATGACGAAGAATGTCCCGCGACCGGCTCTCCCACTATAACCCTTGGTAATTTGGCTCCCCTTTATTATTATTGCGGAGAAACTCAAACTCGCTATTTGTGTTAAAGAATACCCTGCTTCAGAATAACAGAAGGTTTATTTTTATCCGGGCATAGCGCCGAGGGGCGAAACTGGTTCAAAAGTAAGAGAAGCAATTTTAATCACAGTTTTACGCCCATTGAGAATTCTTATAAGAAAAAATAAAAAATATCTTTGATCATTATTTCGTTGATTACTAGCTGTGTAACGCATGTTTTTGAATATTCACATTCCCATTCGTATTCGCAAATTTGTCGTACATTTTCAGTCTCTATAATTAATAAACGTAAAATGAAGGCCGGTAAAATTGAGTCACATTTGTAAAGGATTAAATTGATCCACGTATTGCAACATGATTTAATTTTAGTGGCTACATTATTTTAATTTATTTTACAGCCTACGTTTGTCCTCTGCTTAGCGACGACGGGCCGACGGCCCCTCTCATTTTCCACGTATCCTACAATTAATTTTATGTATCTGCAGCTCAAATGCATCACAAATACGCAAAGTAAACACAATAGTTTGCATTTTATTTTGAATGTTTAATGTATTGTACATCTGACATGACTACCAAAATATGTGCCCGTTGGTACATTGTATGTATACTAATTGTGTACTACACTAAGCTAGTTATAATAAATCGACCATTATTTCACGAAAAAAAATCGTAAACGGACCTATGTTTTACATTAAGAAGATCATTGTTCTTTATGTTGAGGAAAATAAAGCTTTTAAACTTATGTAAAAGATCTTGCAGCCACAATTATTGTAGGCGCGTGTCAAATACAGTCATGTTTTTAATTTAAGAACGTTTCATTTCGCTTCTTATCTCATGTAACATAATAGGATTCCCGCAAGGAACTTTGCTTCACCAGTAAAGTTGGAGAAGCCATCTTGGTTGTTTATTATAGACAACATTTCTACGCGTATGGAACAAACTTTGGATGGTTTCAGATGTCTGTAAACATATTTACAAATAAAAACTTGCACACGAGGCCACAACGGAAGTATCCATTACAGCAACACGGTATTAACAGGAATAATTTGAGGGAAATATAGCCTTAACAGGTACCGTAACAGGGTTGATGTACCATTGGTACCAATGGTAAAGCCGTGGAAAATTCTAGTTGTAAGTATATATGATGCAACCCGAATACACAATCTTACACAATGTAGGATGTTATTATCTCAAGCCAACCATGAAATCGTAAACAGTATAAACATCTCCATTAGTATGCAAGTGCTTTCTTAAACAGACGCGATACATTTCGGCTGTCGTCATTTTGCTATTCAAATGCATGCCTTTGCTATTCGCATGACTGTCCAGAAAATTTTATGTTCCGGGCATAACACTTGACTTTGAAGTCCAAGGAAGAAAATTCTCACTTTTAACTAGACCGTTTGAGTTTTGGAAGACGAAACAGGGAGAACGAAACCTGATTTGCTTAACCCATTTGTATCCGACGCCATAATAGTTACGAGGTGCACACTTATTGTTAACTGTTAGTATAGGCACAGGGCGGACACTGCCTACTAAAAACTGATATTGAATGTCAGTGTCAATGTGTGCGTGTAAGACGCACAGGGCTGCCTCAGACGCATTGCAACAACTTGTTGGTGTTTTAGTTGCACATAAATATGACATAATAATAAGATAACGGTAGTGGTGGTGATGGCAGCACTGGTGGTGGTTGTGATGGTGGTGGTGGTGATGGTGGTCATGGTAATGATGATGATGGTGGTGATGGGTGGTAATGGTGGTGGTGGTGGTTGCGGTGGTGGTTTTGGTTATAGTGGTGACGGTGGTGGAAGTGATAAAGGTCGCGATGATGGTGACAGTGGTAGTGGTGGCAATGATGATGATGTTCATCATCATCATCATCATCGTCAACACTATCACCACCATCATTATCAATACCACCACCAGTCACCACCTTCATCATAATCATCATCACCACCAGTCACCACCACCATCATCATTACCATCACCATAACCCATATATATACACAGTAGGTACATAAACAACCCTTTCTAAAATTTCTACGCAGCCAACTCGATTCCAACTCGGTGCCCTTGCGGGGTGAGGTAACTCGATTCGGTGCGGGGGTGTGCGTGTCCATTCTGTATGTAACTTGTAATATTAAGTGTTCTGTGGTATAGGAAAATTTGCAGTCATATATCCTCTTAAGAGGTGAACGCACTGTTATCTGTGTACACGGTGTGGGTGAAAAATCTTTTATCTATAGCAAACAATCATTAAAATTTCGCAAATAGTAAAGTGATTGAATGGATTGCGGGAACTTTGGACTAATCATCGCGTTGTTTACTTTAGGAGATAGAGTAGAAGAGTTTAGACAAGATTGAACTAATATGACATCTAGTCGGATTAAGTTGAGTTTTAATTAGTTAAACGTTTGGCAATAAAATGTGAATGTTTTACTTAATATACTTTTAGCTGAGTTTCATTCTGGAAAGCTTTCTTAAAGAGTGTTGAAAAATTAAGCAATTTGTTGAAAAGTCGATAGATTGAGCACAGCTTCGACTGATTAGTGGGCAAAGTGCCCGTGTTGGTCAGGCGAGCCGTTGATAAAGTTACTTCGAATCATACCTGAAGCATCTTTATTTATTTATCTTCGCTTCAAAAACGATTGGTCTCTAATTATCTTGTCGGATTGCAAACTTTGGGTCTTTAACTGCAGTTAAAAGGGTTAGGCAGACGATTTTGCCTTTTCTAGTTTATAATATAAGCAAGGATACTAGTATGATAGAGTCTTTAAACCAAATGGTCAGTCTTACTTCTTTATTTCATAAACTATTAACAGTCTTACATAAGATAATTTGGTGACCATCTTCAGATTTGCTCTATAAGCTTTACTGTATGTTGGTAATAATAAGGTAACAAATAAGGTATATTTTATGGAATGATATCACTATTCTGTTAGATAATCTATAGCCAGGTGCCTTAAATCAAAGCACTATAAAATGAAGAATATGTCCATGGCTCCGGTAAAGGGTCCCGTAGTAACGTAGCGAACCGTACGACAGGTCACTTTTCTCATAACTTAATAGTATAGATAGGTAGGTCAGATCTTTAACACTAAAATCTCGAAATTTCTCGGTCAAGGTTGTCATGCGCGAACTCTTCCTTTCGGGCAGGATCATTCACTGTGTCTTGCTGTCTTCTTTTTACCATTATGTACATGACTCTGTAAACAAACGAGAAAGTTGGGGTTAGACTATGATTTTCTTGGATCAGTCCAGCTGGCTTGCCATAGATGCTGATGATGCTAACAACGTTCGTGATGACGCTGCTGCTGCTGATAATGATGATGATAATGTTATTGATAATGATGACTGTGACAATTAAAATATTGGTTGTAAGAAGAAAAATAATGATTTTCAACATGCAGATGCTTAAACAAATGTCCCAATGCGACGACGGTAAGCGCTGCACCGAAGAATTACAATGTTCCAAGGAGTTAAAATTGATAAGACTGGATACTGGCATATATATGGAAGACACTATATCGCTTCCCTTTCTTATCTTTATTTTATTTTCTTTACTCTATACGCGAGCACAGGTCAGGTGGCGTACGATAAATGACCAGACGGGGATTGATATAGACTGATGATTGTTATATATAAAGATGTTGATGATGACGATGACATTGATGTTGATGATGTTGATGAGGACGATGATGATAATGACTTATTTTATTATTACGAAGGAGATGATGATGAAAAATATAATTTTGATGATACTCACACGAAGAGCGCCAACGCGACAACAGTAAGCGCGGCATCAAAGAGGTAGAAAGCTCCAGGGAAAGTATCCAAGGATTTGACGTAGATAAGACTGGACACTGGCATGTATATGGAAGGTGCGATTGCTTCCGTTACTCCAATCAGCGAGCTCAGTTTAGCTGAAAAGGGAGAAAAAACATAAAAAACACGTTTTGTACCATCTAAGTAGGAGTTATTTTAAAAATACAAACAAAAAATCGGGGAAGTATGAGTCGGATTCGCGTATCTGGTTCCGATTTACGTGGGTCATATTCATCTTTGGTCACGTGGGTCATATTTGAACGCGCACTGTTTTGCCTGTTCCAAAGCGGAAGACGGAGTAAAGTATCTTAGTATGCGCAGCGCGTAGACTTGCGCCGCGTGAGCCCGTCTTGAGTAAACTAATGGTACTAGGTTGAGCGATCGGGGTCATTATAACTGTGTCAATTTTGTTATGTAACTGCCTAATGTCGTGATGCAAAGTTACGTCACATGCGATTGATGCGCATAACACGAATGCACAGTAAAAATAGTAACAGAATGTCATAAAATCTTTGTATATTCCAAACACAAAATATGTCAGCAACTGTAGTCTCTTACCAAAAATACGTAAAATTATAGTCATATTTATTTATATAATGATTAAGGGATCACTTTAAAGAGTAAAACTTTTTGAAACTGTACTAAAAAGTAACCGGTTGAGAAAATGTGCGTGGTTATCAGATACCAGTCAACAAATAATATATGTACATAGTTACAGTCCGTGAGCTCTTAGATTGTTATTCGGTTTGGGTAAAAACTGAGATGTTCTTATCTGGATCGCGTAAGAGCGAGCGAGACAGGTATAAAACGTGAATCGCATTCTGACAGCTCACGGACTGTAAAGCAATAACGCGTACGAGTAGTTGCAGTATCCAAGAGGCAGCCACATGGTTCGCGGTATATGAGCTTTCGAAGTTTTGTGGAACTGTTCCCAGTTTCAGATACTGGAAACAACATGCCATTCGCCCTAACCGTTCGGTTATCGATCCATCAGAGATGGAAGCAGGAAAAAAACCACTCATGGCGGATCGATAACCGACTGGCCTGGGAGGATGGCAATTTGCTTCCAGTGTGATGAAAAACAAGCATGGCATTTTTTTCTGACAAGTTATTTTTTCTTTGCTCGCGTACAGGGCATCGTTTGCACCAGCTTGCGGGAGGGATGACATTGAAATTACATTTGCTCATTCATTGGCTGTTTCAATCTGCTGGCTGCCTCGCGCCAATTTTTCCAGCCCCAAGTTAAACTGGCTCAGTTCGGGTTACACAGGGCGGTTCCACAACACTTCGGGGCCTCAAATACCGCAAACCGCCCCGTTGCCTCTTGAATACTGCAACTACGAGTTACTTCATTGCTCTGACTACTACCTTTCTTCCTTCCATCCTACCCATTTGATATTCCTGCTTCATTTATTTAGATACATAACTCACTGCAATATCTCTCCAAATATTCCATTCAGCAAAGTAATAAAAGTCATAGATAATATGACTAATGACTTTGGCAGTTACCGATCAATTTTGATCGATAACAATAATTATATTATACTGTAATGTCCCCAATGACATATTGACGTAACCAAGGCGCCCCGACAGGGCATCATCAATACACGCGCCATCACGTGTCACTTTAAAATTAATGAGATGATACGCAACCAGAGTATGGTAAGTTATTTCTTATAAGTAAAGGTGGGGTAAGATTAACATAGTTGATTGTCTTAAGGTCTTCGCACATTATAACAACTCAACGGCGACTCGATTCTATGCCAAATATTGAAATTTAAGCCCTATGCCATATTTACTAGGTTTAATTTAAAAAAATGTACGACGCGTCGTCCACTCGTCGTCAACTACTAATATCATTTTTTGAAATGAAACCTAGTAAATATGACATAGAGCTTAAATTTCGATATTTGGCATAGAATCGAGTTGCCGTTGAGTTGTTATAATGTGCGAAGACCTTTATGGGGTAACTAGGTCTTACAGTTAGTAAGTTATAGGACTATTGGCAGTCTTCTCCCGGTGATAACCTTACCTTATAATGAAATAATGAACTTTATTCTGCAAGTAGGTCACAAGGGCGCTTTTATATGTCTGAGTCTACCGGCATTTCACAAGAGGAGACCACTGTTGAGAAGAAACGCCGAAAGAAACTCAACAGTAAGTTTTTTTTTCAGAAAGCATAAGTACTTAACTATTACAGTAATATGAACTTAACTATACGTAGTTCTCGAAGAAGTTATATTTAGTATGCCTACTATGCTTTAATACTCAAGCCTATTGTTAGAACGTTATTTCGGAACGTACTTTGGGCGCTGGCAACCCAAGAGTTTGACAGCGATATAGCCGCGTATTGTCAGCGTAGCGTCATAGACCTTGATTAAGATCGGTTATTGTTCTGTACTTACTAAAATATATTATTATCCAATATCTAGTGTTTTTATTATATCAGAAGTGGGATCGACTAATTTACATGCCTACAAAATATTTCGGTCTACTAAATTGATTATCATATGAAATCTTGATTGTCTCTTAAAACAAAAGAATGACACTTTGCGTTCTTGTACTACTTCGTATTTTATAAGAGCACTACTTATTGGATAGTAACGAAACAAAGAATGACACTTTGCGTTCTTGTACTACTTCGTATTTTATAAGAGCACTACTTATTGGATAGTAACGAAACATTATATATTTGAAAGTCTTTCATTAAGAATTTGTGTAAGTATATATATCCTCCTGACCGTTTTCGGTCACGGCGACTGCTTCAACTCCTCTGTTGGCGTTCGTTTGTGTAAGTCGGTAAGCGAAGACGCGGTACCTAAGTTCTTCAAAACTGCAATCCATAAGAAATTGGCCGGTGTATCTTGCATCTATAATAAATTGGTAAGGTATTTTACATTTCTTTGGATATTATGGGTGAATAAACTGTATGTGTGTTGCATTTAATGTGGCTTTCTATAATATCACTTTGTGTCTTTGAGTGGGACATTAAAATTAAAGCCATACCTACAACCTGGCAGTGTACTAATTGCATCTTAATCGCTCTATGATATGACATACTGATTTTATTATGACTGGGTTTGTTATTTACCTGTTTAATGTGGGTTTTACAGCAAGTTTTCATAATATATATGCATTTTGTTACATAATCTTGGTGGGGTGTGTGGTTTTGCTTCTAAGTGTTTCAGGTGAACTGTATTTTATATTTTATTGAAACCCGGACAGGATGTTTGATGATGAAAATATCTAGTTCACCGATCTAAATAGTTGAAAATGAAAATGAAAATGAAAAATGATTTATTTCTTTCCTAAGTAGTAGGTACATTATTTTACATGTGCTGGTGTCCCCTTGTTAAGTAAAAATAATACCTGTGCTAAGGGGCACCGCTCTTCCATATCGAGGGCTTCATACTATAGGGGCGTATGCGCAAAAATGCGATTTTTCGTTTTTAACGGCATCGTATTCATCTAATAACGATACATTTCTTGGGAACCTCTGTTTTCAACAAAGTTGGACCTAGCCGGCTCGCATATTATGTGCGATTCATGCTAAGTGGGTTCGTCCTTCGGATGACATCGAGCATTTATGATCTGGATATTGAATCGAATCCACCTGGGATACGAGCAGGATAGTTCCTTAGAAACCTAATAATTATTTTCATAATTTTATCGTAATTATAAGTTACTTAAAATAAATAAAATATGTTTTGGCGTATCATTGTAGGTCATAAATTTTTATCGATCCAAAGAGGCGTACAGTAGGCGTAAGCGCAGTAATGTAATGGAATCTCATAATATGATCGGAGTATAAAGGCGTATATGTTCATACGTCTATTACTCGATTGTGTGATTTACCAAAAATTGTCGCACATTAACGGCGTATGTACATACGACCATATTTACCATACTTTTTAGTGATAGTATCAGTCTTCGGCCTTATATACCGTCGCACCATATGGGCGCAAAGTCCTTGAACGTCACACCTTTCTCCGAAAAACATATCTAACTGGTAGGTTTCTAAGGAACTATCCTGCTCGTATCCCAGGTGGATTCGATTCAATATCCAGATCATAAATGCTCGATGTCATCCGAAGGACGAACCCACTTAGCATGAATCGCACATAATATGCGAGCCGGCTAGGTCCAACTTTGTTGAAAACAGAGGTTCCCAAGAAATATGGGGCAGGGGGGCGATGAAGAAATACATTAACAGGCGTCCTTACATATACCATTATGGATTGCTACCATCATGCATAATTATCCATCTCAGATAGCTGCGGGGACAAAGCTAACTAGTCAAGCTAGAGAAGTTTAGGATAAGCAGAAAAAAGACGAGGAAACTCAATACAACAATGAACATTTGAGCACGGGCACAAATTAGTCAAGACCAAACTAAGTCTCCTCTACAAACAGGTAACTGCAGTTTTAGGATCCCTACACAAGCCAGATACCTACCTTCACCAGCTCAGCGGCGGCAGAAACAACCCTCGTACAGACTCGCTTCTCGGGCTGTGAGTTATAATGGTTAGTGAGCTGGGTGGATAAGGAGAATACTCCAACGGAGAGAGAATGGCGACAAGAAATACAGAGGGCTTTCAACTGCTTGACTCATACAAATTACCAGAACCGAACGGAATAGAAGGGAAGAGAGATAATTATCAAGATATTTACTATTGTTTTGGCTGCCTGCGTACTGCGTAGACAAGTCGAAGTAATTGTCATACAAAACCAGGTAGAAACCTTCTACTCAGGCGTTAGATTCTTCAGTGAAGATTAAACAGTGTTTTGCTTAAGCACTTGCAACATAAAGTATTCTGCAAAATACTAAAAACAATGTATGTGCCTTATGCTTAGGCACATTCATAGACATTGAGGGACGTCAACGGCATCGACAGGATAAAATTCACCAGCATAAAAGCGGCACTGGTAGGAGCCGGAATGAAAGAGATCCATCGGCATCGAAACTGGTGAAGCCAAAACTGGTGCACTCAAAAAGGCAGTGGTAGCAAAGTAAGAACCCTCGAAGCTACGTCCGCTCACCACTTTTGTGAAATCATCGCCACACTAAACGAACATCACTATTACACAGAGTCATCATATCCTGCGACATAGTAATACTAACGAGCGGTAATCACAAGGGTATGTGAATGTGACTTCACCCGCTCTACACTGGCTGTCTAACAACAAACTGAGAGTTTATTCCAAAACACTTAACTGATAATGTTCGCTAACAGATACTTTGTGGGTAACTAACCCAAAATGATCAATACAGAGCTCTAATTTGTCGAGCATGCTAAATAAAAAAAACGTAGCATACCCGGCATAATAAGTTTTAATTGAGAACAAAACTATTCACCGTTGAAGCTAAATACAATCACTTCAGAGGTTGATTTGCTTGACAGCCACGGGAATACAGAACCTCAGGAGAGCAGCTAAAGTGTCCTCGAGTGAACTAATAGTGGGCACAACATCAACCGATTTCCGTAGTCTATCTTATAACTCGTCAGCAACATCAAGGGTCTCCTACTAGAATTGGGCTTTCTGATGGAGTTGGGTTGGCAAAAGTAGTGCCATCAACTCGCCACGGCGTACGGTTAATGCTTCGTTTTTGTAGAAGATTGTCATGTTATCACATTACACACTAGATTACTAGAACCTATTAAGATTTCGTAAAATCCGATTTCTTCAGAGAGTGGGCACCTCAACTGCTTGGAGTTCGCAAGAAGACACCTTTAACGACTTTATGACTGCTGTTCTAGGCAAAGACTGACGGGTAGATAGAGAGACTTTAGTTAGCACTGAAGTGCTCAGTTAATAATCGTTCGAGATGGTCAGCCGACTGGAGATAGACATCTGCCGTCATTACTTAATATCCCAGAATGTCGCCGATTCTTGAGCGGCGCTGAGTCATAAGTTCTTCTAAAAAGTTATAATCAAAGAAACGAATAATTTAATCAGTGAAATGTATATTCTTTCTTCACTAAATGCTTGAATTTGCCTTAGATCACTACTATACGACCATACTCAAAAGCCACTAGCACTGTTTTTTTGTCGGGTGAAACAGGCGTAAAAAAATAAAAAAAAATTGAAGGAGATTCGTAACAATGTGAAAATTACTGTAAAAAGAAAGTATTTCGATATAAAAACAGAACCCAGACCAATTGTCATTGAATAATTGAATAGGAAAAGATTTAATTTATACGCCCCTCAATTTCAAGTATTTTTCAAGGAAAATCGACAGTCATTTCGAATATTTGCGCCGCAGTAAAGAGGCGTAAGCGCATAATTTCTAGTTTTTAGAATACTTTACGTAAAATTGATCATACTAGATAAAAACAGTGACATTATAAATACTCCATGCAAATTTGCACAAAGATCCGTCGAAGCGACGAAAAGTTATTAAGTTTTTTGCCTCTCCTGAAAAGTAGGGGTTTTGCGCATACGCCCCTATAGCATGAAGCCCTCGATATGAAGGTAACAATTAGTACAGTTGTGTAGAAAAAAAGAGGTAAGTAAGACAAGGTATTGCAAGGGTTGCATTGTTAGTAAGCAAAATGGTAGATAGAACTAGGTATGAGTATTTGTTTATTTAATATAACTTATTCAAGTTAGGTACTTATATGTATTTAAAAACCATTATCAATATAGTATTGACCACAAATTGGAATAAAGCAACTTATAGTAAACCTGAATATTGGGTACCCCAAGTGGTACATATCATCAAGACAATATAAAATGACAACATTTATTGATTACATTATGAGTAATGAACATGGATATCTAAACGGTACAGAGAAATTTGGAAACATATATCATCATAGATAAAAAGTGATTCAAAGGCTAAACAAGAGTTACATAAAATACTCAATTTGTATGGGAAAAAGTCAAGAGTGAAATATAAGTGTAAGACGAACAGTATGTACAAGAGTTCATTGCAATAATTGGTGCAACTTATGTGTTTATGTGTGTGTTTATATCGATGGCAAAAAGCGAGAACGTAGTAACCGCCACTTGGTCAAAAAATTTTTTTTGCATATTCGGAATCAGCGAATTTTTCTGCGTCGACTGGTCTGGGTCCCATGGCTCTACGACGCTTAGAAAAAACTGGA
Organism: Apotomis betuletana; assembly: GCA_932273695.1. Taxonomy (NCBI): domain Eukaryota; kingdom Metazoa; phylum Arthropoda; class Insecta; order Lepidoptera; family Tortricidae; genus Apotomis; species Apotomis betuletana. Next base: position 6,474,098 of record OW026315.1, read on the forward strand.
CTACGTTGCAAAACGAATGTAATTTTTTGACGATGCCCACATCTAATTGCTGTAAACACCCAAATAGTAGCAATTTTCTAAACGAGTACATTTACGCTAATTTTGTTCTTTCATAAATCAAAGGGTGTGCCGGTTACAGCGTTGCCGAAATTTTGTTCCGTGGCGGTTGCAGCATTTATGCATGTAGTGAAAAAATTACGAACCAAGCTTACTGCAAATATCCTAAAATAAATTATCTATGATTGACGCTTACTACATTTCATTCGAAAATGAATTAATAGCAAGCTACAGTAATGACATTTGAAACACAACGTGAAGTGGGTAGTGTTTGAAGATACAGCAATAAAAATGTGCGCTCGCGGCGATGTGGCTCGTGAATACGACCTGTGATTTAGTCTATCGGCGATCGCCGGAGCGAGTGGGTGTGCGTAGTCTGTGTACATGCCTTTTTTTGGATGTAAAATATGTTGCGGGTTTAATGGAAAATATGAATATTGGGATAAAACATAACTAGCATATTTGTTTGCTTTATTAATATTGAAAGGACAGCAAAAATGTTTTTATTACATTTTGTTGGAAGAAAATAACGATGTTGGGCCTCAATCGCCAAAAACTAAACTTTAATAGGATCACTTTTGTGCCTGTCCATCTATTTGTCGAGACCTTTTTCTCAGGAACGCGTGGAGGTATAAAGCTGGAATTAACATCAAATATCATCAAAGGTCTGCTTATCTTCAGCTTAAAGGCAATCAAAAGATACGAGCAAACGCTCGCATGATGATTAAAAAAAATGAAAAAAATATTTACTTTTTTTCGGCTTTCTTCTCGACAGCGGCCTCGACCTCTTGTGAAATGCCGATAAATTCAGATTCAGACATGTAAAGTGGCCTACTTACAGAATAGGTATACATTTCAATTTTGATTTCGATTTAACATAATGATTTTTTTTATTAGTATAATATGTATATCTAGTTTACGGTTGTAATCGCTAGAAGAGTTTTGCTGTAATCTACTACGTTTCACTACAACTATTAAGAGTTAATTGGTCTAATCCCTTAAAAGCTGACTCAAGCCGGATCAAACTAGTTTGGGGTGTCACGTCCGCATCTTTATTGTCCAAGGGCTAGAATCAGATAAGCACTAAATTTGTTGAGCTGTGGTAGATAAACAACTGTACAGTATTTAAAATTTACCGGTTAACTGGTGCCTGATTCGATTAATATTTTCACAATAACCATACGCATGGCATAAATAAATAAAAAAAATATATCGGGCAACCTCACACAAATTAATCAAGTACCACAGTAAGCTCTAGGAGGCTTGTGTTCTGGACACAAGTGAACATACTGGTAAAGATAAATACATACTTAAATACAAATAACATCCATGACCCAGGCACAAATATGTTATTCGACAAATATTCGAGTTCATCACACAAATATTTGCCCTTGCCGGGATTCGAACCCAGGACCATCGGCTCAGTAAGCAGCTGCTTAAACCACTGCGACAACTGTCGTCATTCGTTTTATCACGGACATAATATACAGCTTTGCGGCTGCTTGAGCTACATCAGCTACCAGCGTTTTGGAACGCAGTACTGTGTTCTTAAGAGGCCTTATTCCTTTTTAAATGGTGATCGTTTTAGACATTTTTCTATATGTTCAAACATGTTTCTTTACAATTTATTGGTGTTACTACCTAGAACAGGGCTATTGGGATTTATTGGTATATATTTGAAACCTACAGTTTGAATTTTTCATTGATAATTTTTGTTTCGAAAACTACTCGAAATTGACAAAATTCACGCTGAAAATTAGTTTTTTCAACTTATTTTCGACTACACGCAATAAAAGCATGAAAAACCTATGTTACTTCCTAGAACTCGGGGAAAAGTATTATTCACTTCAAAAAGTTCGTTGAAATTATCAATATATTTGTCATAATATGAAAAAAATAAATTTCAAAAGGAATAAGGCCTCTTAATTCTGTCAGTTAGTTTTACGCCCAGAATACTGCGTTCCATGGCTCTTTGATCAACCTTGAGGGTGGACTTCTGAACTTTTGTCAAAGACCAGGTCTGCGCTCCGTAGGTCAGGATTGGAAGAATGCACATGTCCATCAGTCACTATTGCACTAATTTTCATTACTTTAGAGGGGCGATTTTTGAGTTCATTATGACAAACATTTTGAGGAGTGTTATTATAAAACAATGCATTTTAGAGTGGAATTTCTAGTATTTTTTTAATAACAGTTATTTTAATTATGTTATTATGAAAATGAATTCCATTGGAATGCAATTTTTAGGTTCCTATTTTAGTGTCAATTGATATTCTGCCTAAGAAAAATGACTCCGAGTTTTTATTTAAATAAATAATAACAATTTTAACTTGTACGGTACCATAGTAATATAACGTCTAGTTATTTAAGTTAAATATTAATGGTTCAGTGAGATTAGTTCAAAGAAATATTTTTATAATTGAGGTGATAGTTGTGTTCAAACAATTGTTTAAGAATTATGTTGAAAACTTATATAATAAGTAATGCTTACATTCAAAACATCTTTTATAGTTAGTGGGTTTAATAGGTAGTGAGTTTTATATCTATAAAAGTTACTTAAAAGACAATTTAATGCCAAAACTGAAGATAAAATGTAGAGAGTTTTAAAGTTTTCACGGGAATATTAAACCTCATTACCTATAATATTTATAGTTTTAGCGGATAACAATATTATAGTCTGATTAACCCTAAGAATATTTATGTTTGTTTTTAGCACGATTAGTACCAGGTTGTGATTTTATAATATGAGAGATTTTATTAGCCTTTTGAAATGTTATAAGCAACGGAGGTTTTAAGTAACTTTCGTAATGTTTTTATACAGAGAAATTGAGACTAGATAGTATTTGATATGGTAAGACGGTAATTGTTGCTTCTGAGCTTTAAATTTGTAAGAAACCTGCATTTAAAATTTGGAAACATTTTAAAAAAGTATGTTGATATAAGTTGATTGATACTTAAGTCGTTTTATTTTCACAGTTTCTTTTTGCCGGTGGACACTTACTACATTTCAGTTAGTCCTATAAAGAACTTAATGACATTTACGTCAAAATTATTGAATCTTAAAATAAATATGCATCTGGTTACAGCATTTATGCTTTATGGAAATAATACTCGTTTCACCATTTTAGTACATTTACTTCTGGCGTTTACAGCATTTTCGCGTAACGAAAAAAAGAGATCAACTGTCGTAACCGCCACTAAGTCGTAAACCAGTCTTTTTTGTTAAATATTAAATATGCCAGTTGAAAGAAAACCATAAGTTATGTATTAGATCCAAATATCAAGCATTTTCGTTCATAAATGAAAGAGTTATGATTTTTTTTCTCGAAATCGAAAAGTTTTTTGGCTCTGGTGTAAAGTTTGCATTTTGGCGGTTACTACGTTCTCGCTTTTTGCCATCGATATATATGTGAATTTGTCAAATGAGTAATTTTGGGAAGCGTGGGCATGGTTGGCGGCTTGGTTAAAGCAGCATTATGGTCGCGTCTTTTGTGTTGCGACGGTGGCTCATACAAAAGATATGGGTAAAGCTGTCGTTGCACAGGGGTCAATTAGGCTTTGTTTTAATTTAGGCCCCTGGCTATGTGCATGTCTTTTGAAGGTTACGCAGATACTTATAAGTTGTTTAGTACTCATTCGAAATAAGTGAATATCTAAAAGTGAACCATAAAGTGTTTGGCAATCAAGCACTTAAATAATCTGCTTTGAGTGGTTGAAATTTAAAGTTTAAATAATGGTGTTAGTGAATTAAGCCTAGTACTGTGATTTCATTTAAGAACTTATGTTTCACATGGATTATTGATCATAAATCATAATCAACATGATGTTTGAAAAGTGAGTGCCTAATATAAAACAATTATTGTAGTGTGTTGATTTCACAGTCAACAGTGTGTTACTTACAGTATATTCTCAATTGTCATGGAATGATTTACTGCTTCAAAAAAAAATGAAAATGGGTTAATATGGTAAAATATCACTCTAGACCTTTACTAAAACTGAGTTACCGTGCATTTGGAACATTTATTTGTCAAAAGTAGTATACATAAACAATCTTAACTATGACTAGATTCTCCACTTTCTGTCAATAAGTCAGACGTACAAATTAAATTAAATTATAGCTTATCATGCATTATTAATTAATTACATAATTTTTTTAGTAGACAATTAAATGAATTAATTACACATTCTATACACACAAATAGTTTCATTGAATACCTATGCAATATGTATGAAACGAAAGCAAAAAGGATTATTTTTATGTAGGTAAATACAAATGGTTTATTTGTTCCACACGGGTAAACAATTGTACATAGGCACAGATCTTATAAAATAAAAAGCTACATCACCATGTTGGGCCGCAAGGCATACAAATTTTAACTATAATAGACTGTTTCACCGGGGCGTACAGTCAGCATTAAATGCAGTCAGACAAAAAAATCATTTACTGAATAATATGCTTTGTCCAGTAAAAATTTAAACAATTTGGCTTTAAATGTAGTTATATCCTCTATACTACTTATATGACTTGGAACATTGTTATAAATTTTTGGAGCCATACCAAGTACACTTTTTCTGTATAATGCTGTTTTGGAAGGCATGAAACTTATTTTATTCCTAAGACATACACTCCTAAACTGTTTAAACAATTGCAAATTTCTTTTAACAAACATTACTATATTGCCGCCTATTGTCTACCATTTATAAATTAAATTTACCATTAAAAAAAAAAAAAGAACTTGTTGGTGTGCAATCAAGAATTGTTGTATTGTATTGTATTACTGTTTCAAAAATATAAAGACAAGGAAGAGTTAGTATGCTTAATTTTATAAAGTATGGCTTACATGAATCTTGTTGCTTAAGTCCACATAGTGATCTGATGCACTTTTTTTTGTGCTTTAAATGCAACATCTCTTTCAACGGAGTTAGCCCAGAATATGATGCCATATCTTAGCGTCGACGTTACATAGGCTAGATAGGCCGTTAAAACTATCGATTGGTCCACAATTTTTCTTAAATTATATAGGACATATTAAAATTTATTCAATTTCTTAAATATATTGTCAATTTGATTCCTCCATGTCAACCTATGATCTACTCTTATTCCTAAAAATGTTGTCACATCTGTTTCCTCTACTTGCTGTCCCTTATATGATACTAGCGACCCGCCCCGGCTTCGCACGGGTGCATGTATTATACATATATAAACCTTCCCCCTGAATCAATCTATCGATTTAAAAAAAAAAACCGCATCAAAATCCGTTGCGTAGTTTTAAAGATTTAAGCATACAAAGGGACATAGGGACAGAGAAAGCGACTTTGTTTTATACTATGTAGTGATATTTAAATTATATGGAAAATCTTGTCTATTTTAAAATGGCATTATCTTAGTTTTATCTAAATTAATTTTTAAATTATTATTAGTTAACCAATGAATTACTGTTTCCAATGTTTTGCATATATCATATTCATAAGTTGCTGGATCTTTACAAGCGAACAGTATGGTGCTGTCATCCGCAAAGAGAACCATGGGGTACTCGATTGCTTGTGGCAAATCATTGATATAAATAATGAATAATAAATAGGTATGAAATAATGAACTTTATTCTGCAAGTAGGACACAAGGGCACCTTTACATTTCTGAGTCTACCGGCATTTCACAAGAGGAGACCACTGTTGAGAAGAAACGCCGAAAGAAACTCAACACTAAGGTTTTGAGAAGGTTGCCCGAGTTCTAGTGTAAACATGACCACACTTATCTTCTGTCGGTTCCCTTTCGGGCTAGATCGATGACCTTGTAAGGATATCAGTGGATGATATAGAGTAATAGAAGTACCTATTTGAGAATATATAGTCCGTTTAGTAAAATTTTGGGAAAAGCAGTTCAAATTAAAAGTTAAAGCAGCAGTGAGAAAGCATTCTCATACTACTTTTTAGCTTTTTGATAAAGTGATCTGAGACCAGCCCGTCTAGCACAACTATGCTTCGCGACTCTTGTCGCGCGAGATAGCGCTACCCGTCACTCTCTCACATTATTGTACAGATAGAGGCGGGTGATTGTCTCGCCCGAGAAATAGTCGCATATGACGGTTATGCTAGAGGTGCTGTGGACTAATATGAAAGCTATTGGTTAAATGGTAATGTTCAGTTTGATTCCATTACCTGTAAATTACAGGCTTAGTGTGATATGCATACCAAAACTGTTCTGGTGTTCTGTGTCTGTTTCTAGTATTCTGGAGGCCGATACACCCTGCGTGTGTACGCGGCAACAAGATGACTGACCCGACCACTGTTCGGCTGCTGGGGCCGATACACCCTGCGTGTGTACGCGGCAACAAGACGACTCACCCGACCACAGTTCGGCTGCTGAGGCCGATACACCCTGTGCGTGTACGCGGCAACGAGACGACAATGAATACTCACCGGATAACTTCAAACTTAACTCTACTGAGTTTGCTGAGGCCGATACACCTCGTGTGTACGCGGTAATCAGTCTCCACATTCAGCTGAGGCCGATACACCCAGTGCGTGTACGCGGTAATTTACTTCACTAAGCTTGCCTGAGGCCGATACATCCTGCGCATGTACGCGGTAACAAGCATAATGAAAGACATGAGATGCTGCTGTACCTCGTGAGTCCCTTCCACAACACGATGGCTACACACCGAAGGCGGATTCGCCCTGCGAGCGCACCGGGCAAGATAACACGAAGTATTCGTCGGCGTTCGCTAGACCCGGTAAAAGTACCTACCCTGGACAAAGATGGTAAGACGGTGGCCTACCTCAGGCAGTTGCAACCACAACATATAACTCTTTATTATATAAATAGAGTGCAAGTCTAATTTCGAAGCAAGTGAGTGGAGCTGCGACCTACCATAGCCTTGGTTCTTGTTTCAAAAATATTGAATGGGGTCATTCAATTAGTTGCGGATGGCCGAACGTAATATTAACAAGTGTGATTTCCTACCTGTGTACTGTCAATGTAACTATTTAATCTTTTCGTTTTCAGTCAGAAAGTTGTTACTAACGTGGCATGAATATGTTGATGCGACATACATGATTGCATGTAGTTAGTCATGTTCTTACTTTAATTTTTATTCTACTTAATTATATTAGGCAACCTGGTTGCAAACTTCTTGTTTTAAGATAGCGAATGTTATTACTGAGTATTTGATTTAGGTAGCTAGTTAAAAAAGATGTACATTTCAATATCTAAAAATAATATTGCTGTTTTGTGTACTAATGATAATATATTTAACTGTTTGTGTTTAGTAGACTTCAATATTGTTTGAATTCTTCATCTTCTTTGTATCATATTTCTCATTGCTGAGGGTGGGTCATGTCATGGCCTCTATTAATCACTCTTCGGACGATCGCTCTCCACTTATTTCCATTTCCTGCAGACCGCATGGCGTCGGGAAACTTGGTGACTGTTGTGTCTCGAATCTGATCGGTCCAGCGCATGCGACTCCTGCCTCTTGATCTTCTCCTTAAATCTTTCCTGTCACTAAGAGCTTTTCCAAGTTGACATTTTTCTTCGTGGCTACATGACCGAAGAACTCAAGGATTCTACGGAGGCAGATGCTGGACAGTCTCATTGTGATTTCCAAATCCTGAAGGATGGATGCATTGGTGCGGCGGGCCGTCAATGCGTGAGCTATTTTTTGAGGGTCCATGTTCGGTGCCATACAGGAAGATTGAAAACACCAGTGTCCTTACTAGGCCGATTTTGGTCTTAAGCGAGATCGATCTGTCTGCCCATATCTTGCTGAATCGGGTAATTGCGGGTCATCGCGCTCTTTGCTATGCCGATACGTTTGCGTACCCATGTCTTGCTCACACGAGGCATTATTGCATATGGTAGAGCTCAGGTATAAAAGTTGTTCATATATTGTAGATTCAGTGTCGCGCTGAGCTCTAACTGGTTCGTGCGATCTTCCACCATGATCTTGGTTTTAGACTTGTTAATGGCAAGGCCAATCCTTATACCTACTCGCTTCATATGATCTAACATAAAATATAATTTTGGTGGTAAGTCAACCCTGACTGTTAAGGCATAATCTGGTCAGACTCGTTGCCACTAATTATGAACACTGAGGCACATTACTATGAACTTCAAGTACGTATTTCAAATATGTGACCAAACAATAATTTTAAATGTGGTTTATTTTATTTATATGCATATTGATCTAAGTTCTGTGTATTATGACAATAACGCCACGTCTAGCATCACGAGAAAGGTCGTCGGTAAGAATTGAAGTAGGAGCGAAATGAGATCGAGCATGACGACAATAGGATTGTGTTTCGGCTTACGTTTCAGTTGTTAATTTACGTATTTATCAGTAATTTGATGGCGATGTGCGTTCTTAGATGGTTTTGTAGATATGGAGGCCGGTAGTTTTTGACGTAGAGGAGACATGACGCGAGCTTTTGAAGTTGTGGCACAGTAACGCTTGTGTCGAACCACACTACGAGTTTGTATTTCTCTCCACCTTGAGTATGCACAGATGATGTTATTGTGTCGGCGAGTAGTTGCACCTTCTTGCTTATATCGTTAACGTTAGAATGTTAGGAAATCACGTCGACGTCCAGGATATTGTAAAGAGTAAATAAAAGGAGATACTGTTAAATTATTATGATTATTACCAGGACATAAGTCGGTTTCTACTTATTCAAATTATCGACGTGTCTACATGTTGCAACTTTTATTGCATCGTTTCGCTAAGCGAGTGTTAGGCCAGACAGACACCATAATACCAAGCTGATGTACGATGTAATATTAAATCCCGTTGGAAGCGAATATATACTAGTTATTACTGCAATAGAAGTACGAATACATGAATTAGTCTGTCATTGATGTATGTATTAATCTCATTTATCAACTCAACTAATATGCCAAACTGCTAATCCAGAACCAATATTCAATGTAGTGCAGACTGTAGATGAAGAACCTTTAATCTCAGCCGAACTGTCTGTTCCAGCAATGAATATAGGTACATTAAATGTCTTTTGTTTCCATGAGCTGTAGCTACGCGAGAGCTGCTACGAACTGCTGTGGCAGACTGCATGAGCTGTTTCTGCACGTCTTGGTGGATTGAAAGCGAGTCACCCAAGGCTGATTATGCGAGTGGAAGTCGCCTTTACTATACTGGATTAAACTGTGAGTTCGTTCCATACCTGATAGGGAATCGACCTGGGTGAATGAGTATACGGTTTTTCAGAATAACAGTGTCGGCTGCGCAAATGAACTTCACTTTGGTGGATTCGATTGATGTCAATTCATCCTAGTATTTATACCGTACAATTGCAGAGTTGTATGTTTGTATGTAAGCTCTTTATTGTACGTTTAAAAAAAAACATATATAAATAGCAATTAGCAAGGACATTAAACGGATGATATGTACAAAGGCGAACTTATCCCTATAAAGGATTTCTTCCAGTTAATCTTTGGGCAAATGAGAGATCAGAGTTGTAATTGTGAAATTAATATAAAAAAAAATGCAATGACATCATAACTGATTAGTCATTGTATCAGACAAATTGGTGATGTCAAATTATGATATAATTTGGGTAGAATAATGTACGTTAGATACATGTCAACACAATTCCATCTCTAATTGAAATCCTTTTGAATCAGAATAAAGTAAATATATCGTAGCCCAAGTACGCTTCAAGCCGGTTGTAACGGTTCCCCTAAATATGTCTTTGGTCTACTCGCAGAGCCAAGATGACGAGCAGAGAAGGAGTCCGCTACGACTGATGCGAGGGCAGCTTGCTGAGAGGAGCGTGCTGATGCTGTTGGTCAAGTTGAAGATGGCCTTCGTGGACGAAGGTTTCTTCAGGATGGATTTCGGAACGTACTTTGGGCGCTGGCAACCCAAGAGTTTGACAGCGATATAGCCGCGTATTGTCAGCGTAGCGTCATAGACCTTGATTAAGATCGGTTATTGTTCTGTACTTACTAAAATATATTATTATCCAATATCTAGATATTGTTACTATGTTTTTATTACTATGAACCCGTAATTTTGATACAAAATTTCCCAATGTTCCCATGCCCACTTTCCCGAATTGCATTTTTACCAAACTTATAATATTATTATACAAATTTGCAAAATCAGGGGAGTGAGTCAAATTCAGTATGTAAGATTTGATTACAGCCATACTCGTACAGGGAACCCTGTAATAAAAAACTTGTAAAAACACAATTGTCTTACCAACTTCGACGGTCGGAACACTCTTAGTGGCAATAGAGCGTATCGCAGTTAGACCACAAAAGCTGAAGATGTTGAATACAGGAGCCGAATAGTACCATTCCCTCGTCGGTGCAAACGCGAAGACGAGACACGCAGCTATCCTGCTCACTCCTGCGAGGCCGCCTATAGCGCTGTCTTGCACTTGAAACTTCTTGCTAAGGACTGATATGCAGAAGAACGTACCTGAAAGAAGTAAATTAAATGCTGATGATACGTACACTTAACTGTAATATATACACGGTTCATATCAAAGCAGCGTATACAATGGTGGTCGCGTTTACCATCCGATAAAGCACCTGTCACTTTCTGTCAAGTATGACAGAGTGAGAGTCATGGATGCCTTATAATTCCTTTATCGCATGATAAATATACGATTTGTAACGCAAGCATTACATCTAAGAGTAATCTCTGAGAGAATATAAGTATGTTCTTAATAAAGCCACATAAAAATTCTGCAGTGTTTCATTTTTATTTACGAATAAAAAATACATTACACTAAAACAAGGACAATACTCATTGCTTATAAATATAAAATGCATAGGTATAGTTTTAAAACACTTTAGGTATGGTTGGGGCTATAGAATAAATTAAAATGTCACGTCAATAACATTTACCAGTGAATGAAAGAAATCTGCTTCGAACGAACTGAGAACAATAACAAGTTTTTACGTCACGTTCTATATTGATATTTCATAATCAAAAGGCACAAAACACCGTTACTTCAGTGTTCATTGTTTACTATACCATATAAATATAACAGAAAAACAAGGATATTGACCTTCACAAATATCATTGGCATTCAGATTGTATGGAAAATAATATTCTTGGTCAAAATTTCTTTCAAAATACTAATGAATAATGATTACTTGTTTATGGAATATGGGTTACAATAAGCTGATAGTTTACAAATTACACTATTCATCATATTTTACTTAAAAAAGCATGAAAATATGAAATAATCTTATTAAAGATTCCGTGAGACATATTTAAGTCACTAACGAAGTTACCGCGCTGCTGTACGGGTAGCAGTCCCTGATGAAGAGCTCCATAGGAGTTCGAAATATGTCGGGCCGTTCCTGACAACTTCACATGAGTGTAAACCGCTTAAGGCGACTCCGTACGTGGAATGGTGATTTTTAAAGTCCTAAGGCTCGTAATCTAGCCAACGGAAAAATCTGAAAAAAATATATGTTATTTTTGACTATTTCTTCTAAAAAATTATAGTTGGATTTTTTTTTAAAGCAATAATTACTATGGAAAAAATAATGTTGAAATAGGGTCGTTTTCAATTTTCAATTCCCTAAGGCTTCTAAACTACAAATGATATTTACACGGCTCTTTCGCAAGAATATTGACAATTCATTGATCTTTAATCGTATTGTTTAAAAGTTTGTAAAATGTAAATTCGGTCTAATAAAGCATAAAAAAAACTGAATTTCCGCGAGCGCGGCCGTGCCCGGGCTGCGAGCTCAGTGTAAATCTAACCGTCGAAGGGGAAGGCTGTGTCACTTGCTCTCGCGATCCATCTAGTTACGGAAAATTGTTATAGTACCGGATACCGCGGAGGTTCGATCTGTCTTCGTGCGTTTGAAGTGTATTTTAAGAGAGTGTAGTTCGTTTTTTACGACTACGCTATGCGACATAACAAAAAGCACTCATTTTCATATAGAATTAAATGTAACTGTTTTTTTTCGTATTTAGGTATCTATTCATTTTAAGTACTTATAAAAAAAATTGTCATAGCTTAGCATTCCCGGACACATTTGGATACTTAGATATTCTCAGTCATGGGCCCACACTAGACAGGATTCCCAGAAAATAACACTTTTGGTGTGGGTTTTAGGGCCCTTCTCTGTGTAATATTAGAGTACCGTAGGTATTTCGGTTAGTAAAAAATTCTGATAATACAGATATTTAAGTATGATAACGTCTAATGATCTTTATTAATTCAACCCTAAGAGATATGAATATCGTAATGCAGAACAAGTATTGTTCGTTTGAATACCATTGTAATATTCGGTAAAACGCTAATTTACGAATACGAATATTTATTGTAAGTATTCACATTCGTTGCGTCACTAGTACAGTACATGACATATGATATAAAAATACATTATCAAAAATTACAATAATTTTCTAGTTCAAGAAGGCAAGTGACAATCTGGGCATGAGGGCTTATTTATGTAAATATAGTCAGAATACATATTTGCATCAATAAATTTCCCACTTCATATTTAAATCTAAATGAGCGTTAGTAATTATTGACATATCCGCCGGGCCTAGCTAGACATACCTAGCCTGGCCATAATTTCTGTTCCAATTGTTTACCGTTTATAAAATAAAAACCTGATTTTTATTACATATCGTTTAAAAGCCATATATTAATGATCGGATTACAGTTGAATTAATGAAAAAATATATAACTTTATTTAGACTCATCGTAATGCCCAGACTTGATTTTTGACTAATGCTCAGAATTTTTTCTCTCTAAGTTTGCCAGAGGGCAATGAAACGATCTTGGATCAAATTAATCGATCGCGGAAGGAACGCCAAAACCCAAATAGCTTACGTAACTCAGACAACCGCTAAACTAAAGTAGGGCTGACACGTTTGCCGCATGTCACCCGATCTGCAGATCAAGAAATCTACACCCACCCAATAAAGTTCGGAACTTCTAAGTTAACGTAAAAAAAAGATACGGCTCTTTATGCCGCAAAAAAAACGTATCTACGCTGGAAAGGAAAATTATCCAAGAGACACGGAGCTAACTTTACAGGACATCTAAAAAACTACGAACTTTTAAAAAAAAATAAAAAGTTTTAAATATTCTGTGGACCTACTTTTTAAATGAAGCATTTATAATTATAAACAACATCATGTTCTCTACATAGGCGTATCTAGGGGGTGGCCGGGTGGGCCGTGCCCACCCCAGTATGGTCTAGTGCCCACCCCAGGATTTTGGGTTACCGATAGAAATTAATGGCTTCATCTCTTAGGATATGGCCAGGCCCCTCCCTAGGCCCACCCCAGGCCCCCCCTGAAAAATAATCTTAGATACGCCAATGGTTCTCTACATGTCGCTTTTGTTATTTTGTCTATTAATGGAATAATTTAAAATTTAGCATCGCTTACGCAAAATGGCTGTCAAAATAGAATTAGGTAAAATTATCTAAACGACACGTTTCCCGAGATATTAGGTAAAATAGCTAGTATAATCTACATTTTACACAACAATCAACACAGTAAACAATATCTATGTGCATACGATGCTCATTTTATATAAACAATATCATGTTTTTTACATGTTGCTTTTGTTATTTTGTCTATTAATGGAACATTTTAGGATTTAGCGTCGCTTACGCAAAATGGCCGTCAAAATAGAATTAGGTAAAATTATCTAAACGACACGTTTCCCGAGAAATTAGTCAGGTAAAATAGTATAATCTATTACACAACAATCAACACAGTTAACAATATATATGTGCATGCTCATTTTATAGTCAGGTAAATATATAAATGTGCATAAATTAGCATGAAATAAATCAAGAAAAATTATCTAATCGCCTTTGTAGGAAATATTTCAGACATGAAAAGCTATTTATCGTACAATAAAACCTCACGATTAATGTTTTAATTAGAGAAAAATATTTATTTTCAAACATTAAAATTAATGAAGTGACATTTAAAGTTCTCTAAGACAAAAACTTATGTTCCAACTACGCAAATACAAAAAAAAATGCTTTAGGAATTAAAGATTTATTCATCAGATATCACGTGAACTGAACGTATGACTAATGAGAACAGCACAAGAGTTCTCAAGACTGCAGTCACTCGGTACTCATTAAGGAATTTTAAATCACGAACTACGTGAAATTTCAAGTTTTACAATTGCAATAAGATAATATCCTATCCTAACAAGAATAACAAAACTACCTACAACTCTGTGTGGTATAAGTGACGTCTCGTAAGACACTGTTTGAGTGAGATGGCGTTTGGGTCCATCAAGCGAGTCCAAAGTAATGCCTTAGCGCCACAGACACAGATTTACGCCGCAGATGGGCCTAACGGCCTTTATAAATATATTGAATTACTACTAAATGTGTGATATTTTATAAAACAGAACCGGTAAATTTGTCTAACTACCAATTTAACGAAAATATTTGTTTTTTAGTACATTCTATGCGACAAATACGACTCAATTGTCATTCAAGCAATTCAAGACAAGCGACAGTAGTCGATCAAAGTCATATTAGGTAAAAAAAGATAAGCGACAATGGTTTCATAGTATCAAAGCAGGTAAATTTGGATAAACGCCAATAGTTAAGATAGTTAAGATAGACAATCAGGTAATTTATCTAACTATGTTATTTTTTTTATAGAATCTTATATCGATTCTGTTTAATAATGTGGAAATACCACATTTTTACTTTTTGGCTAATTCGCATAAGCATTTTAAACACACATGACATGACACAGAGGGCGCTCCAGTAGCGAAGAATTATGGAATCAAAGATTAAGTGTGATTGACGTAACGATATGATAGCTCAGTTGGTAGAGCACTACGCCGGAAACTTAGGGTCGCAGGTTCGAGTCCTGCTTACATTGCAGTGGATCACATTCAATTTTTCTTTCATAATTTACCTTTATGTTAATTTTATCATAAAGACATAGGTAAAATGCCTCAAACGACATTAAAATATATTTTACGATCAGATAAAAACAGTTAACCAACAAGTGCAAGGTTAGTAGCAATAAAGAAAATTATCCAACTTGTTTGATCTGTTTTGACAAATAAGTAAAAAAGCTCTAAGGTTCATTATTATGCAAAAAACTTTTTATGTTATCTCCATTTTGCTAAAAAAAACTCAAAAATCAAGTCGTTTAGTAGAAAAAAAAGTAGAGATTCTCTAAATCACCGACGAGATAAGCGACACAAAAGTCGTCAGACAGATGTATACGAGACCCAACCCATTCGATGCAGAAAAATCTGCCGATCCCAACAGTGTGTATAACTCAATATCCCCAAAAATGTCGCTTAGATTAAGTTCTCCTTTCCAGCATCGGCATATTTTGACACTCAAGTAAATTAACATTTATAGGGTATCCATTGACCTTGAACATTGAAATTAGCCAAAAAATTCGTCTAGTAAAATATCGTCAATATCAACAAGTATAGGTAGGGGAAAATCTGAGAACATTACTAATGTAGTCATAAAAAACTATCACTGTTTTTAAGTAGGTAAAGGACGTAAATCCGTTTTCCAACGGCAAAGTTGAGTTTGTCGCTCTATTATTTATAGTTTATCTTTTCATTAGAGCAGCATGACCCGGGGGATAAAGCTGTACCTCCACTACTAGGGTAAGGTTGCTCAAGTCGTACCCCTTAAGGAAATAATGCTGTAATATTTAATGTCATACAACTAAAACAAAATATTTGCTATGTATGGAACCTTTATTTAGTTACCTTTCAATTAACATTCATAGAAATTTAAAAAGCTCTTAGCAATATAGGTATTTTTACGATTATCACAAACCTTCGGTACGATTAAGGCACCTAGTCGCCTAATTCGTACCACCTATAGCCTAAGTCGTACTTAGAATAAGACTTCAGTGAAGACAAACTAAACGAAACATATAAATGAAAATTATATTCTCTTAAACACAAAAAATTGAGCTTAGGAAATTATTGTGGTTGAACACAGATATCACAAAAAAATCTTTTTACTTTGCTTTCGACACCAGCACATAGGTCATGTACCCAACCTTTACATTTCATACATCGTACCGGTACGAGTAAAGAATTCTCCACAGGTACGACTTAAGCAGCGAGGTATTCTAAGTTTCTAAACAAAATTACTGGCATAACCTAAAAACATTCTACCGTTTGAATGTGCCTAAACGACGGACAGATCACCATTAAAAATAGAAGTAATCAAAAAAATAAGTTGAATATTAAATTCCTTTTATAAAAAGCTTACAAATGGGCTAAAAATTTTACTGAAAACTGTGTTAAAAACTCACTTTTTGATTATTTTTGCTCCGCAAGACCGGTCGGCCGTCCAATTGTTTCCACATGCTCGCTCAACTATTTAGCTCAGTTTAACGTCACTAGATGGCACTTTTTATAGGTAACGGCTGGGATATCATCAGGGTACGACTTAGGCGGTAGTACGACTTGAGCAACCTTACCCTACTTATGTTAAAATATCGGTTCATCCGCTGGGTCACGATATGATTTATTTATTAAAAAACGGTATTTTTTATTTCTGCATGATTTTACACGTATAATCAAGAATCTTGTCGGCATTTTAACTATTTTTGGTAGGTACCTACACATACAAAAGAAACTAAAAAGTATTTTTCGATGCGAGACTTCCAAATGGCCAATTTCACTTATTTTTTTGGAAAATAGCTTTAACGCATTTTATTTTTAATATTCTACTGTAGTGGGTAAATAGATATTTAGTAATCCGCAATAATTATATCATTGTTTAAATGATTTATTTTACTTCGAGATTTTTCAATGCCTTTAAATATTATACCTATAAGGTTTGTTGATCTTCAACTCTCGCTCGGACTATGCGAGTGTATGAAGCTGCTTGGACGCCACTCAACGAGATTATGAACGAAGTAATGTTCCGGGGGCGCACGGTCGGCGGGGGGAATAACGTTAGGCTCCACCCAGATCCTCAAGGACGTTGGGATTAGGAGTCGCCTTAATACATTAATCAAATATAAGATTAAAAATGTGTTACCGTAACAGTTAAACAAAATAGAGATGCCTAAAACTATAGATGTACGAATACTTAAATAGAAACTAATTATTTATCGATCACTACTTTAAAATTAAAACAAAGATTTACGGAGTACATGCACAGTTCACACAACCTTTTTCTTTTTAAAGTGTAACGGAGATTTTTTTTATTTCATTATGTAATGAACATCTAACTTAACACACATAAAATAAGGAGCACCCATCATATTAGTATGTCTTTATGTTGCAGGATGGCTATCAAAGAAATATGAAAAGATGTAGAATAATTAAAGTTACTTTGAACAAATACACTGTTTCGTTTTGCTCTGTTACGCTCACTGTTACGCTCAAACAGTTGGACCAATTTTGATAAATTTTGGTATGAAGGTAACACCCTACCCTAGATTAACACATTACTTTTAATCACGAAAACAAATAGTGTTCCCGTGGGATGAACGGGTAACACCGCGTGGCGCAGCTATTTAGTTTATGTGTAAAGCTATGTTAAAACATACAGTCTGACCAAAAAGAGTAGAAATTAAAAAGTGACAATACTGTAGTGTCGTCCCCGTTTTCTTAGATTGATTAGAAAGGGACGACAGTACAGTATTGCCACTTTTTAATTTCTACTCTTTTTGGTCAGACTGTAACAGATACGGAAACCTAAACTGGGCTTATATGGTTGGGCAATTGGCCAGTTTTTTATCTAACACGGGTTTGGTCTGAATATTTTTTCAACCGTTTGTTTTTACGGCTCTGTCCAAGAGGATCTACGATTGTGGCGCCCAATTTGGCTGAACAATAAAAGTTTTAATCAAAACATCCCCGTTAAGATTGCGGTGGGCCGCCGTTTTTTCAGGCTAAACTTTTGTAGAAATAACTTTATTACTTTGCTGAAAATATCGTTCAACAGGGCTCAGAAATTGCTACACATTTGTAATATTTATTTTTTATTTATTTAAACTATTGCACAAAATACAAAAGTAAAAGTACAAATGGCGGACTTAATGCCATAAGGCATTCTCTACCAGTCAACCATAGGGCCAAACAGAAACTAGCAGTTGGTGCAGGATCATAAAAAGCCGTGTCTAAAAACATAAAACGAGACAAAAGTCAATAAGTTTGATATATATATTAACAATATACATACACACATATGCATTACAATACACATACATAATATCTAAAATTATGGAATGTAGAAACGGTGTTTTTTTTTTCATTGTTTAGCATTAGCAGGGCTAGCATATCTTGCCGCGACTTCGCTTGTCGCGCGACGCAGCATCAGCTATCTTGTTCACATTGTATTGACATGATAGGCACAGGTAGTATACATAATTATGTCGCGCGACAAAGATTCGCCGTGCCAGAGTTATGCCAAATGTGCTGTTTGTTTAGGAATTCCTACATATTTAAAGGAACTAAGTAGGAATTACAATAATATTAAGATGTTCAAATCGACACAGTTCACTCTGTCTAAAAGTAAGAATTTTTCAAGCTATCTAGCTACTCTAGCGTTAATGTGATCTCATTGAAACTATTATTTACTGCTTACCGCCGCTGGAAACATTTTCATATATTCTCCTACATCGTGGAAATCAAGGGGAGAGGCCTATGACTAGCAGTGGGACACTAGGCTAAAGAGAAAAAAATAGTAATAAGATATTGCTCCTTGTATTCCACCGTCCATACAATTAGTAAGGAAAAAAAAGAAAAAAACCGCCAATGTCACGTCTACTTTATTTATTTTCCTTATAGACCGAAGCAATGTTATAAAGGATATGACAAAATGATACATCGAGGGTTTAAAAAAACGATATCTAAAAAACTATACGTCATAAAACGAAACTTTTTGCAATTTAGGAGTCCAAATACCGTATACTATAGAAAAAAAATGAATACCTCTAGAAAACTTAATGATCCCAATTAAATACTTACAAACTTAAAAGAAAAATGTACTCTCGCATGACTACAAATTGATGACTACTCACTACATTGTCTCAGAATACAATATAAGGAATACAAATATGAAATTTATGAAACATGTAATGTCTCATTATTATTAATGTGGATACACCACAATATCAACGGTACAATACAATAATATAAATACTACATAAAGAATTGACACGCATACCCCCGCATCTCCCCACAGGTGCAGATTATTGGAAAACTGTCTTGGTAAGTTGGCTTGAATCATTTTGAGATGGGTCATTGTCAGTTCAAAAAACAAATGTTGTCTCTTCGGTGGCCAATAGTTAACAGCGTATGTGCATATAAGTTATGTTTTTAACACACAAGCCCATAGAAAGGGAAACGTCGTTTATTCTGATATAATTTTGATCGGAAAACTAGGCCTAAAGTCCTTAACTTTGTATGTACGTGTCCACCGAAAAGACGCGAACCTAAATCTAACAATGACCCAGATGAGTAACTCAGTTTACGCGTAGGTGAGTATTCACTCGTTTGAGGCAGCCCTGTGTTTTACACGCACACATCGACACTGACACTCGAGATTCAGTTTTTTCTAGGCAGCGTGTGGAAATCGTGTAAGTTTTAAATCAATATATTTACTACAGAGACATAAATCTTAACCCAAACCGCTGTAATGATAAGGAAATGTCGCACGATTTAAAGAGCATATCTGCAACACAATCGTAAGCAGAATGCAGTGCGTGTATCAGCAGCCTTGACCTTACATCTGGGTCGCGCGGTGAATTGATAAACGTTTTTTTGTAGTACGAGAATAACTATCTAGGTACCTATTCTGAGAGAATGATAATTCAATCAATTTTCATTGACGTAGACGTGATTGAGGCATGTTTTACTAAATAATGTTTGTGGGGAGATCATTTTTAGGGTTCCGTAGTCAACTAGGAACCCTTATAGTTTCGCCATGTCCGTCTGTCCGTCTGTCCGTCCGTCCGCGGCTTAGCTCCGTGACCATTAGTACTAGAAAGCTGAAATTTGGTATGAGTATGTGTATGTATAACGCCGATAAAACGGTAAAATAAAGAAAAAAAAAACCTTTTTTGCGGGTACTTCTCGAACACCTAAAGTGGGGGTGATTTTTTTTTTCGTTTCTTCACTAGTGTGCGGGGTGTCGTAGAATAGGTCTTTTAAAAATAGTAGGTGTCTTCTAACATATTTTTTTGATAAAGTCCGCAGGTTTGTAAATATTCGCTCCGAAAAGAAAAAAACTTTCAAACCACGGGTCAAAAAATTATAGAAAAATTCATGAAAATGAAGCCTCATAAGTACTTTCAATGAAAACTATATTGAATAAAATCGGTCGAGCCGTTTTGGAGTTATCGCAAAATTGCATAATTTATTTACCAAGACACAAGCCTTCAGTGATCTGTTCGGTAAACGAATTTTTAAACAACCTGTCCTCCGCACTAATACCTCATTTGCCAAGAGATTTGCTGATTACCTCTCCCCACACATTTACAACACAGTAAATAAAATATGTCCTATCAGGGACATCACTGTTCCTGAAGCAAAAAAGAGGGTATCACTGTGGCTCCAGTCTCTTGATTACAGTGCCACAGAGCAACTTCTTAAGGCTTCTTCATGAATATTCACCCATACTACTCGGGCACACAGCCACACTCTCTCTCACTCACACACACACACACACACACACACACACACACACACACACACACACACACACACACACACACACACACACTGGCACGGTACTGGCCAGTCATTGATCCGCCAGCCCAGTGCGCTCGCGCAGGCCGCTGCGGTCGGACGCGTACGCGTGATTAATGTTTACCTACCCGCACATTTTATTTGCTTTACTTGCTTAAATGAAAATAATCTTAGACTGTTTTAATTTATCGGTCAGTTGTTATTGGTATTAGGTAGTACACTAGTTGTGATCTGTGGTTGCGTTGTTTTTGTGGTTGCATTCATTCATGTCATTCGATGCGCATTGGCGTAACGGTATGTTTTGCGCTGACGCGTGAGTGGAGTGGGGAGCGCCTGAACTGGTCGAGGCTCGCCGCGTGCTCCCCTCCCCGCGCGTCTGCACCTGAGAGAATTGGACGCAATACATTGCGCGTCGAGTTTTATAATTTATTTTGGAAAATCTTATCCTTGAGTTTTCCGAGAAAATGAACACTCGTTTTCAGTTCGTGATTATGGTCTAAAACTACGGTTTTCGTTTTCGGTACGCTGTCGGTTACACCCTGTATTTTATTTATTTATTTATTTATTTAAACTTTATTGCACAAAACAAAAGTCAGTACAAATGGCGAACTTAATGCCTAATGGCATTCTCTACCAGTCAACCATAGGGCCAAACAGAGATGCTTCAAGTGGGTGCAGAGTAGAAAATTAGTCGTTCGGGGAGTATTCAAGATACAAGTGAATACGTGTATATTAAATAACTTAACTACCATAAATACAATGATACATATATTTACATACTATAAGATGTATATTATATATTATATAATAATAAATACGATGAAGTGTCTACTGCATAGGATGAGACATTATTCGAGCTCTTGTTCGAGCAGGTGCTTACGTAGCATGCGTTTGAAAACTACCTTGCTTGGGGCTTGTCTAATAGAGAGAGGGAGTGTATTCCAAAGACGACTTGCCTGGACGGCGAAAAAATTGGACATGAAACCAGAATGGTGCGAAGGAATGGAGAGTTTGAGAGTTCGGGAGGAACGAAGTTTACCGCCTGGACGGGGAGTTTGAAAAGTGAATTTACTTTTGAGGTATCCAGGAGCAGAAGGCTCAAACAGGATGGAGAACAGAGTACATAGGATCCTGAGGGATCTGCGACTACGTATGGGAAGCCAGTTAAGCTGACGCCGGAAGGACGAAACGTGATCATATTTACGGAGGCCGAAGATGAATCGTATCCCATTGTTAAGGAGGCGATCTAGTTTATTGAGGGACTCTTGAGTGATGTTAGTGAGGCACGCATCAGCATAATCAATAAGGGGCAGCACCAATGTCTGCACAAGCAGCTTTTTGGTGCTTACTGGGAGAAAATTTTTATAAAGATTACGCAACGTACTGGTACCTTTTCGACTTACCTCCGACAGTTGACCTCGCCATGACAGGTTAGAGTCCAAGACTAAGCCAAGGTCCTTGACCTCTTTGGATATGGGAATGACATATTTTCTCTTTTAAGACCTTAGAATGGTCTAAGGAAATGTTAATCTAAGACCATTTTTTGTAAATACTCGCAACGTGTTGTTAATTTAATATGAAATTGGTAACTGTCGAAAATGACTCCACAAGACAGGCTTTGCCTAGTGTGGTGGTCACAGGAAAGTCATAGTTTGTACAAAGGGTCTGGCCGGAATGCTATAGTAAAATCGCCCCTGGCTGATTATGGAATATTGTTATGCACGATTATTCGTTTTATTATAAGATATATTTTTGCTGAATATTATCCCTTAAAAACTTACGGTTAGTGAAAAATAAAAAAAAAATAAAAATCTTTTTTAATTTTTTTTTAGCCATACTACTTTACCAATTCATTTGGTTTTTGGATATTTTACGCATATATTTAAGATACATCTACACAAAAAAAAAAAATGCCCTAGGTGGTTTTGAAGCACATAATTTTGACTGTGTAAGTTTTTATATATTTTTTTTTTATATTTGGAAGTTAGCGACACCTACCATATTTTGATATAAAATACGCAATTTTATGTTCTATTATATATATTTTTTTGAAAACAATTTGTTTGGATCTACATAGTGGAAATAAGTTTTTTTTGTATCAAAGGGTGAAAATAAAGAAGAACACCCCTGAACTGCAACCACCGTAAATAATGAAAATTGTCAATGATACGCAAAATATGTAGACACTTTTATTTTTGAAAACAACCAATACTACAGCCGTATTTTTTTTATTCATTTCCATTGGTTGGGAATCGAACCAGTCAAATATGATGAGAAAATTAATCATGAAGTAATGTATGATACATCATATGCCTTGGCTGTTGATAGGTACCTACACTGCCATTTTTTTAATATTATACTAGGTGTCCGCTTGAACTGATCGTAAACAAAGTAGAAATAAAATAATCGTTCTTGCAAAGTTGTGACAACAGACTTTTCTTACGATTATAAACTAAACCTGCATCACATAATTAAATAAATATTAAGGGACAATCTTACACATATCGACCTAGTCCCAAACTAAGCAAAGCTTGTACTATGGGTACTAGACGACGATATACATAATATATAAATACATACATATACAGCGTGTATATTTGATATTACCGCAAACTTTACGGGGTGTTAGTATAGGCATTTATTAATATATTGCACCGTAAATTATTTAAAAAAAATCTAACTTTTTTTTTCCATATAAAATAATTCAGCACGCAATGTATTTGTTTGTTGTTGTTTGTTGACACTTAACATCGTGATATGACAACTGTCACTAGTAATAACTACGCCATACATTGCTGCTCAGAAAATTTTCAAAAACTAATTACGCTATAGCAGTTAACGCTAAATTAATAATTGTTATAAATATCAGATTATAGCACTAAAATCTCCGTCTGGCTTCAATTTGCGGCTATATCAAATATACACGCTGTATAGATAACATCCATGACCCAGGCACAAATAGTTCATCACACAAATATTTGACTTGGCCGGGATTCGAACCCAGGACCGCCGGCTCAGTAGGCAAGTGCTTACAAACTGAGCCAACCGCGTCGTCAAAAAATCTAATTCTAATCAAGTTCAAATTCTCTTTGAAACTCTGTGAAAACTGAAAACTACTTTTAGTAGTTCTTTCATTTTAGGCGAACAGCTAGCTTATAGAGGGCTCATGCACTTATCAGTATGGCTAAGCCATTTCATATTTAGCTGAGATTTTGGATGAAACAGGTAACATAAATATGTCATATGTAAAAGACCAAACAAATATGTATACAATCGCGTCATATAAAAAAGTAATACAAATGTTTTGTAATGTATAATCCCGACAAAAGATGCAATTGAAAACTATTGCTGTGAATGTGCTAATGGATTAAGGACGGTAGGCTGTTGCTTGTCACATCGCAGCTATGTATAATTTTTGCCATATGACCGATATTTATCAAAAATCCCGCGTCCTAATCTCAAACTGAGCTCTTTATTTAAAAAACGAAGGTTTCAATATTGCCATCAAAAGTGACAGCGATAACGATTAGGTTGTGTTTGGTAATAAAAGCATTCTAAGTATTTGTTAATGAATAAATAAAGTCATGTTTACATTTTTTCGTTGTTAACTTTTATTTGTTTACACGGTAGTACAGCTTAAAACTCCAAGAACATGTTTATTATTCATGTAGGTATGGTGTATGAGCCCTCTATAAGCTAGCAAGAACTACTGAAAGTAGTTTTCAGTTTTCACAGAGTTTCAAAGAGAATTATGTGACGCAGGTTTAGATTTATAATCGTAAGAAAAGTCAGTTGTCACAACTGCAAGAACGATTATTTTATTTCTACTTTGTTTACGATCAGTTTAAGCGGACACCTAGTATAATATTAAAAAAATGCCAGTGTAGGTACCTATCAACAGCCAAGGCATATGATGTACCATACATTACTTCATGATTTTCTCATCATATTTGACTGGTTCGATTCCCAACCAATGGAAATGAATAAAAAAAAATACGGCTGTAGTATTGGTTGTTTTCAAAAATAAAAGTGTCTATTTTGCGTAGCATTGACAATTTTCATTATTTACGGTGGTTGCAGTTCAGGGTGTTCTTCTTTATTTTCACCCTTTGATACAAAAAAAAACTTATTTCCACTATGTAGATCCAAACCAATTTTCTTCAAAAAAATATATGTAATAGAACATAAAATTGCGTATTTTATATCAAAATATGGTAGGTGTCGCTAACTTCCAAAAATAAAAAAAAAATATATAAAAACTTACACAGTCAAAATTATGTGCTTCAAAACCACCTAGGGCATTTATTTTTTTTGTGTAGATGTATCTTAAATATATGTATAAAATATCCAAAAACCAAATAAATTGGTAAAGTAGTATGGCTAAAAAAAAATTAAAAAAGATTTTAATTTTTTTTTAATTTTTCACTAACCGTTAGTATTTAAGGGATAATATTCAGCAAAAATATATCTTATAATAAAACGAATAATCGTGCATAACAATATTCCATAATCAGCCAGGGGCGATTTTACTATAGCATTCCGGCCAGACCCTTTAAATGGTAAATAAATGTTATTTTTTTTTATTTTTTTTTATTTTATATTTTAATGTGACGTAAGTGCCGATGCCGCACGGTGTCCTTATACTTCGAACGTTACACATATTAGTTAACTGCCATACTGCATTAAAAGATTCCGCTCAATCAAGTAATCTAATTACAGTTACTTTGGCGTTTACAACCTTTTTTATAGAGCTTGAAATCTTTCTCGTACCTAATTTAAGCCCATCTATTGTGAAGGATGGGCAAATTGAGCAACTACGGAACCCTACACTGAGCGTGGCCCGACATGCCTTTGGCCGTTTTTTTTTGTCTTATTTTCTAAATGGTATGTATGTACACAATTTCTGAAGAATATTCAGAATAAGAAATAGGTCTACAAGACAATAAAAGATTAAGTGAGAAATGTAAGGGTTATAATAGTATTTATCTACACCCATATTGGTAATTGACTATTAGCTAGTTTTAATTTTTTTTACATTGCAATTTTAAAATAAAAAAGTTGGTAAGTGGTATTCTTAAAAACTTGCCTGAATGTAATAATTAAAATTTAGTATAAACTATAACAAGTTTAGATACTATAAGTAAAGAACTACACTACTCATGTGATCCTGTTATGAAACTCGCTTTCGGCTTGTTTCATAAAACCACACTCATGTTTTAACACCTTTCATTACGTAACAGTGGCATAAAGTACTTCTAGGCTTTTTCAAGATTGTCGCGAAATCTCTAGAACGGACGTGGATTTTATTGGTAATTACGTCATTTTAAGAAATAAAATTAGGGTAATTGTATGCATTTAAGGGTTAAAAACAAATAACTCACCAAACAGTCCCAGCACGATGTTTATGGTACCATAAAGACTATATTCGACCTCAGTGAGATTAAATCTTCTTATGGCATACAGGTATGACACTTGCGAGTCACCTGTAACAAAAATACAATACTTATAATTATAACAACTACGATGAAGCAAACATTTTTTTGGCATCAAATGTCTTTATCGGACAAAATAACGGAGCGCTAAAAAGCTAAAAACGCTCCAAACAAATGGCGAGCGTGCCGTGATGTCATCACTCCAAAAGGTAACAAAATCTAAGGAAAAATAGCTACATTTTCATTATGATCGTGAAAAAGTGCGTTTATTTTAAAACAAACACAAAAAAACATATTTGCAATACTAAACACTGAATAAATAAAAGAAAGAAAGAATAATTCCTACACCAAATTACACAAATGAGCGTCACTTGACAGAAATACAGTTTATATGAAGGGGAAACCGAAGGGTCTTAAAACAGGTGACATGAAACAACGTCAAATTTTATCGATGCATGTTTAGACCACCTGCGTGCTCCTTCGTCTGCGTCCTTGCTTCGCTAAATGATGTACATCCGAGAAATCTACGTTGTAACTTACCTCTGTTTCAAAAGCCATCGCTCTCCCCTGAATGACAATATGCAGTTTATATAGGTGAATGACACTGTTTGCTAACCTTAGCAATATTAGCATTACCGATTTTCAATGGCATATACCTCATAACATAACGTATTGGTTCGGTCACGGCTGTTTCATTTCTTATCAAAGCTAGTTTTGTTTGTCAATGAAACGCGACAACAATATTGAATTTTCGTTGTATAAAAGAACAATAATTATTTTGTTATCTTGCACGGAGTATTTAAATGTATATAGAATGGTTAGTCCACAATGTAATTGAATGACAGCCATTAAACTACAGTTTGGCGAGTTATTACTTAAAGTATTTTATTTATTGTAAATCACTACATAGTATAAAACAAAGTCGCTGTCCTTATGTATGCTTAGATCTTTAAAACAACGCAACTGATTTTAATGCATTTTTTTTAAACCGCAAAACCTTTCTCTTGTATCAGTCTATCTATTAAAATAGATAGATTCAAGAGGAAGGTTTATATTATAATATATGCATAATATAGCATTACACCCGTGCAAAGTCGGCAATAATGTATTATTATTTATTTATTATTTATTTATAATCACTTTTTAACCGATGTCAGCGAGGAGAAGTAATTCCAAGAATATTTTTGAAGAGTTACCTCAATATCTTCCTGCTCCATCCTAAACTCATAGCGGTGAAACCAACTAGAAACATGAGGTTATGTTTCAGAATTTAAAAGACCCTCGATACAAGCTGGATATCATGGGGCCCTGATTTAATGAGTGGGATAAAATGCTACTAAACCTGAACACAACGACAAATTTGGAATACTCAGCTCAACTGGCTATACTGGCTGAGATCCTGTCAGTGTTCCAATCAAAGCTGTATATCTTGGAAATGGTTGCTGGTATTTTTACCAAACATAACTAAGAACCATCTCGACAAACAAATCTTTCGAATAAAGAACTGCTTTCGAATCGCTCCCTCCGTTTGGGAGCTACGGTGCCACAAACAGAAACACTCTTTTTTCGTCGGGGATTAAATCAACTATTTTCTGTACACTCGTTGCCACGGTGATACCCTTGGGTCACTTTTTAAAACTACGATTTTCCGTGGTTATATTTAGCAAAAGCTTTGTAATTTAAGCAGTTATAAGCCCATTCTTATGTAGACTATCTCCTGATTATCACCAGTAATATCAATTATCAACACTTTTCTTTGAAATTTAATCACTATTATCCCGTGGGTCACGGACAGAATAACAGCAAGGAAAAGTTGATCCACCCAAATACTAAAACTAAATTGAATGTCTTCAAAAGTTTCGCACGTCATTTGTTCTTAGAACCGTACCTACCACACAAATACCTACCTACCTACTTATTTAATACAAATGGAGGACATTAAAAATACTTCAACTTAGTATGCTTGTGAGTCATTTAGATTCTTCAACGATTTACTGCGACTAGACCAAATAAAAGAAAGAAAAAATGGTTTATAAAGGAACTAGTAACCCGCCCCGGCTTGGCACGGGTACAATGCTGAAAAATGTATGTATGTACATGTATTATACATATAAACCTTCCTCTTTGAATCACTCTATCTAATAAAAAAGCCGCATTTAAATCCGTTGCGAAGTTTTAAAGATCTGAGTATACATAGACAGACAAAAAATCAGCAGAAGAACAGCATTTTGTCTTTTTAGGGTTCTGTAGTCAACTAGGAACCCTTATAGTTTCGCCATGTCCGTCTGTCTGTCTGTCTGTCTGTCTGTCCAGCCGTGGCTTTGTAAATAATCGCTCCAAAAATTCTAAAAATGCAAAAAATAACTTTTCAACCACGGGTCAACAAATTATGGAAAAAATCATAAAAATAAGGCCTTATAAGCAATTTTAACGAAAACTATATAGAATAAAATCGGTCGAGCCGTTTTTGAGTTATCGCAAAAATTCATAGTTTTCTTTAAAATGACGTAAACTGTCCCGCGCGGTGTCCTTATCCTTTGAACGTTACACATATTAGTTAAGTGCCATACTGTATTAAAACATTTAGTTCAATCTAGCGCGTAAAATCGATATCTTTCAGAAGGTAATAAGTAGGTAATTAGTTACTTTGGCGTTTACGACCTTTTTATAGAGCTTGAAATCGTTCTCGTAATTTAAACCTCGGGGTTAGAACTGTTTTAAGCCCTCTATCCAGCCAGTCTATTGCGAAGGATGGGCAACTACGGAAACTACACTGAGCGTGGCCCGACATGCCCTTGGCCGGTTTTTTTCAGAAGCGTGCTCACTCGATCCACACACACACACTAATAAAGGCGAAAGTTTCTGAGTGTGTTTGTGTGTATGTTTACTACTTCTTCACGCTCAAACGACTGGACCAATTTTAATAAAATTTGGTACGGAGGTAGCTGACACCCTGAATTAACACATAGGCTATTTTTATCCCGAAAAAGAGTTTCCGTGGGATGACTGGTAACACCGCGTGGGGCAACTACTTTTTGAATAATAAAGAAATTTAAATGGTTGTATATTTATGTTACTAAGCTATGCTCATTCAGGTATTTGGGTTGAAATTACAATTTCAAATCAGTTCTAGTTATGTATGTGCCATTAGTTGCCATTACCATAATTGCGAAATTCTGAGCGGATTACTAATTATTAACAAATCAGTGAGTGCGAAGGAAATGTAATAAGGTACGGTTGACTGAAAATATTGATTTGCTTAATCTCTTGACATATATAATAATAGACCCAGTACCAAAAATTAGTGTAGAAGTAAACCAAAAATAGCAATTTCTTATAAGGAAGAATATTTTGAAAAAGTGTCCAGCGGTAAGCAATAAATGAAAGTTCCAATGCCGTCTACAATAGATGTCAATAGCGCTAGAATAGCAAATAATATGAAAATGCTTGCAGAGGTGAAAAAATTAAAAAATGTTGAACCTTATGTAATGGTTCACGTGGGGTTCGAACCCGCGTTTCTATCGTTACTATTGATTCTCAACATAATTTGAGACGGTGGTGCCGATCATGAAGTCTTAGTCTTTGCGGTAGATGATGCTACGATGCCACTCTTAGGCATGCAAGAAGCAACTGGTTGAAAAGTTCTAATGTCCAATAGGTAGGACGACCATGTTGGCCCGGAAAGCCGGTGGGAACGCGGCTTCGAGCCCCGTCTGAACCATTTAATTTACCATTTTTTCGCTTTATTGTAAACATTTGGATTACGCTAGCAACAACGTAAATGCTAGCAAACCATACTGCTTTAATAAATATACATTAATATGAAAATATTCCCATTAATTATAGATGGAGTGAACACCAACGACAACAAAGTTAACATTGAAAAATGTTCATAGAGTTCATTTGCGGAGCTTTATTGAAAAAAATATTGAAAAAGCGTGTGGCTATAGTCTAAGTCATCCAGTATAGTAAAAATAAAATAAAAATACAAATCACAGAGTGTGGGTACAGTAGTAAGGAATCGAAAAGAGACTAACATACTTGGCTGATTATTCAAATAATCGGAACCTAATGTGAATGTGAATGATGTGAATAAAAATTTACATTAAATAACCCGACCCGTGAGTTTGAATGAATTTCTGACCCAACCCTATGTTGTCATCGAATAAATATCGACTAGGTAAGGTAATAATTATAAGCGTCAACTGCGTCATAAAAATGAAATGTTCAATCCGATTAATAATTGTGGGTGACATTGACCTTGCACAAGGTTAGATGGGTTTTAACTTATTAAACTACGTAGTAGTGACGAAA
Source organism: Apotomis betuletana (assembly GCA_932273695.1). NCBI lineage: Eukaryota > Metazoa > Arthropoda > Insecta > Lepidoptera > Tortricidae > Apotomis > Apotomis betuletana. The sequence continues at coordinate 6,504,568 of OW026315.1, forward strand.
TTCCTGCTTTTTCCTAATAATAAGACACTGAAAAAAAATAGCTCAACTAGTTTAACTACTTAAAAAAGGCATGTATTTAAATTGATATCTGTATATTCCCTTTTTTCGATCAAAATATTTAAAAGTTTCACCAAAAATACTGACTTGCACACTAATTATGCACACTAAATAATGCGAATCAAATATACTATTTAAAGGTATTTGCAAAACTGTTTTACTGGATATAAAAAAAAACTAACCTAACCTAACCCGGCCGAGTCGGATCTTAGTGTGCAATGCGAGAAAATTAGTGTGCAAGTCAGTATTTTTGGTGAAACTTTGAAATATATCCGATGTACGAACCATATTTTTGGTGTGAATTCGGTTAAAAAGGTCATCTCGTTTTGTATGATGTTTATTATTTTATGTAGGCCATGCCATGTTCAGTTAATCAATTGTTTTTTTTTTTTTGCACAGCATTAGTTTTTCTGGTATGCATTCAGTTAATTAGTGAAGTTACCTAGTGTGCTGAAAAATTATACAGATGTGCATTTAATAATATCCCCTTGAAAAATAGCCAAATTGTGCTTAGCAGTAACCAAAATTTTGCTTACTCTACATAACCTATTTTGGTTACTAGTACCCTCAGTTTGTCAGTCCGCCGATTTATGTAACCAGCAGCTAACATTTGGGCTACAGTTAGTACAGTTAACAAATCTTTTTTTTTTTCAGTTTAAGAATGAGGTAAATATAAATTAGGTCACCTTGTACAAACGGGATAAATGTTAATAAAATTATCATTATAGCTAGCAAAAACAAACATAAAAGTTACGTATTAATCAGTAACTGCGAAGTATTTAATATTATAATGTAAAGAACCTTCTAGCTACGTTATAAGTTATAATACAAAATACTTCGTAGTTACTGGTCGACAACTTCGTCCTCGTAAATCTTTTTTTTTACCCTGATAGGGTAAGGTTGAGGAGGGAAGGCTCTTGAGTGACTGTGTACTGGACTGACCCCCAACAGGTGGCCCGTCGACTTGGTTAAGATTGCGTGAAGCACTAAGATGAGGATGAGGATGGCACATGACGGGGGCTCTTTTCCCATCAGTAAAAAAGCAGAAAAAATATAACCATCTGTGATAGTTCGATTCATCGTAGCACGTTTCGTAACATTCTACGTCACGTCATTGTAACAGGAATTGAAATCTGCCCCAAATATAATTATAATTTCGTTCCAATAATAGGTACTGTACTATATACCTACATATGTACCTAATTACACCGCCATACTTCGGCGTACAGTGTCCAATCTCTGTACGGCCTTCATACTCCGTCTAACGAAATGACTTAAGTATAATTGAAGCTCATTAAAACTTACTATCTTTTACTACTAAGCCGTCTTGGATATAGCTCTCAAGGCCCTATGAATGCCAACCACACGTAATGCGACAGCTGTAGGGATAATCATTCTAGGTTTTTGCCTTCATACCTTTAAGACCTTATGCACTACTTAATTGCGTTTTACGATTGGGGTTTTTAATGTTCAGTAATTTAAAAAAACAGAACATTATTGGAGATGGGCTGACTATGGATTCTGCCGACTAGCTGACTAGCCGACTAATCGATAAAATTGACGATTAGTCAGCCGACTAGTCGGCAATGCCGATCATGCTTGTATCCGAAAAAAACCCTGATTTTTAAAGGTTGTATATTTCGATCAAAATGATTGTAACTGGCTGGTTACATGTAAAATGTAAATCGGTTATTTACATTATAGGACATTATAGGGTTTGTTAACAAAAATATTGTGAAGAGCATCAAAATAATTCTATAAAGGTTTTCAAACAAACTAAATTGCCTTATGGAAATTCAAAACAACCCACTGACCAGATTTGCTTGAAAACATCAAATATGATGATAATTGACAAATATTTCTATTTGATGGTACCTAATAATATTTTATAATTACCTATGTTCTCATTTTCCAGTTAAAAAGAATCGACTTTTCGGCATTTTTTGCTGACTAATCGGCCGACAAGAAATAATGCTGAATACTCGTAGTCTGCGCTAGTCGGCCCATCTCTTAACATAATTTATGAAAAACAGTCGACAAGTGAGTCTTTTATTGAGTAAGAACTCAATAAAAGCAAATAAGTTTTTGATAAAAAAACTTTTATAGCCGACTGTACTTTTCTTTAAACATCCATCATCAATTGAAAAATGAAAGTGAAACGGCTGGATCATGGGGCAATGAGGCTCGCAAGCATTTTAGGGCGGCGATTGAGAGAAAGGGCCAACGATCCTCGCTCTGGGTCATGGTTGGTCCAACAAGTCTTCATTGCCATTCAGCGGGGCAATGCTGCTAGCATAATGGGAACTTTTGGACCGAATATGGCACTGAGAGGGGATTTAATAGATTAAATTTTCCTTGACGAGGCATGTCGCGGATGTGTATACTTTGTGAATTGCATGCATTATTTTAAAATTGACGAAGCACGAGCAACGTAAAGCGGTGGTAGCCTAGTGAACCCGGCCCGTACCAATGAGTTTTTCGGAACTTATGTACGGAATGTCATTTGATATTTACCACTCGCTTTTCGGTGAAGGAAAACATCGTGAGAAAACCACCTAAGCCCAATAAGGCCTAGTTTCCCCTCTGGGTTGGAAGGTCAGATGGCAGTCGCTTGCGTAAAACTAGTGCCTACGCCACATCTTGGGATTTAGGTAGCCGACCCCAACTGAGAATTCATTCTCTACAAAGATATGGGACAAAGGCTAGGAGGATGATGATGATGAAGCACGTGGTGGATTCCCTTTTCAGCTCTTAGGTGTCAGTTTTATCAATAAAAAAAATTTATAATAGAAAGAAAAATCGAAACAGACGATTTTAAACTCGTTAGGTTTTCGTTATATTTTTACTGCATAATTCCTAGGAACACCATCCGGGTTCATCTATTCTTGCGACGAGCTTCATCATTATTGTCGTCTAATTTCAGCTCAATCGGTGCCCACGCGGGAATTGGGCAAAATTTTATTTACTCCTTAATTCGATATATTGTTCGCCAACCCGGTCGTGTTAAGTTTGCGCCTCATTTATATGTGACGTCAGCCTTAACTTGACCAGGTAGTAACGCGAAATGTCACTTTATGGAGCTCGAATCGCAAACATCGTTTTTTTTCATGAAAATGAAAATGAAAAAAATTATTTAACTAAACAACACAACATAATTATTTATGCCTTTGGGTCCTGAGCTAGGATTCCCTGTGTTACAGGACCCAGTAGGGAATCAAGAAAAGTTAGACACGTTCAAATGCGTACAGAGTTAAAACTTAATGCCTAAAGGTAACTATAACTAGTAGTGACAGAAAGTAAAGCTAAAATATAATTGACATGCAATAAAAATAGGCACTATGGACTCAAGTGTATAAGGTGGGTTTTAAATTTAATATATATATATCATGACAGTTAAAGACGATATACGTACCTACATCTATATATATAAAACTCAAAGGTGACTGACTGACTGACTGACATAGTGATCTATCAACGCACAGCCCAAACCACTGGACGGATCGGGCTGAAATTTGGCATGCAGGTAGATGTTATGACGTAGGCATCTGCTAAGAAAGGATTTTTCAAAACTCACCCCCTAAAGGGGTGAAATAGGGTTCCAAAGTTTGTATGGGGAAATAAGATTGGTTATTATTATTTTATTTGAAACTTCACAGGGGTATTTCTAAGAATATGAGTAAACACGCTTTTCAGGCCTATCAAGGATTGAACCCCTAAAAGGGGGAAATGTGTTGACAAAGTCTGAAAATCAACATGGGTATTATTTTTATTATTTATCAGGTCGCTGATTACGGGTACAACAATTATTTTAAAACTCAACGTAGCGGACGTGAAATACCATTCCCCTGTGGCGGTGCGATGACGTTATGATTGTGGGTGATATGAATATGGGTGTCATTTTCATGTTTTTTTGGGACATTTGTGGACATGAAAATTCTTGAAAGCATTTGTGCCTAATTGCAATTCAATCGGTGCAGTAGTTTTGCAGCAAATCGGTTGTAACAGACGGACTCACAGACAGCTACAAGTGATCCTATAAGGGATTTATTTTTGCTTTGAGGTACGGAATGAGTCCCGTTATCCTAATAGATGTTTAAATTTGTATTTGGTGCCATTTCGATTGTCGTCAAGGCCAGTGCGGGTGGCGCGGCGAGACTGGAGTAGTCATCGGGAAACCTCCTGCAGCCGTAATAAATGCATTCAAACTTTTCAACAATAAAACGGCTAGACGGATATGCATGAGGGATAAGCAGATTATACCCTAACTTTAACAAATAGCCCACTTTTTATCCTGAAAAAAAGAGCATCGTTCTCGTAGGATAATGTTTATTGTATAGGAACGCGGGCGAAGCCGCGGGTTAATGCTAGTTACAAATATAGTAGGTACATTGCCAATACAAGTACTCTTTAATGCATACCTGACAAAAACACGAGAAATACAATGCACTAAATTAAAATTAAGTAGAGGTATATAACAGGATTATGAATGTAGGAAAATCTTAATATAGGTGAAAGTGAAGTAATATTTTATCAGTGACAGTATCTATTTGAAAGTCAATATAGTAATTCAAACAAAACGATAATGACAAGGTAGAGGTAGGTAGTTAAGATAGGTAAGGAGCCTTTAGCTGCGAAAATTTTCGCAATTTCAGCATTTCTCAAAATTTTTGCCCATAATTACTTAAGACAGAAATTAAGGTCAAATATAATTTTCCTATTTTGTTACCAATTATTTTAGTAATTTTATATCAATGTTATTATGGCTATGTTCGATAATTAAGGTTCTGTTATGCTTATACTTTTTTAATTATACATAATCAATGTATTGGAAATCACGAAGAAAATTGGTAACAAAATAGGAAAATTATATTGGACCTTAATTTCTGTCTTTTATGGGCAAAATTTTTGAGAAATGCTCGAATATGCCACGAAACTCGGTCTTAGCGTTGCGTGCAACGTGTGTCTCGCTCACTCGTATGGCTGCCGCGCTCAACTCTCAGCTCAACTGCTCGCCGCGCCGCTGGTCGCGCAGTCGTGGCATCTCCGTTACCGGCGAGCGGCGCCGCGTGGGAAGAAACAGCGGCAACCGCGCTCGGTGGCTCGTGTCGTGCTTCGTATGTCGCTATGATTTTGTTTTTATCGCTCGCAGCTTCTTCCCGAGATGCCACGCGGCGAGCGATTGAGCGAGAGATCCGAGCGCGGCGGCCATACGAGTGAGCGAGACGCACGTATCGCGCACCGCTGCCGCTGTCGCACAAAGTCGCAGCGTCTCCGTAAGACGAGCTTACTACGCGCGAACTAGGCCCCGGCTCCGTCTCCCACTTTTGCTCGGAAAAACTGGCGCGCATTCGTAACTAGTAGCGTGCACTCTAACTGAGACTAGCGACTCTTTTTCGTGCGACAAATATTATCTGTCACTTTTCTTTCAATACCGTGCGAGGAGGACAGGTGATGCTAAGTTTCGTGACAAGCGACATCGCCACAAGATATGCTAGCCTAGCCTAAACTATGGGGTGAAATTTCTGACAGCATACAGTAAAGAAAGTCACAGGATCGAATGAGGAGATGAAACAAACTCAGATTTTACTAGCAAACCTGGTTGCTGGCGCTGCACGCCCTTACAAATCCTGCATCGCGCTGCGCAGATGTTCTCTGATATAATGTCCCCTCTCCATAGAAAACTGATTTGCATTTTTTTTTTTAGCTAGCCTATAATTGTGTCCCACTGCTGGGCAAAGGCCTCCCCTCTCTTGCGCCACTCATCTCTATTGGCTGCATGCTATCCACTCGTAACTAAATGCACCCAGGTCATCCCGCCATCTTCTTTTCTGTCTGCCTCTACTCCGGTAACCTTGTGGTGTCCGGACGGTGATTATTCTGGCCCGGATGCATGCGGCAGACATGTCCAGCCCAGTCCCACTTCAGCTTTGCCGTCTTGGCACCTACGTCTACAACGCGTGTTTTTTCAATACAATTTTATAATAGTATAGATTAGAACCGCATCGTCAGCTGAAACACCTCTAGTGGATGTGTAGCCTTAGCTGCTCATAAACCTTATCATAATTAACATAATATCGCTACTATTCACTGGTCATATATCAGTATCATTATTCTACAACGCATGTTGCAATTTTAGATGGAGGTGTCAGGTACCAGAGGTTAAATTCGACATTAATAATGAGATCTGACCGAGTTATCGCTGCTATGTCTATTTAGCGACGTGAGTGTTTCTCAAAAAGTTGTCAATTTTTTTGAAAATATATTTCTTGACAATTTTTTTTGAGAAACACACTTACGTATCGTTCAATAACGACTTGGCAAAGTCTCTGTCAAACCATTGATAAAGACAAAGATCAAAGCTCAAAGAAACAATGCGTAAACTGGTGGAAGAGACCCGGGAATCGAACCCGGTACCTCTGGATTACCGGTCCAGCGTGTTAACATTTTCACCACCCTAACACCCAGATAACCTTTCGAATTTTTCCTTATGTTTTGTGTGTCGATCTTTGCATTGTTTATGCTTTACACCTGCGACCTCTAAGTGAATACGTTAATATTCACATCTTACCGCACTACTTTTTAAATAAATTTATTAAGAGCCAATCTTACACATATCGACCTAGACCCAAACTAAGCAATATGCTTGTAATATGGGCACTATAGACGGCGATAAACATAATATATAAAAACATATATAGATAATATTCATGATCCAGGAACAAATATTCGAGTTAATCACGCAAATATTTGCCATATCCGGGATTCGAACCCAGGACCGCCGGCTCAGTAGGCAGGTGCATTACTAACTGTGCCAGCCGCGTCGTCAAACTACAAACTGTAACTTGATACATAGATGGTGAATATTTTTGAAAATTATATTTAATTCCCTGTACCCCGCGGTCTTACCCACCCATCCCACGGGAACACTACATTTATCAGAATAAAAAGTATCCTATGTATTAATCCATGGCATCAGCTACCTCCGTATCATATTTTATCAAATTTCTCCAGCCGTTTGGGCGTGATAAAGCAACAAACATACAAACAACAAGCTTTTGCCTTTATATTAATTAGTATGGTTGCTGTCGATTAACTTGTGTCAACTTGAGAACTTCAGGATACCATAACATTGAACTTATTATTGCTATATTTTAAGAAATAGGCATGCATGTAGTAATTATACGAAACCAGTTTTTATCCACTCAGTAAATTCTACCAAGTAGGTACTCAGAGATAAAATACATTGTATTCATTTATTGTATTGGTATACAAAGAAACGTGTCCAAGCATATAAAACGTTCCAGAACATCAAAAATTTGCATGCATTAACAACTACAATATTGTGTGGACCTTGAAAACTGGAAAAAATATTAAAAATGGCGGATAGTGTATAAAAAACGGTCATTCACCAGACGTATATTATTGCCTGTCTTCACGCTTGAAGATATAGGTATACTTACAAAATTCTTGACTTTAGCATGTTAACTATTATAAAATTCTAAATCTATAATAAGAATGAGTTTATCTCAAACAAGCAATGAAATGTCGCCATAACGTGCGTTGTAACAGGCTTCGAAGTATCACGTTTCGGGCGGAACAACATAAAAAATTTAGAGCCTAGGCTGGGAAGTATTTTCTTTTTAATATGGCGTTTATGTTCATGGACAGGCCAAACAGTTGAATTTCATTTTTTTCGAGTGGTGTACTTTTTTTGGGTTCTGTACCCAAAGGGTAAAAACGGGACCCTATTACTGAGACTTAGCTGTCCGTCCGTCAGTCCGTCCGTCTGTCACCAGGCTGTATCTCAACAACGGTGATAGCTAGACAGTTGAAATTTTCACAGATGATGTATTTCTACTGCCGCTATAACAACAAATACTAAAAATAAAATAAAATAAATATTTAAGGGGGGCTCCCATACAACAAACTTGTTATAGATTATATATATGTATAGGTACGGAACCCTTCATGCGCGAGTCGGGCTCGCACTTGCCCAATTTTTTATTTCATTGCATATGTTTGTGAGGCTTCGTATCACTCCGTCCGTCTCACCCGGCAAGCTCTTCTTTCCCGTAATCGTCGCTCGTCTCCCAGTAATGTATTATTCAATGCAGGGGGATTTTTACATGAACAATCTTAACAACATTTTCAGGACTTTTATGGGCGCGCAGCGCCAGCGACCCTAAAGCTAAAATCTTAATTTGTTTCATCTCCTCATTCGATCCTCTGACGTCTCTCTGCTGTATCCTGTCACAAATTTCATCCCTATACCTAGTTTACATCCACTCGCCAAGATTTCTCCCGTTGCATATTCTGGATAGTATCAAGATTTTTTTCATCTAATGTACCTTCGCGTCTAATTTACGCGTTAATATGCGTTTAGAATAATACGCGACTTGAATCGTTCAACCAATCAAAGTGATGTTTTGCATTTATGATACAACCCCACTGGCTGAATGAAACTTGTAACGTGGGTTTTTTATTATGTACAATTAGTTAAAAATAAATACGACATAGTTCTGTAATGGCTACCCATAAAATAAGAAGTAATACCTTTCTTATTTTAACTATTTGTCTAAATTGTTTTCCCTACATCAAACTTTGGGGGGATATTCTAGCACCAGAAGATGAATTCGGAGTTTCACTATGGATTACATTTCTTTTACTTATCTTAGATAATATTTTTATCATTAAGGCCATGAGCAAATAAGTAACCAAGGTGATGTTTTTCAGTTTAAGACGAGTACGACAATTAAGATCGCATTATCACGGGTTCGTACCAGTTTGTTAAATAAATACGTTTGATTGATCAAGGTAAGTACCTAAGTTTATTTTTAGTTTGTTGATGTTATTACTAAAATTACTCACCATAAAGCGGGCCGACCATGATGAGATATAGGACGAGTATCAAGAATATATTTAACCGTCCTCCATATGCTCTCGGTTTCACTATCACCATCAAAGTATTTACTACTAGTCCTACCACTTCACTTATCGCTTTTTTTAGTTTATTTTCAGTCTTGTCACCTTTACTTGTTTCGTCTTCTGTCGGTAAAACATCTTCTAGTTTTAAAACACCATAAATGAAGGAGCAGCTATGCAATACTAGCAGCAATGAAAAAATACCATAGTATCCGAGAATCCGCAGTAACACCCCACTTAAAACTGTTCCAATAGGAGTTCCTAAGCTTATACAAATCGTCACAATACCGATACGAAATGTCCTGCTTTCCTCGGACGTTCTGTCAGCCATAAAACTATACATCCCCATAAATACAATTATGTAGCTCCCTGAGAACGCCGCAGGAAGAGTTTCTATAAGCACTGTCGCTGTAAGCGATACTTCATGGAAGTAATACGTCGCCAATAACAGTCCGCTATTAACAATGATCTCTCCAACCATTGGAAATAAAATACAAATCTTCCTTTTCTTAGTTTTATCGCTCCATGCCCCAACAAAAAGCACCAGAACAGCAGGGATGCCAGTTAGAAGCGGAAACTTCCAAGCGACCACTTTTGCTACTAAAGTCTCAATTTGTTTCATCTCCTCATTCAATCCTGTGACGTTTCTCTGCTGTATCCTGTCACAAATTTCATCCCCATAGTTTAATTTCACTCGGCAAGCTTTTTCCAAGTGCATATTCTGAACAGCAAAAGACGAGAGTGCAATGCATAGCATATAAATAAACAAACATGGTTCCACTGTGATTTCTCTCCAGAAATTTTTGATGTCCTTCAGGATCCCCTTGGATTTTTCCCTCCATGTTCCTTTCAAGCTTCTTGTGAGTTGCGTTTTTGAGTTAGCTACGTCCCAGCTGCGCGTGTCCATGTCACCGACCATATGGCATGGAAGTAAAAGTGAAAGAGTTTTAATATTTGGTTCACGCACTCGCTGTACCTACATATAGCGCGGCACTCACGCGACTACAGAGTTAATCCGTGGGCTTTTGAACTATCGTTTCCGAAAAAACCTGAGTTGTAAATGTCAATGAATTGAGGCGGGTTACGAAAGCGAGGCGCGGGCGCAGCGGCTGCATCTTGACTCCGATAACGAGGTCTCTTACTGCTTATTTATTCACTGTTGTTACTCATCGTCGTATTTTTTTCCTTGATAAGACGCTCGGCGTTTATTCAAGACTCGCGTTGCTTTATGGTTGCTATATTACTTTTGCTCTTACCGATTACAGGTCTATAGTATCCGTACAATATATTGAGTGTTTGTTCAATGTTTTGTTTCTTTTATGTTGTGTAAACAAAGAATACAATTTTGAAAAAATAAACCTTTTTCCCCTGAGCCCTGCATTTGGTTATAGATTGTATCCGTTACTTTAGTTATCTTTGTTATTTTTCATCACATTATCATACATATAAGTATTTATGATAATAAGTTAATAACCATATTGACAGTCGTAAGTAATAGTCATAGCTACAACACATACCAGGCCAATTGTTTATTTAATTAAATATAATTAGTAAAACGGTCACAACTGTTCAAACTCTTTAGTAAAGTGTCTTTATCGCCGATTTGCTATCGCACCAACTGTCTCAAAGTAAACACATTTCGCTGGAAACTTTGTACCTACTCGTTAAATTATTTGAAATTCTGTTATAGTACTTATTCTTATTCTCTACTTAGTCTTGAGAAAAGCTTTTTCTATTCTATTATATTCTATTCTGTTCTGCTTTATTATGTTCTATTCCCGTACTTCTAGTACTTAAGTACAACTGTGAGACACGACCCTTGTGTGTGCATTGAATATTTCTCTCGAATGTGTGTAAGTATAATAAATAAATAAATATAAATAATAAATAAATAAATATCAGAAAACCTCACACAAATCGACCTAGTCCCAAATTAAGCTCAAGAAGGCTTGTGTTATGGGTAGGTAGGTACTGGACGACGATATACGTAGGTACTTATATAGATAAATATATTTAAATACATAGAACAACCGTAACCCAAGCACAAATATATGAGTTCATCACACAAATATTTGCCCTGGCCAGGATTCGAACCCGGGACCGCCGGCTCAGTACGCAGGTGTCTAAAAACTGCGTTAAACGCGTCGTCAAAGTATGGCCCAACAAGTTGCGGTTTAACCCTGCATATGACAATAATGTGCATACGTCATGTATATGCATTATAAAATGTCAGTAGCGATATGTCATCAATCAAAATATTCAGGACGTTGGTTTCCGGTACGCTGCTCAATCCTTCGTTCTTTTTCTAAAAGAAATACTGAATCGTAATGAAAAAATACTTGTCTTTCATATCACTGGTGATAGTTTTAGCTTTCTTGTGCGAAAATTTCATGATTTTCGGGATATAAAGTCCTGTTTCGTCTTTGTTTACATCAGTTACTAAACATATTGTTGCTAGTAAAATAAATTAGTACTTACGACTAAGTAAAAATCGCGTCAGTAAAAAGTGGGCTATAAACCAATTCGTTGGGCTATACGTAAGATGCGACAACCATAAAATATTGTACTAAAATGTGTCGCGCGACAACTGAAGTCGACGCGCCACAGCAGGATCCTAATTAATCCAGTAAAATTAGAGTGAAATAGCAAGTCAACCCTTGACATAACCTGTGACATAACTACGAACCCTTGACATGGATATAACTACGTTCAAAGCCAAATTGTTTAAATTAGTGGACAAAGCATGTTATTAAGTAAATGATTTTTTGTCTGACTGCATTTGATGCTGACTGTACACATCGGTGGAACAATAGTTAAAATTTGTATGCCTTGCGGCCCAACATGGTGATGCAGCTTTGGTATTGTTGACTAAAAAACTATGTTTTATCAAAAGAAATGAATGAATGAATTTTCTAAGATCCGCGCCTATGTAAAATTTTTAGCCGTGTTGCACAAATAAACTATTTGTATTGTATTTGACAATTCTTAAATCTTTGAATGTTGGCATGTGGATAAATGGGTCATTGTCAGATTTAGGTGCGCGTCTTTCCGGTGGACAATTGCGAAATTAAGGATTCCAGCGCCTAATTTTCTGATTAAATGCCTGTGAGAATAAAGAACGTTCCCCCTTCTATAATCCGATATAGCAACATAACCTAGATTCATACAAGCTCTTAACATTTTCACCACTGAAGGGACAAATTTTGTTTTTTGGACTGACAATGACCCAAATGATAAGCAATTTTCAATTCTTTTTTAAATACCAATGTTTATGCAGTCGGTGCAGTTGAACCTAAAATTTTGCACTTTTTTGATGTCTGGGTGTACGTCTGTACGGGCATTTCACAAAGAGTTTCATATTAATTGAAACCAATTTCGTTAATGTATTGTCCCTGAACCCGTCATAAGTACCAATTTTTATTGCGTTTCGTTGTGTGAAGGCCTTTTTCCTTTTGTTTTTTTTTATTTCATATTATGACTAATATATTGATAATTTCAACCAACTTTTTGAAGTGAATAATACTTTTCCCCGAGTTCTAGGTAGTAACATAGCTATTTCATGCTTTCATTGCGTGCAGTCGAAAATAAGTTGAAAAAACTAATTCTCCGCGTTTTTGTAAATTTCGAGTAGTTTTTGAAACAAAAATTATCAATGAAAAATTCAAACAGTACGTTTCAAATATATACCAATAAATCCCAATAGCCCTGTTCTAGGTAGTAACATCAATAATATGTTAAGAAACATGCTTGATCGTAGAGAAAAATGTCTATAAAATCAGCATTTTAAAAGGAATAAGGCCTCTTAATAATGTGAAGAAAACGTTACTGTGCTAACAGACAATCGCCTGAAACGACGACACATGAAGGAATAGTCAAAGCATAAGAAGAATAACAGTACAATTTACATAAGAACAGAACATCGGTATGATTTTCAGCGTTGTAACTAATTACTTGTCATCTACGATCTTTTAGAAAGACGAACGTTTAAGTGCCTTTATTTATCAAAACTTTTTAATGTTTACGAAAACTTCAAACTATGGTAATATTTAATGTTATATTGATTTAAACTGATTTACACACATTATTATAAAAAAACGAGACTTAAGTATCCTTATCCGTTCAAAAATGCAAATTGTTTTAGACATTTTTCTCTATGATCAAACATGTTTGTTAACATATTATCAATGTTTATCAACTACTTAGAACATGGCCATTGCAATTTATCACTACATAGTATAAAACAAAGTCGCTTTCTCTGTCCCTATGTCCCTTTGTATGCTTAAATCTTTAAAACTACGCAACGGATTTTGATGCGGTTTTTTTTAATAGATAGAATAATTCAAGAGGAAGGTTTATATGTATAATACAGGCATAATTTATCAGCATTGCACCCGTGCGAAGCCGGGGCTGGTCGCTAGTAATATTATAAAGGCGAAAGTTTCTGAATGCGTTTGTGTGTTTATGTGAATGTTTGTTACTTCTTCACGCTCAAACGGCTGGACCAATTTTGATAAATTTTAGAATGAAGGTAGCTGACACCATGGATTAACACATAGGCTACTTTTTATCCCTAAAAAATTTAGTGTTCCCGTGGGACGAGCGGGTAATACCGCGCGTCGCACCTAGTATTTAATATTATCCTTTAGGTATATGGTTTTGGGGAAGTGCCTGGTAAAAAAATAAATCTCAATTCTCACACGTGTATTAGGAGGTTGTCAACCTTGCACAGAATGTCACTGAACTTTGTTTAGTTGGTCCAAAACGATGTAAACCAACCATAAATATTACTCATCCGTTTATCTTACACTGTCCAATTTGATACGATACATTACTGTAAAGAATGCTATAAAATGTGTCTTATCCCAACTTTTAGTACTTAAAAATGAACATAAAAAAACCGGTCAAGAGCGATCCCGCTCGTAAAACGATGTTCTGTAACCTCACCAACCCGTGTAGCAGAATCTTATGCACAGGCTCTTGCCGCGTGACTCGTCATCGTCACTCTCTCATATTACTGTTTAGAAAGAGATGGGTGTGTGTAGATAGATATAATATTAAGAGGCCTTATTCCTTTAAAATGCTGATTGTTTTAGACATTTTTCTCTATGATCAAATATGTTTCTTAACATATTATACCTAGAACAGGGCTATTGGGATTTAGTGGTATAACTATATTTAAAACCTACAGTTTGAACTTTTCATTGATAATTTTTGTTTCAAAAACTACTCGAAATCGACAAAATTCACACGGAAAATTAGTTTTTTCAACTTATTGTCGACTGCACGCAATGAAAGCATGAAATAGCTATCTTACTACCTAGAACTCGTTGAAAAGTATTATTCACTTCAAAAAGTTGGTCGAAATTATCAATAGGTATATTTGTCATAATATAAAAAAAAAGGGAATATAAGGCCTCTGAATTGTTGCGGGGCACAGTTTGTGCTTGAGGTGCAGGACGGCCATGGCCTTGCACCGCGAGTCGCGCTATTAGCAGACACGCCAATTGATTTCTTTTTCGTCGCATTATTTCCAATCAGGAATACGACGAAAAAGGAATCAATCGACACGCCAGCGTGCACCAAGGTGCTCGACTCAGGGTTCCGTTATTTATGGCTAAATTGGCGAACATCCTGAATTCAGACATACGAAAGATTTTTGACGAGATGAAATGGAGACGCATAGAAAGTAATATAGTTGGGTATTACTTGCCAAATTTCATAGTTCTAGGCAAACGGAAAATACAACCTATAATTTTTTATTCCTTTGAGAGTACCGGGATATACGGTTTTCGCGGCATAAAAGGGTAAATCTTTTTACAAGCTTTTATTTAACTTGCATTGTATATGTATGTAAGTATGTAAGTATGTTTGTTCGGGTGGAATCTTGCAACTTAATTTAGAAGCAGATATCGTCAACCGATTGAGCTGAAATTTTGCATACTTACATAACTTTGATGACAATACAACAATATGGTACCATAGGAACTCTATAATAGAAAAAGCAATCCTACCGAGTTTGGGCTCTTTAGAATCGTCTCAGTGAGAATTTGATGGATACCCAAAGAAAAGTACAGTCGGCTATAAAAGCTTGTCACTAAAATGTCATTTTTGACAGAAACTTATTTTACGTTAACTTGTTTTTTAACAGAACCCTAAAAACACCAAAGTTAGTGGGCTAGTGGAAATGCTGGTTATTAGGCCAAATTATATGACACGCGAAAACGTTGACTAATTGTTAGTCTTTACATTGTGTCATCTGCGAGACAAGGCCCATTTCCATCCAAATTGCCATTAATAGCTATCACGCCGCACGAGCTCGCATTCTGCCATGCAGATTTCAATTTTCGTCCCACCCCACCTAGAACGCCGGGAGTCCGGCTTTTACCGGACTGGTTTGACTTTTTATTGACGTGTCCGGCCAAATATGTTCCCGTCCGGACCGTTCAGCTTATGTCAGGTGTTTTTTCTAGTTGTCGTGCGACTTATACAAAAGCTACGGATTAGCTATCAAAAGGCATTCGTCTTTTGGAATCAAATGTCCGACTAGATTAAGCGCCAAGTTCCGCTTTCATGTTTCTGAACCTGGCAACCCCGCCCCATTGGTAAAATAGCAACTTCTTTTTTTATGTTGAACCCAAAAAAAGTGTGTCATCTCAGAAATTTCGGATGTTAACTTGTACTTATAACAATTACATTTGTGTCTCATTTATCCTCAAAAAACTGGTAGGTACCTAAAACATGCAATTTGAAAATACATTGGCTGATTCATAATATTTCTCATACACGTAAGACTGATTACGTCGGTGTGGGTGGTTGAATAAGTGGTTCTTGACTCCAACCCTCGAATAAGTTGTAGTTATATCCATGTATAAAATGAATATATATAAAAAATTGGGCAAGTGCGAGCCCGACTCGCGCATGAAGGGTTCCGTACCTATACATATATATAATCTATAACAAGTTTGTTGTATGGGAGCCCCCCTTAAATATTTATTTTATTTTATTTTTAGTATTTGTTGTTATAGCGGCAATAGAAATACATCATCTGTGAAAATTTCAACTGTCTAGCTATCACCGTTGTTGAGATACAGCCTGGTGACAGACGGACGGACGGACGGACAGCGAAGTCTCAGTAATAGGGTCCCGTTTTTACCCTTTGGGTACGGAACCCTAAAAAAACCAAGGAAAAAAAAATTACAAACTAACACACACATAGCACACATACTCCTCCTCCTTGCGTCGTATTCCTCAGAGTTGAGGGTCTTTTGCATCACTTTCTCTCGTACGACCTTCTTCCACCTCTTTCTGTCTACGGCGGTATGAAGGGCGTTGTGAACTAGTCAAGAGCGGTGCGGACCTGGTCGGACTAACGTATTGAGCTGCGTCCACGAGGCCTTTTCCCAACAGCTTTGCCGGTCACCATGAGCCTCTCGTACACATATAGTATGAAATATCAATTTGTTTAACGGACCTCACTCGACAGCGGCGCCAACTGGTGGGTACAAAAATGATAGCCCCCGTCAACCATACTTAGTGGCGTGTGGTGGGCCGAATCTGGTTGATCCGCAATGACTACAGTGAACGTGCGTAGCAGAGAAGTACATATTTTTACGTCACCCTGGGCCGTAAGTGGATTGACTGCCTGCTAAGGTAAGGCTGTTCCTGGCCAAGGCAAGACGTAAAACGACACAGACCACGGACAGTAGAACTACATCATATGTAAAGCCCCAGATCGCATATTTATGGCCACAAACACCTGCGATCTAGGACATTCACGAATTCACCTCCCTAGATATGTTTTACGTCATCCTAGGCCGTACCGTCAGTGGATTGACTGCCTGCTGCGCAGGGAGAAATCAAGATTCTCACTTTCTGGCCAAGACGTATAATTTTAGACAAACCACGGGCGGTAATTAGTAAAACCCCAGATCGCATGTTTATGGCCTTCACCTTCGGTTCGGGCAAACACCTGGCATACTCACTGATTCGACGCCTTCGGTATGATATATACGGGTCTAATTTATATTTAGGAATAGACTTAGGCATGGGGATATATGTGAAGTTGTAAAACTGATAGCAGCAATGCTTAATTCTACTCTAGATCGGCTGGAACGCTTCTAGAAGTGACCTAAACTATTCCAACGAGTTTCATCTAAATTATAAGGTGCAGTGCACGCAAGTTTGTTAGGCATTCCCGAACGGCTTTGAGCTGAAATCGCAGTTTGCATTCACACATATTATCACTACAAGTCTAAATCGGTGCACCAGTTTGAGATAATCGCCTTTTAGTATAATATGTAAATACTTGAATAAATTTAAATTACGTAATCATATTATTAGACACGCGTTCATCTTATACTTTACACTAATCTCAGTGTGTATCTATAATCGAATCTTGCATCTCTTTAACCTCCTTCCCGGTTTCCAATAGAGCTAAAATTTTGCTTAGATATATTGTGCAAATATGACAAAACAATATTATTTTGACAAGGATCAAGGATGATGGAGAGGGGCAGAGGTGTCAATGGAAATTCTCTAATAAAAAGAAAACAAGCATATCGAGCGGACTCTTTCAAACGCGTGATGCGCAATGACGCGTGATGTGTGCGCGAAAAAAGATATATAAATATAAATAAATATAATTATTATTAAAGGGATATGGTCGCTGTCAAGACTGTTGAGACGTAAAATATTATAAAAATGTATTAAAAAAGAACGAATCTCTTTCAACAAAGAAATCCTTTCAGCAAATTATATACTCTCCGAAAGAATATATCGTTCCGTACACGAGTACAACATTCAAGACAGCTCCGGCAAATCTATTTTAACTGGAAAAGCCAGAGACGCCGCCGTTGCTAAGCCTATGATTTGCCAAGGCAACCGTCAGTTTGTATGACACCGGCAGCAACATGTCATAAATAATCAATTTTTTCTTACGTGTTTACAAATTTATAATTTTCTGTTTTTTATAACAATGTCTTGTGCATCGACGCAGTTTTACGAATGCCCTATTTGCGAAGATCAGAAAGTGTACAAAGGGAAGAAAGGACTTAATATACATCTCGGCAAGATACATGTCCCACGCATTGACAGTCTGCCCACAAGCTCTTCGCTTAACTGCCCGGTGACCCCGGGCCCAGCATATCCACTTCTTCAACAGATTTATCCGCTCGCCTAGCCACCCTAAAAGCGAGCACCAGACTAGCCAAACGGATACCGAAGGGAGCTCGGGCGGCTGTAGCGCGAAGCTTATCGGATTGTTTATCTAAGGTAACGTCGAGTAACAGTTTTGCCGCGTGGGAAGCTTTACTTACCTTCACTTACAAAAATTGCCACATCCCTCGGGATAAATCAAATCGTACTTTATGCGCCATAATAAAAGAGAACGTTCTTCATCCGGGTTTTCCAACTGACCTGGAGCAGCCAATCACAGAACGTTGTAATTCGAACACTTACTCGAAGATCTGGGCGATCGAGAGTAAAATATCTGATGGCAACGTGAGAAGTGCTACAAAACTTTTATTTTATAGCGACACCTTGGCCCCGCGCACTGCTGACGTATTTACCGCTCTTAAAGATAAACACCCAACTCCCACCGCAACAAATCCGTTACCCCTTCCGCCATCTAACGTCCTTCAGCCTCTACAGGTTACTGAGGCTGCCACTTTACAAGCTATTCGATCCTTCCCCAACGGTTCTGCCGGAGGGTTGGATGGTTTGACCCCGCAGCACCTCCAAGACCTTACGGACCCTCTAATGGGTGACGCCGGGGAATCCCTCCTCAAGGAGCTGACTGCTTTAATTAATTTAATGTTATCGGGCAAAATTTGCAGCGAAATTGCCATTTTGTACGGTGCTAACTTAATTGCTCTAAAGAAAAAAGACGGTGGTATTCGTCCTATTGCAGTGGGAAGTTCACTACGCCGCTTAGCCTCTAAAATATGCTGCCGGGAGTATCATACCCGTCTCACCGACAAATTTCAACCGAAACAACTCGGTTTTGGAGTTAGAGGGGGGTGTGAAGCTGCAGTGCATGCCACCCGCACATTCATAAATAAATCTAACTTCGAAGTCCTATTAAAGCTAGATGTCAAAAATGCATTTAATTCGATTGACAGGGGCACCCTTTTAACTAGATGAAATTAAAAATGAACTTCCCGAAATTTATAATTATTTACTACAATGCTACGGTACCCCATCAAAATTAATGTTCGGTGACAAGGAAATCTCCTCTTCCGTTGGTTGCCAGCAAGGTGACCCGCTCGGCCCTGTAATTTTTAGCCTGGCCATCCATTCCATCATATCACAGCTCACTTCCGATTTAAATATTTGGTATCTGGATGACGGAACGCTAGGAGGATCGGCGTCTTCAGCTTTCAATGACCTAAATTATGTTATAAAAAGGTTCTCTGAGATTGGCCTATCTCTTAACTTCGACAAGTGTGAGCTTTTTATCTCAGAAAAACTCCCAGTTGAATGCCGAGGTAACATTTTAAGTCTTTTTAACCGTGTAACGCCTAATATCACTTTACTTAATCGCGAATCCCTCACCCTACTCGGTGCTCCAATTTTTGAAGACGCCATTCCACCAACCATAAATTCTAAATTAAACAACTTTCGCAATTCTTCGGATTTGTTATTTAAAATCAGCCCTCATGTAGCTATCTACATTTTACGTTTATGTCTTTTTTCACCCAAATTCATGTTCATTTTACGCTGCTGCCCTGTCTGGAAATTTCCCTTTTTGACCACTACTATCGACGATCTATTAAAAACAGCCACGAGCAAAATTCTGAACGTTTCTCAAAATTTATCTAGTTGGTCACAGGCAACTCTTCCTATTAAATATGGCGGACTAGGCATACGCTCCACTGGCGACCTTGCTCTTCCTGCCTTTCTCTCATCCATTCACGGTACTGTCACCCTCATCAGTGGTATTTTTAACATTTCTAATCCCACTGATGTAGAGGTTTCGGACCTGGTGGATGCAGAGTCAGCATGGAGCGCTAGGAACCCGGGTGAGAGCGCGCCATCTGAAAAAGCCAGCCAAGCTGCCTGGGATCACATAACAGTAAAATCCATTCACAAATTTCTATTAGACAGTTGCCTTACTGCGACCGAGCGGGCCCGCCTACTGGTAGTATCCGAGCCGGAGTCGGGACATTGGCTGCATGCCCTGCCTTCACGCAACATCGGTTCCGTCTTAGATCCGAGTGCCCTTAGAATCGCAATCTGCCTCCGTCTCGGTATAAAAATTTGTGAGCCACACCTTTGCTGCCGTTGCGGAGGCTCTGCTGACACCCTCGGACGACACGGCCTCTATTGCCAGTCAAGCGCTGGTCGTTTTTATAGACACGGGGCACTTAACGACCTCGTTCGCCGGGCCCTTGGCACAGCATCCGTTCCAGCAACTCTGGAGCCTGTGGGACTTTCCGCTGCAGACGGGAAGAGACCGGATGGCTGCACACTGGTGCCATGGCATCTCGGGCGGCCTTTGGCATGGGATGTTAAATGTGTGGACACTCTAGCCCCGTCCCATGTCCAACGTTCCGCCAGAAAACCGGGGATGGCCGCAGAAGATGCCCAAATCGTCAAGCACCGCAAATATGCCTTCTTAAATAAAAATTACGAATTTGCGGCACTGGCGGTGGAAACATTTGGCCCGTGGTCTTCGGATGCCAAAAAAATTGTAAAAGAAATCTCACAAAAATTAATCGGAGTATCGGGTAACATCAGAGCGGGGTCCTTTTTCGCTCAAAGACTGAGCCTCGCCATCCAAAGGGGAAACGCGGCGAGCGTGCTGGGGACGATGCCTCAGACGGCTGCAGTACTGGGGGATTCTTTTTAATTTTAAGTTTTTTAGTATGTATATTTTTAATTTATTTTCCATTGTAATAAATATACCCTGCCTTATTAAGGGACAATCATACACAAATCGACCTAGTTCCAAACTAAACAAAGCTTGTACTGTGGGTACTAGACGACGATATACATAATATATAAACACATATATAGATAACATCCATGACCCAGGAACAAAATATTCGAGTTCATCACACAAATATTTGCCCAGGCCGGGATTCGAACCCAGGACCGCCGGCTCAGTAGGTCAATAGGATTATCTTAAAATATAGGTAGTTTAAGACACAAATAATACGAAATTAGGTGAATAAATGAGTGTTATTTACCTACTTTCGTACGTCGATAGAGGAGTTACTAAGATCGGAACGAAATATGTGTGTGATGTGTGATGTAGCGCCTAAAAAGCAAGTTTTGTTGTGTGGATATAGTATTTTATATGCATTATTAACACGTTCGCGGACAGTAAGACACACCTGTTTGACACTAAAATTTTGTATGGAATATTTGAAACTGTTATAGCAGTTTCGTCATAATTGTAAGATTGAGTACAATTTACATGTGACAGTGAACACTATGCAAGTCGAATGCTATACCAGTTGCGTCAAATATGATACGTTTTTATACTACCTTATGTGACAACAAATGCTATAGCATGGCATTCCATAGCAGTTCTGCCACATGGCTTAGCTAGCTCGTGGTACATTTATGGCATTGAATGTTATAGCAGCTGCCTGCTACGCTTATATGTGATAGCGAAAACGAATATAGGCGTTGATTACAGGAGTTATAGTTATCAACGGGTTTGTCACTCACGCCTATTCAATTAGAGTATCTCTTGTTACTTTCAGACGACGCACCAGACGAGTTTGGCATATAGTCTTCGTAGGAACTTCACTGCCCCGCTATATTTCTAAATGGGTCTTGATCAGATTCACCGGTATCGTCGATTACACTTCTGACTCTTCTCTTGATCATTGGTTGATGTTTTTGACTCTTCAACGCTAATTTGATCCTCCGATGACTGCTCAGTCACCTCTTCAAACATTTTCAGTAACTTCTCACTATCGTGAGCTTAAAAACTCGTATTGGACGAGCCTATCGTTGATCTAATGATTTTGGTGGTAAAGGCGGTGACGGTGAAGTCTGTATAGGTCAGTGGTGCAGTCTGTATGTCGCCACCGAGTAGGCGGTCGGGCTCGAGCGAGGACCTTCTTTGGAGGCATGTAACTCAAATTAAAAGCACTTTTTTACACTGCGATAAAGCTACAATACCCTTCACTATGTTAGCAGTTGAATGGTGAACCAAGAGACGTATAATTCCAAGATATTTGCTGACAATTATGTTTACTGTGTATGTGTATAATATAAAATATGTACATTAATCTATGTCTGTATTTTAAATTGTAACCACCGTCAAAGCTCGTTGAAGGGCAATAAACAGTTAGTAAATATAGCTAATTAATACAACCCACCAAAATATCCAAGAAAATACTTGAATAAATGTTACTTACGATGATAAAAACAATCCTTCGAAATGTTGTCGACACGCAAAATTCTCAAAATTCTGATGGTCAACACAGCGGCGCACTTGCCGAGCGACTGAACTAATTTTCATACAACCGAGAATGCTATAGCATCTGTGTGCGGGAGAGGGGGGTACGATTGTCGGCAACACATGTCAACTTGTCAGTGTGCGAAAATCAAGTAATGTGACAGTAAGCGTACCCGGATTGCAGAGAAATTGACAGTAAATATTAATGTACACGTTTTCACTATGGCAAAGCGCATTCTTTAGCATTCGCGCTCAGGAAAGAAGTTCAATTAAAGACTGCTATAGAATGCGCGTCACAAGAGGTACTCAAAATTCGAATGCCATAGAATGCCCGTCCGCGAACGTGTTAAACCTCTGTTGGTGGGAGGATATGTCTGAAGACTCATGGTGAAGACTTTGTGCAGTGGTGTGGTTCTCTTTCCCACAAGCGCAACCTGAGACACCAGCGTGCAGCTCCTTTATCGATAGGCGTAATATTTATTAACATTTTTTTACATTTATTTGTCATGTGATGACGCTTATAATCATCATGAAACTCATGATGATGATTAAACCGCAATAATAATAGCAGTGGATAAGACAGTTGTCCCATACGTATACGTCAAAATGTGTTTGAAATGAAAATGACAGCAGCGTCAATCCTATTCTCATCGCAGTTAGCGAGCATTCTGATAGTACACATGTACACGGTATATTTTAGTACTAAAATCTAGTCTAAATAAAGCCCACAGAAATCTCTTCCTCAATACAACCTGATAAGAAACCAGACGTATTTCACTGAACCTAGTATAAACCTAGTGGCAAATAACGCTATAGTACTTTTTTAAATTTGACGTAGCTAGCCATATCCCACAATAGACGAAGTCCTTAGTTCTTGCATTGGGTCGCCGTCGTCGAAATCGATGAGGAGGACTATTTATATATTCGAAAAGGGTAAAACATAAAATTGATGCACTTGTTATCGTCGGCTGTGGCCGGTATGGCGTCAATGGCACGATTTTTCGTTGTCACAGCCGACTGTATCGTTCAAAAGGTTAATGAAACTAATGAATGCGCCTGGAGAAATAAGTTGGGCAAAGAAGTTTGGCTCCGCATGGAGCTATTGCGAAGAATAATTTTGTAGGAGTTTAGAGTTCAGTTAAGGTTTTTTTTACTTGGAAAACTACCGTAAGTCGCGGACGTATTAAAATACATATGAAAGGGATTTACTTACGTCGTAGAAGTCGAGTATCGCTCTAACTGCGACGTAAGTAAACTTATTTTGTATGCAGTTATGGCTGTTTACGGACATCTTAAATAATTATGAGTAGAAGATAAGTTTTCAACTTTGCCGCCTCAGTAATCTCGTACTGTTTAATATCGTGCTGAGTAATATTTATTAGAAAAACCATCGTCATCCACATTTACTCTAAATTCTAAATAGGCTAAATTGTATTAAACTAATGTACATATATATTTTTCAGTTCATAAAAGTAGAAGATGGCTGAAAAAAGAAAGATTTAGGGCCGATTTCTCAATCACCAGATAAAACTTATCTGTCAGATAAATGTTGGCTGTCACTTTTCTTTTATATGACGGGAGAAAAGGATAGCAATAATTTTAACTGGCAGATAAATTTATATGGGGATTGAAAAATCGGCCCTTAAAAATATAGTTTTTATTTTGTATTGTGAAATGCTTATGCTTGGGTTATCTAGGTACGAAGAAGAAGAAGAAGAAGAAGAAGGGGCCGTCTCCATACTTCGTACCGCCGCCGACGACGGCCGCTACGTGACGGCACCGCTATCCTAGGAAACCAGCGAAACTGTGACACGCGACTCTTTGTCGCGCGACAAATACTAATACTTCCTTTCAACACCGTGCGTGCAAGACATGTGATGCTGAGTCGCGCTACAAGCAAAGTCACGGCAAGTTATGCTAGCCCGGCAGTGCTTTCAACTGATAATGCTGTCCGAGCCGTACGCCATTTTCGCTAATGATAGTGACGTCATCACCGATCCTGTAAAGAAAATTGAAAGGCTACCAGTTGGTATAGTGTTTTTGTCTTCTATTTGCTATCCCCAAACCCACTTATACCTACAAACTATGCATGGTTGACACTCTTAAGAGGCCTTATTCCTTTTAAAAATTATTTTTTTCATATTACGACAAATATATTGATAATTTCAAACAACTTTTTAAGTGAATAATACTTTTCTCCGAGTTCTAGGTAGTAACATAGCTATTTCATGCTTTCATTGCGTGCAGTCAAAAATAAGTTGAAAAAACTAATTTTCCGCGTGAATTTTGTCAATTTCGAGTAGTTTTTGAAACAAAAATTATCAATGAATAATTCAAGCTGTAGGTTTCAAATATATACCAATAAATACTTATAGCCCTGTTCTAGGTAGTAACATCAATAATATGTTAAGAAACATGTTTGATCATAGAGAAAAATGTCTAAAACAATCAGCATTTTAAAAGGAATAAGGCCTCTTAAAGACATCCCTGGAAATTTTAGTGTCATCCTTCAGTTTTACTGTATTGCGTTATCTTTGTCAAAAAATTAGCAATT
This sequence comes from Apotomis betuletana, assembly GCA_932273695.1. NCBI lineage: Eukaryota > Metazoa > Arthropoda > Insecta > Lepidoptera > Tortricidae > Apotomis > Apotomis betuletana. The sequence continues at coordinate 6,529,515 of OW026315.1, forward strand.
GACTCATTTAACAGTTTGTCAAGTAATTTTTCAATGTCATCCAGGAAAAACGCAGCTTAAGGATTCTATTAAGTCACGGTAAGGTCATCGACCTTAGGGAAAGGAATAGGTAAACATCACAATATGACTACAAAAATAATAATAGAATCATAAAATGCAATGTCAGATAAAACAGAAATATATGCCACTATGAGTAAAAAACTAGCTGTCACAACTTATAAAAGATACATAATTATCTCCCATGGCATGACACATGGTTAAAGGCTTAATAAAAACAAAATTACGATCGCTTCTTTTGTGTTATACGAAAGTTAATCAATTCATACAAAAGGAATTTCAGTGGTATTTCACAAAGGAATTAATTAAGTCTTGTTTTAATTAAAGCCCTTTACTATATACATCTATTTTGAAAATGAATCTCGATTCGTCAATTTCGACGAAAAATATTTTCACAATTTTTTTTTCCTCTTTTGAATATTCATAAGTTTTGAAAACATCTTCCTTTTGATTAGGTTAGGTTTGTTTTATAACAATTTCAAATAGTATAGGGTTGCAAAGAAATAAGTTGCTGTCAAAAATGACATTTTAGTGACAAGCTTTTATAGCCGACTGTACTTTTCTTTGAATATCCATCAAATGCTCACTGAGATGATTCTAAAGAGCCCAAACTCGGTAGAATTGCTTCTTCTATTATAGAGTTCCTATGGCCACCTTCCGGCTCCATCATCAGATCAGCCCCATGGTACCATAATTATTGTATTGTCATCAAAGTTATGTAAGTATGCAAAATTTCAGCTCAATCGGTTGACGATATCTGCTTCAAAATAGAGTTGCAAGATTCCACCCGAACAAACATACTTTAAACATACATACAATGCAAGTTATATAAAAGCTTGTAAAATGCTTTCTACGAAATGATTTTCCGGTGAAATGAAATATTATACGAAAAATAATTCTAGGATTCAAAATAGACCCTTAAATCTAGCCTTAATGATATATATTTTCATCCAGTTCAAAACTCAGTGACATCGTTGTCGTGCGCATGTCTCTCCTTAATTTGGGGATTCTTCACTGTGTCCCGCTCTTCTTTCTTGTATATAATGTAGAGAGCACTGTAAACAATTGTTCAAAAAGTATATTAATAAATCATATCGGAAAACTCACACTTATCGACCTAGTTCCAAAAAGTTCTTAACTTTTGTAATGATAAACCAAGGCATTTTTCGTGATTCTGCAATCAAAACCATTTTCAGGGCTCCGTACCCAAAAGGTGAACATTATTACTAAGACTCCGCTCTCCTACTGTCTGTCTGTCTGTCCGTCTTTTTTTTTTTTTTTTATGTCATAGAGGGCAAACGAGCAAACGTATCGCCTGATGGAAAGCGATTACCGTCGCCCATAAACACCTGCAACACCAGAGGAGTCACAAGTGCTTGCCTACCTGGAGGACGAAGATAGAATGCCTCTATGCTAGTAATTTCACCGGCTATCTTACCCCCACACCGGAACACAACAATGCGAACATTGCCGTCTGACACCAGGCTGTATCTCATGAACCGTGATAGTTAGAAAGTTGCAATTTTCACAGATGATGTATTTCTGTTGCCGCTATATATATATATCAAATACTAAAAAACAGAATAAAGTGAATCATTAAGGGGGCTCCCATACAACAAACGTGGTCAGTTGCGCTTACTTTGCACCTCATTTGTATCTGGCGCCATACATATCAGGTAAAAACTTAACCCGGCCAGTTAAGATGGGATAAGTATTTGTACAGAACCCTCGGTGTGTGAGTCAGACTCGAACTTGGCCGGTTTTTTCTTTGGATTTCATATATTACAATTAAGGCTGGTTTTTTAGTGTCGCGCTGACCGTCGGTGTGGATTGCTCCGCCCCGACCAATATGTATTAACTTCAGGAAGCGCTTTAGAATAAAGCTGACAAGTCCGTGCGAACGACCGCCCGTGCTCCCTGTAGTTATTAAGTACATATTGGTCGGTGCGGACCAAAAAATGCTTTCGATGATATGCAATGTCTATGAAATGAAAATCGGATGAAACATTTGTCTATAAAATAACACTTAGCTTTTATTTAACATTTTGCACTTATCAAGTTTCGATATATGTTTTTGATATTAATAAAAAAAAACTTACATGAATATACAGAAGGCTGGAACCGTCATGGCAGCGCCAAGCAGATAGAATGCGCCGCTGAAAGTCTTGAGTGTGTTCTTGTACATCTGAGAGTACATGGGCGTGTAGATCACCGGAACTATCGCCTCCACCAATCCAATCAGGGAGCACATCTTTGCTGGAAAAGGGCAATGGAAAACAATGAGTACTAGTAACTCTGTGAGGTGTAGATCTGGCTCATATTTTACAACGCCGGCACTCCAGATCAAGGCTTTGCTTAGGTTCGTGGAGGAGCTAGGGTGGTTGGAGTAGCGCTACCCCCTTTTCACGCAAAATAGGCACGTTGGATGTCGACTTGCGGAAAATGCCCAGCGCAACTAACTAACTAACTCCAGATCCTCCGGAGAAGTCGAAGATAAATAATGGAAGTCGAAGGTGAATTCAGGGCGTAAACGCAACTCAAGACGACTAATTAATGTATAAATAAATATGAGACAACCGCACATAAATCGTTCTAGTCCCAAATTAAGCTCAAGAAGCCTTGTGTTATGGGTATTGGACGACGATATACATACTTATATCCATACTGATCCATCCATACTAATATTATAAATGCGAAAGTGTGTCTGTCTGTCTGTTACCTCTTCACGCTTAAACCGCTGAACCGACTTAGATGAAATTTGGTATGGAGATAGTTTGAGACCCGGGAAAGAACATAGGATACTTTTTATCTCGAAAAAAATTAGTGTTTCAGTAAAAATTTAGTGTGTAGGCAGGTCTCTACAAACCGAGTCAACCGCGTCGTCAACCAGCTCACGTCAATGCCGAGTCTACACACCTCGACGTTTGTGGCTGTGAATACTTACCTTAATTCCCAAATGTAATTTGGAGGTGAATAATTAAATTGCAGTCATTTTTAGGACATATTTTGTATACATTGTGAGTGTACATTACGGAGAGCGAGGGGCATATGGAAAGGCCCTTCGAGTTTTGGATCATTACTTACACAATAAATTAATGCAACATTAAAATAAGAACGCTAGCCAGGGCACAGGATTAGAAGAGATCCCAAACAAAGTCTAAACTCTTCTTCTAATCTTCCTGCGCTCAACAACTCGTAGTTATAAGATCTGTTGTGTTTAATATCTAGTTTATTTCTTTATTATAATATGTACTTTTTGTGATTTTAGGTTTTATTGCCGACCCTACTCAAACACATAACAAATGGCATGAGAGCGCTATCTAGACACATATCTGTAAAATGAATGATTTAACTATAATTTTCTGAACTTACCAACTTTTTCAGGTTCCACGATCTTAGTTCCCAGTGACCTGATGGCCGTAACCCCAGATCCACCGAAGAAGTCGAATACAGGACCGGAGTAGTACCAAGGCTTGGTTGGAGCGAGGGCATACACGCAACTGGAGATGACTTTACTGGCCGTTGCTATGACACCGATGATGGCGTCGTGCATCTTCAGGTACTTGCTGAATAGCGTCACTGCTACGGCTGTGCCTGTAAAAGAAACATTTGGCAATTAAACATTTCCCAGTTGCATTACATTGAAACACATTTCAACTATGATAGAATAGAGCTAAAGCTAATATTTAAATATTTGCCGAAATCTTTTGAAATACACAAACAACAACGAATTTGTGTTCAGAAATGTAAAGTTCAGGGCCCAAAGTCGAAATCGCCCTTGTGAAGGGCTGCTATTATATATGCAGTCGAGAGCTCGTGGCTTCATGCCAGAGAACGCAGTAACAATATTAAGACCTGTACCTACTCGGTTTAAACTCTGTTATAATTTAAAAAAAGTTGTATGTGTATCACTACATGAGAAGTGCAGTACTGTGTAGTGAGAAGTAGAGAAAATATTGATATTGTACTTTTTAGGTCCTGTAATCTGTATTACAAGGAAATTCTAGTATGTGAGTTAGGAATTCCCTCTACTACCGATACTAAAATTTCCCGGTGCTACAGGGCCAAGTAATTTGGCTACAACCTTTTACTATGGTGTTGTTTTAATTTTCATTTCAAGGATATATCTATTTGTCATGTAGGAGTTGAGAATAGGACTGAGTGGGCGATCTTTTGCTTCAGGATCCGTTATTTTAGGTTGCGTCAAGCAATAATAAAATAACTAGAATCACTTTTATTGGATGATTAAATAAGTTTACAATAATCGACAGAGAATAATCACACAAAGGTACGACCGAACAGACACGTCTGCTCGCTACGAGTTCTTCAAGCAGATTGCCCATGCGCACCGACGGCCGCGACCAAGCCTGACTGGTTGTGACGTCCCGCTTGCGTTCGGGGTAGTTCGGGTGCCGTATTCGATTCTCCGACACGGCCATCTCTGATGTATCACCCGTCCTCGTGTGGATTGCCTGTAAAGACAATAACAACGCAGTATTTTTTGCTCGGCTATTCTGACTATGCACACTCAAGAACTTGCGACAATGTGTATTGAAACTCTCAACTCAAAATAATAACACTTGATCTTTATTTCAATTGGAACACAAGAAAACCATACACATAATTACAATTTCAACAACGAATTATATCAAAATTATTAAAATTAAAATTAACACCAAATGGCGCCGCATCAACGTTAATATTTCTAAGGCGCCACAACGCTAGATCAAGTACAAAGCGCATCAACACTGATAAAATTGCTCAAAGGCGCTATAACGCCATGTGGGGTTTAAACGTTGCTGCGACTCTAACTGGATGCACATGAATCAATTATATCATCTAATTCGACAGGAACCTCATGATCCGGTACTTTCCTTACTCTGTCGTGTGAGTACTTGTATGTTCTTTAAGAATTCAAGGATTTTAGGAATACCTATCGTTTTCCAAAACTTCTATAATTTTAAACGGACCTCTAAACTTAGGGTCCAATTTGGTTTGGTTTCTTTCCTCGTTTTCTAAAAGAACGTAGTCACGCGCATTAAAGAGATTGAGTCAGTAGCTTTGCTCTTGTTCAACCTAGCCTTATAATACAAAGCAGATCGTTGTATGCTCTCCGCTGCACGTTCCCTTATAGCAACAAGACCAACCTCATTAACGTCATCACCAGTTACTGTCATTAGCAAGGCCTAGCCACCTTTCCAATCATTAGTTCCAGCGGGCTAGCTTTTGTTACCCGATTGATAGTCGAGTTAATTGCCAACTGTACCTCACCAATGGCATCTTGCCACGAACGATCCCTATTTGACTCTACTGCAGTCAGCATACTCTTCAGAGTACTCATCACCCTCTCAACCTGGCCATTTGCGCGACTACTACCTGTTGCAATTAGATGTAACTGAATGTTATGAGTGTTATGACTTTCACAATAGCTGGCAAATTCTTTACTGGTGAAACACCCACCCTGATCAGCCACCAAACGAGTAGGTGCGCCGAAAAATGATATGCTGGACTCCAAAAAGTTGCAGGCGCTTGTCAAATTGCGTTATATGCGCCAGGACAGTAGACATATTTTGCTATTTTGAGGTCAACGACGTCAACAGTCTTGCAGCATAAACCGATAGGCACTCGTTTTCCTTATGTTTCCTACTTTGCAGATTAGTAAGTCTGGTTTTTTGTCACGCGGACCGTCCGCGTGGATCACGTACGATGTAAATATTAAGCGCGCGTTAAGGGAGCGTTTTAGAGTAATGCGGACGGGTCCGCGCGGACGCGCCATACCTACATATTGCTCCGCGCGGAGCGTTCCATGCGACGGTCCGCGTTACACTAAAACCAGCCTGAGGAGTTTCAACACTGTCGTACCTTGCTATGAATAACTCTCGAAACTGCGACCACTGCATTCCGGGGTAGGATACTTGTGAAAACCATTGTGAGGCGCTCCCTTTCAATGCACCGCTGATAGCTATTAATTGCGGTCCACCTTAAAGTGATTTTTCGCCAAAACAAAGGTCGACCGTGTTGCACCAAGCTCGCACATCGACGTCAGGTTTATCCTTGTTGAATTCGGGTAGTTTGATGTTATTTGTTCTCGCCGGCTGTTTTAGGGCTTCAATCAGGCTCAACATAATTATTATTATTTTGCAGTTCGAATGTTTTCCGTAACAAATCTTGATCAACACTTGGTTCTTTGTTCTCAGTTCGTTGTATTCAGGGTATTCCAGTTCTGATGTCAAGTAGGAGTTGAGAATATTATGAGGGCAATGGTGAGTCGCGCGACAAGCAAAGTCACGACAAGATATGGTAGCCCGACTGGAAAATGGAGTAAAAGTGGAAGTATGTACTTACCACAAATCCCCACAAGGATGGAGTAAGTGAAATAAAGACTGATCTCGACTTCTTCCATCTTGTATTTTAGTAACATATACTGGTACTGCATAGATGCTTCACCTGGAACCGAAAGATAATGTGGTAAATAATTTCTACTAAACATTTTCTACTAAAACATAACCGACCCCAACAAAAAGAACACAACATAAACTTGAGAATTATCTCATTTAAGAAGATTTTTCTTCTTTTTTTTCAAATTTGGAGGAAATGAACTGTACAGTAGCTGATTCAGTAGATGATTACGTTTCATCGATGAATAAAAGCATCTGTACCTGTACCCACTAGCAAGTATTTAAAGCGCAAGAGTGACGGTTAAGTAAATTTATGCTAGATGACGTTTTATAAACGGAGCAGGTTCCTCATTCGTCGGTATGTTTTTTTATGTATGTTCCCCGATTACTCCAATGTACCTATACTCTGTTATTTAATTAGTTGTTGTTTATGGATTTAATACTGGAATTTGTAATTTTATTGTAATGAACTTAATGTTGTAATCCTGGTTAAGCTGTGTGGAACTAATCCTTGAAAAAGAGGTTTAACTTGTCCTATCGACTAGGCTGCCGGGTTGCGTTATTGAAATAACTTGTATTGGAATCGTTTTTTTCTGCTGGTGACCGAAGTATATTGCGGTTTTATTCAATAACAATCTTAATGAACAACACAAACCACGAGCTGAGGTGGTAATTAGAAGGTACTTTGTGATATTTTTTTATCACGATAAATGCATTTTTGCTATGATGGGATCTCCTTCTTTTATAAACAAACATTTCATAGAATATTTCATTTCATCGATATTTTTTTCGCTAATGTCATAAATATTACATAAATCCTGAATGGATTAAGTTTGTTTTGTAAAAATAAAAATAAATATTTTATGGTTTCAGAGAAAAACGCTTTCGATGAAATTATGATATGTGTATTTAATGAAATATTCTATGAACCCTCTATAAAATACGTGGAATTCAGTTACCTAGCAAACTTTAATAAATGTTATAAAAATGCAGAATTTACCCGTTTGCTGGGGCTATGGATTGAATTTGAATACTTGATTACTGCATGGATAATTTTGTATTTACTTATATTCTGCCATCTGTGGTAAATAAGCTATGTGGCTATGTTAAATTTTCTATTTTGACATTTAAAATAGACACTTTCCGTCACCTTAATAACCTTTATAACTTGTTAATGTTCTCACATGAAAACAACTGTTATCGTATATATTGTGACTATTCCCAACTATATTTACCCAAGGTGAACAAATGTAAAAAAAAATAAGACCGTCTCTTAGACACGAATTGACCTAATCCCTAAGAAAACAATTCCTGTAGGTTAGGTGGTATGGGGACTAAATGGCGATAATATACATACCTACTTGCATAGATAATTTACCTTTATTAGGTATACATCGTTTACTCTCTGAAATCCCCATTTGTAGGCTGTGGTTACCTCTTGTTGGATAAACATCCTGTTTCTAGTTGTCTAGTGAAATTATTGGACACTTTTGTGCGATGTGTGATTAGCATACCTGTGCTGACTGTAATGTAGCAAAATATTTTATCGACAAATAAATAGATCGAAGTTATTGTCAACATCTAAATTTTAATCAACAACAATATTATTTTTTTCATTTCAGAACGAAAACAATAAACAAATTAAAGCGAGTATTAATTTTTTTATTTTAAATATTTTCATAGCAAGTATACAATCAATATTTTTTCCATATTCGTCACTATTAAAGATTGCCGTCTAGATGAAAATATCCACTTCATTAGATATGATATCGCGCCGTTTTATAGTAATCGAGAACTTTCAATGAAAAATGTCGACATCTTTTTTATCGATATCAAATCCCTAGACCGTGCCCTGAGTCAGCACAGGTATGGTGATTAGTTGGAAACAGAATTAGAGAATAAAAATCAAATCCTACTTTATGTCACAAAACTTTACTATAAATTAATAATGCGTAAAATTAATATAAATAGAAAATTAACTCACCAAAAACAGGTCCCACGATAACAACATGAGCAGCTACAACCAGTATTGTCTTCGTTCTGTATGAACTTTTCTTGACAAGAACACCAAGCGTATCTATAGGATTTTTCAGATTGAAAAAAGCAACAACTTTTTGTTTAAAAGTGCCTTCGGTTTCAGTATGCCTCACATCAGAAACCCTAAAGTATGTATATATCAGTCCAAACAGGTACAGAGTCGTCGTGACTCCAAATACGCCATAATAACCAGTTGCTTTCAATAAAATCCCACTAAAAGAGCTTCCCAAGGGATATCCTAAAGTCACTATAATTGCAGCTATACCCATTCGAAAAGTACGCGATTCTATTTTTGTGACATCAGCTAGGTAAGAATAGCACCCCATCAAAGCGATGGATATGCCACCAGAAAACGCCGTCGGCAATGATTCTATGAGCGCAGTAACGAAAAGTGGCCATTCCTCGAAGTAATACGTCGTCAGCACCAATCCAAATGATGACACCAGTTCTCCAAACATAGGTATCATCATCAGTAGTTTTCTGTTTCCAGTACGATCGCTCCACGCTCCCACGAACAGTATAGCAATTGCTGGAATACTGCTTTGCAAAGGAATCTGCCATGTAGTCATGTCAGCTATCATTGATTGGGTCTGCACTGTTATGTTCCCATCCCGTTCTTCGCATTTCTCCAGAGTATGATTCAAGTCTACTCTGCACGCTTTCTCCAAGTTTAGCCTCTGCACAGCTATACTGGATAACGAGTTAGGAAATAAGTAGCAGAGCAAAAAAGGTTCTATGGTGAGAAAAGCGATCGCAGCTCTGATTTTGCCAATCCATGTCACTGGTTGATTATGGGCATTTGTTTTTAGTTCACTGGCACCGTTAGTTACATCAGTTTGTCTTAGTTCTATATCACTGTTCTTCATTTTTACAACATTTAGCGCGGAATTACTGGATCGATCGAAAGGTCTGTATGTTTGTAAACACGGTTCGCTACTGACGGCGCTCGAGAAACTTTTTCTCCCTTGTAATTACATATCAACATCAAAGCTTGAGGTCGCGCCATTTTAAATAGGCTAAAGTTCTTTTTTATTCTAAGTTGGGTTATTTTTATCTGGCTTCACTGAGAAACATCTTAAAGTTCACTTATACTTATATCTATTTATCCATATATCTATGGAAATAGTGTTTGTGTTTGTTATCCATGTTTCTATAATTTGACGACGCGGATGGCGCCGCCGTGATAAAGCAGCTGCCTACTGAGCCAGCGATCTTATGTTCGAATCCCGACAAGGGCAAATATTTGTGTGAGGAACACGTATATTTGTGCCTGGGTCATTCATGGATGTTCTACGTATTTAAGTATTTCTTTATCTATATAAGTATAGTACGATATCTTCGTTTAGTGCCCATAACACAAGCCTTTTTGAGCTTAATTTGGGACTAGAGCGATATGTGTGAGGTTGTCTGATATTTATTTATTCATAAATTATTATACTTACTCTATTGAAACATATGCGAATTCTGTTGGAAAATAATATTTATTTACGTAAAATGCAAACATTTTCAGAACTTCACAATTTCTCACATATTATACGAATACTTATTTTAATAATTTACTCCTTTAATCTTAATTACTATGTCCAAATGACAACCCGTGCATTGAATTTGTACCTACTTTTTTTTATAATAACAACATATACGAAAATTATGTTCACTAGTTGAAATAGTATCCAATATCAATAAAATCTAAATATTGCAGTAAGTATAACGTTATTTTTAGTAACAAAAATAAAGGAGTTTTGAACTAGTTATGCGAGTCAACAGAGATAAAATTCGATGCTTGTAATGACATGAGTCTAAGATACGTCTGCGATATAAGTAGTATTAATTCAGTGAATAAAGGATTTTGACCTTACAAACGGTCCGGTAGTTTTGAATTTTTGATATGTTGTCTAGAATGGTTAGTCAGTGTTTAAAATGCAAAATGCACAATTCCCCCCCCTCCGCGCCCGCCGCCATATTGAAAAAACCGGCACTTTCTTCATATTTTTGCTCATATCTTCCTTTAGGAGCATTTTAGCTAGAAGAAAGCTTCGACAATGTTATAGAGAGTTTAATTTACTACATTTTCCATTTTATATTTTGTTTCTAGGACAGATAGTTACGGAGATATGCACATTTAAAAAAACTTAAGAAATTGCAATTTTCAACTCAAAAACAAACTTCTGGATTATATTTTCGTTTAGGAGCATTTTAGCTAGAACAGTGCTTGGGCAATTTTGTAGAGAATTAAATTTACTATAATTTACATTTCAAATTTTGTTTCCAGGACAGATAATTACGGAGATATGTAAAAAATAAAGTTACATTTTCCGAAAATGTATGTAAAAATGGACATGAGTTTTATAAGCAATTATATTTCCTACATGTTTTAATTTGTCCTAGACTAGTCCCTAACTGAATGACAGCGTTCTAAACCAAGAATTTTCAGAAATTTTGGGAAAATTCGACTTTTCCTGTTTTTTAAATGTGCATATCTCCGTAACTAACCGTCCTTGAAACAAAATTTGAAGTGTAAATTATAGTAAATTTAATTCTCTACAACATTGCCTAAGCTTTGTTGTAGCTAAAATGCTTCTAAACGAAGATATAATCCAGAAGTTTGTTTTTCAGTAGGAAATTGGGATTTTTTACGTTTTTTTAAATGTAGATATCTCCGTAACTATCTGTCCTAGAAAAACAATATAAAATGGAAAATGTAGTAAATTTAACTCTCTATAACATATTTGAAGCTTTTTTCTAGCTCAAATGCTCCTAAAGGAAGATATGAGCAAAAATATGAAGAAAGTGCCGGTTTTTTCAATATGGCGGCGGGCGCGGAGGGGGGGGAATTGTGCATTTTGCATTTTAAACACTGACTAACCATCCTAGACAACATATCAAAAATTCAAAACTACCGGACCGTTTGTAAGGTCACACATAGTACTTTAGTCTCTATTCACCGTATTATATTGGCGTATTGTCATTGTCAGTAGTGTTCAAGCGGATCCAAAACCGGTTTTCATAGTAAAGCCGGTTTTCATAGTAAAACCGGCTTAAAATTGGTTTTAAATCCCCTCGTGTTCACTGAACTTGATTCCCTTCGGCTTGTTAATTGGGAACATTAACTGTTACAAAGGTAGTTTCCGTTATTTATCTGGCTTCAGAATCTATGATAAGTTAATTTTTTCGTCGTATAGTTTTTCAGATATTATTTTTTTAAACCCAATGTGACATTTGGCCACATTCCGAAGGTATCCAACTTTCAATCCAAATAATCGGGAAAAATATAATTATGAATACCTTTGTAAAACTTAATGTTCCCAATTCCAGGGCATGAGAGCAGCCTTCCATATTATTATTATTGGTGTCTAAGAAAAAGTAAATCCAACTTCGGCTTGCCCTAGGATTTGTTTAACGCCACGCCACTGACAATCTCTATTCAATGTATTCTATGATGACGTTATTATTGGGGGTCTAAATAGCTTTAGAAAAATGTAAATTAATGGTTTTAAGTAGTGTCCGACCGAAAATGGATTTTCAGCCGAAAACGAAAACGAAAATGGTATGTGCCAATTGACTTGCGCACCGCGGTTCCGTACAAACTATGAAAGGACTATATTGCTTCAACGAAAAGATGTACTGAGCGACAAACTTAACTTTACAGTTGGGAAACTGTTATCCCCATACATGGACGTAGGTGGGGGTTAATGTACCAAATGCAAATAAGTATTATAATTATAAGGGCGTACAACTTTTAAGCCCTAATAATAATATGTTCCAATCGCAGTAGTAATTTGAACTCATGTTTTATTCCTGAAACATTTGCATGTTCCTAATTTCCAGTTTCCTCGCTACTTTCCGTCTTTAATAGGTACTACATAACAATACATGATTCACCATTTTTGGTCTTATACCTATCAAAAAAATATACGTATTTCAATGGGATAGTAAAGTATCATTACGGTAACTGTCAAAATAACACTTAGTCTGTTCTTCACAGAAGTTGACATTTGGTAGCGACATCCCGGATATCTAGATGATGTGAAACGTCGAATTAGTACGCTGATTATTCAACTTGAAGTGATAATTGTATCTTACATTGTGCAACCTGCAAGTTTTACATGAGGGAACATGACCTTTACTGTGAATTCCGAGCAAAGGACATAATTATATTTTTGCATGGAGATAGAATTAGACTAGTTTCGAATCCCTTATGCATGGCTCCCGAAAAAGAAGAAAAAAAATGATATGGTTAAAGTTAACGGACATATCGGTCACGAGGAGCCATTTCACCGACTTTCAACGTCGTTACCAAAAATTTGTCACTGCCAGTAAAATAAATTAGTACCACTAAAAATCCGCAACATGGCGTGGGTTGTAAAACCTCTAGTTAAGCCATACTTCCACCCACCTCATACAGCGGTTGTCTCTTGAAGGGATGACAATTTTCATGACGATGACGTTTACCTATCATTCTAAGACCTTCCTTTTCCTAAGCAAAGCCGGTGACCTTACCGTGACTTAATATACATACTCCTTAAGTGCCTTGTTTGCCCTGGATGACATTGAAAAATGACTTGACAAAATGGTAAATGCAGTACAGCGGGCCTATGATGGTTGCGTTTATCACGTGATAAATAAGTGACAAAGCATCTGTCACTCACACTCGCATTATGTCAAAGCGTGACGGATGCTTTATCACTTATTTATCGCGTGATAAACGCAACCATCATAGGGCCCCAGGAAAACTTAAGGATGGGAATAACCGGTAGTGATATACTGATACGACCTTCAAAAAAAGACTGTACTCCCCCCTGAAAGGCCAGCAACGCACTTGTCACTCCTCTAGTGTTGTAGGTGTCTATGGGCGACGGTAATCGCTTTCCACCAGGTGATTCGTTGGCTCGTTTTCCCCCTATGATATAAAAACCGGTCAAGAGCATGTCGGGCCACGCTCAGTGTAGGGTCCCGTAGTACTACTTAACAATAGACGGGCTTAAAACAGGTTTTAAGTTACAAGAAAGATTTCAAGCTCTATAAAAAGGTCGTAGGCGTCAAAGTAACTGTAATTACTTATTACCTTCTGGAAGTCAACTTACGTCCTTTTAAAGAAAATTGTGAAATTATGTGATAACTCAAAAACGGCTCGACCGATTTTGTTCAGTATAATTTTAATTGACAGTACTTATAAGGCCTCATTTTCATGAATTTTTCCATAATTTTTTAACCCGTGGTTGAAAAGTTAGAGGGGGGGGGAAGCTATTTTTTTATTTTCGGAGCTAATATTTACAAAACTGCTGACTTTATCAAAAAATATTGTTTGAAGACCTTTATTATTTTTTTAAGACCTATTCAACGACATCCCACTCACTAGTATTGAAACGAAAAAAAAAATTCCCCCTACTTTAGGTCTTCGAGAGGTACCCGAAAAAAAATATTTTTTAGTTTTTATTTTACCATTTTGTCGGCGTGATACGTATACATACTCATATCAAATTTCAGCTTTCTAGTACTTGATCACGGAGCTAAGCCGCGGACGGACGGACAGACGGACAGACGGACATGGCGAAACTATAAGAGCCTTATCACACTTGCGATTTGCGAGCGTATTTTGTATGAAGGCGATCGCGCAGCGTGTTCGCCGCGTCGCTTATTTGTTTTATCTTAGGGTTCCTAGTTGACTACGGCATCCTAAAAAGAAGAGAAACTGAAATTTTCCGGGTTGTCAAATTTATGAGTGTCAACTCTACGTATGACCATAGTTTGTGGGTATATTAGGTAGGCTTGGGGTTAGCAAGTAATAGGCAACAACATTTTACCAACAGGACTTACTTATTACCTACTTTCAATTTAACAACGTGGTACTCGTGGCACTGATATAAACAAAGAGGATACATGACTAAATATTCCGCAAATTTGATGCACAATTTGCAGCACTGTGATGAAAGTCAAGTTTTTTCAATAGGATTCAGTAATTATTTCGCAAGAAGAACGAAGGATTTAGCAGCATTCCGGTAAACAATGTTTTGAATTTGGTTAATGACAAATCCTTGACAAATAGCTATTGACGTTTAATGATACGAATATGACGTATACATATTATTGCCATATAAAAGCTGTTTGTAGCGCCACTATCCCTGGGCCGGACTGACACTTGTTAGGCTATTATGACAGGACAATGACGAATCCCTTTGTTATCCATAATTATATATATACTTATACATAAACAATAATAGTTTGTTAGAAATTCATTAGTCATTATTCTGAAAACGTTAATACTAGTGGCTCAGTGACTGTGAGCTACCTGTAGACCTTTTGAGTTTCTTTCGAAAAGCCAAATATATATTTTTAACCCCGCCATATCCGCCATTTTGAAAAAAAATAATCGACAATCAAAAGAAATCTATATACTTATCGAACCCACTCACAAAATATGAGTAGCGATTGAGAAATGAAACCTTTCAAATAATAACAATGCAACGATCGACATACAAAGCATAAGGAAATATTCGACAGGTTGCTTGGAGTTAGGGTAGCGAAGTGGTTTACGCGCTGGACCGGCAATCCAGAGCTACCGGGTTCGATTCCCGGTCACTTCCGCCAGGTAACTCCTTTTTCAATTTTTCTTTAAGCTTTGACCTTTGTATCAATGAGACATTACAATATAAATTTACTTTCTATTTAACTATAAAATTCATATAATAATTACTAAATTTATACACATGTGCTTACATCAATTCAGAAGTTCATGGCTCCTACCATGATATCTAAATTCTTACAAGAATAGAACCATTCGTAAAAGTAGGGGCTCGGTCTCCCCTAGCGGTTTTTATACAGAGGCGAGTTGAACCTATGTCGATTTCTCGGTATCTAAATCCATCAGGGTAGCAACAACGCTGTTTAGATGCGTCTCACTGCTCGTAGGCCCTTTAGTGTGCACCCTTGCTTCGCTAGATGTAGGTCCGAGAAATTGAAGTTTCAACCCACTGTTTCAAAACCCCTCGGTCTCCCCTGTTGGCAAAGCAGCTGTTACTTTCGCAGTTAAATGCTTCGTCATTTAGGCTCCAGTAGTTAAGATTATATATATATATATGTTATATATATAAGTACTACCTAATATTATGTCAAAAATATAACTCGCCCTTTTAATTCGGTGAATTGAGACTAAAGTACTATGTGTGACCTTACAAACGGTCCGATAGTTTTGAATTTTTTATATGTTGTCTAGAATGGTTAGTCAGTGTTTAAAATGCAAAATGCACAATTCCCACCCCCTCCGCGCCCGCCGCCATATTGAAAAAACCGGCACGTTCTTCATATTTTTGCTCATATCTTCCTTTAGGAGCAATTTAGGTAGAAGAAAGCTTTGACAATGTTATAGAGAGTTAAATTTACTACATTCTCCATTTTATATTTTGTTTCTAGGACAGATAGTTACGGAGATATGCACATTTTAAAAAACGTAAAAAATCGTAATTTCCAACTCAAAAACAATCTTCTGGATTATATCTTCGTTTAGGAGCATTTTAGCTAGAACAGTGCTTGGGCAATGTTGTAGAGCTTTCTTCTACCTAAAATGCTCCTAAAGGAAGATAAGAGCAAAAATATGAAGAACCCTAGAAACTTATTTCGTCGAATGGTTTCATTTCGTTGAAAAATCATTTCGCAGAATTTTTATTTCTCTTTACTCATACAATATTCATAGTTTTTGAAAGTATCATCCTATTGATTAGGTTAGGTTAGATTAGGTTTGTTTTATAACAATCTCAAATAGTTTGCGGTTGCAATAAGAAAAAAAACTCGGCGAAATAGAATATTCGATGAAAAATAATTCTAGGAGTCAAAATAGACCCTAAATCTAGACTTAATGATATATATTTTCATCCAGTTTAAAACTCAGTGACATCGTTGTCGTGGGCATGTCTCTCCTTGCTTTGGGGATTCGTCACCGTGTCCCTCTCTTCTTTCTTGTATATAATGTAGAGAGTTCTGTGAACAATTTTTTAAAAAGGATTTAATAAATCATAGTGGAAAGTCTCACACTTATCGACCTAGTTCCAAAGTTTTCAACCCTCGTAATGATCAAGGCATTTTTCGTGTTTCTGCAATTAGAACAAATTTTCTTTGGCGTTCATAATATATTATTTTAATTTACAGGTGGCCCACTGTTAATTACGAAGTAAAGAGGCCTTATTCCTTTTAAAATGCTGATTGTTTTAGACATTTTTCTCTATGATCAAACATGTTTATGAATATATTATTGATGTTACTACCTAGAACAGGACTATTGGGATTTATTCGTATATATTCGAAACCTACAGTTTAAATTTTTCATTGATAATTTTTGTTTCAAAAACTACTCGAAATGGTCAAAATTCACGCGGAAAATTAGTTTTTTCAACTTATTTTCGACAGCACGCAATGAAAGCATGAAATAGCTATGTTGCTACCTAGAACTCGGGGAAAAGTATTATTCACTTCAAGAAGTTGGTTGAAATTATCAATATATTTGTCATAATATTATGAAAAAAAAATTAAAAGGACGCAGAACAAATTAAAGCAAGTACCAAAAAACGCACACAAAATTGTTAGCATCATTTCAAAATATATTTATTTGTAGTAAGTGTAAAAAAAAATATATACCGGGTGATCAATCCAAATGAGTCAGTCGAATAGGAGTCGGTTGAATAATTTTTGCAGTTTCTATTAAATCTAAAATCACCGCCATGGTTCCTAAGAACAGATTTCCCTATCTCTTACAATTTTCGTTTTATCCCCATGGACCCATTTGGATTAATCACTCTGTATAGTTGTATACAGGGTAGCTCGCGAGGAATAATAAAAGATTTTAACAACGTATTCTTAACCATATTTAAACATAAAAACGTCGTATAAAGTTGGCTGATCTCAAAAGAATTAGCTCATTATTAAAATTGCATATTTTATTGTTACTAACTCTTCTCTTATTAATTTGGGTCATTGTCAGTTCAAAAAACAAAATTCCTCCCTTCGGTGGTCAAAAGTTAAGAACTTGTATGAATCTAGGTGATGTTGCTATTACATTGGATTATAGAAGAGGGAACGTTCTTTATTATCACAGGCATTAAATCAGAAAATTAGGCCCTGGAATCCTTAATTTCGCAAATGTCCACCGGAAAGACACGCACCTAAATCTGACAATTACCCATTTACCTACTAAATTCAACTTAAATAAATCAAATACGTGTTTTAAGTAGTAAATACAAATCTGGGTACCAGTACAACTAATTTATAAAGTGAAATAAATAATTTATATTTAACATATCCAATAAAAAAACATATAAGTAATGCAAAAGCTGCAAGTGCTTTAAGACTTCATAAGACTTAAAATAAAACAACACGCACAGTATTTAGGATCTTGTCAG
Organism: Apotomis betuletana; assembly: GCA_932273695.1. Lineage (NCBI taxonomy): Eukaryota > Metazoa > Arthropoda > Insecta > Lepidoptera > Tortricidae > Apotomis > Apotomis betuletana. The sequence continues at coordinate 6,547,396 of OW026315.1, forward strand.
TGACGATAGACGGACATGTATTCGTGACCGTGAACTTTTAGTCCGACGTAACATTTTTCCGGAAATTCATTCATGATTACGTAATCTGAGATAAGATGTTATAACATAGATGCGACTACGATGCCTAGCCCATGTATTGAAAAAAATGTGACCTTAATTGTTTAGTGTTTTAATTAACATTTTATTTTTATGTTAGATTGTAAGGTATTTAATCTATGGACCTTTGATGCCTGAAATAAATAAAAAAATATCATTTTTAGGCGCAAGAGTTGATGTGTTGGTTATTGTTACTAAGTAATTTTTGCCTCTCTACAAAACACAGTTTTGAATTTACTAGCACACAATAACGGATCAAGTTCTGTGTTCGTCAGGGCCTTTTTTATTTATTTGTTTATTTTATTTTATGTACCTATGTTCCCCTATTACTTGTAAATGTCCGATTTAGAAACTTTTGTTCGCAAGAGTCGCAAGAGTAGATATACTTTGGTCGGTTATTTTCTGTATTTTAAATGTGAAATTATCATTAGGTGTTCATATGCGAATTGCTTTGCCTTTATATATTTTATATTTTCAAAGTTCCATCAAAATAAAAATCTTGTCATTTACATCCCCATCACACATTTTTGACACGTTAAAAGTTGAAACTTTATAAGTTAATATCAAGTTATTATGTAATTAACTAATGATAGTGACTAAGTAGGTTTCATATTAACAAAAATAACGCTTAGATTTTATTTAAAATTTTGTTGCACTTCGATACTTGTCAAGTTTTGAAATATGTTGGAGATATTAATAAAAAATCCTTACATGAATACACAGAAGGCTGGAACCGTCATGGCAGCGCCAAGCAGATAGAATGCGCCGCTGAAAGTCTGGAGTGTGTTCTTGTACATCTGAGAGTATATGGGCGTGTAGATCACCGGAACTATCGCCTCCACCAATCCAATCAGGGAGCACATCTTCGCTGGAAAAGGGCAATGGGAAATAAATGAATACTAGTAGCTCTGTGAACTGTAAATCTGGCGATTTTTTTAAATGGATGAATAATGTAATTCTTTACGTTATGAATCCCACATCTCCACCATTTTTAAACATTTCGAACAACTGAAACTACGAAAAATTAAAAAATTAGAGCAACTGAAACCGGGCCTCCGTATATCCTGAATTAGGATATAGGAAAGAATTTTTCGATCTCGACCTCGATCATAAGCTGTATTATAAAATTGAGATTCAGTTATAAGGTCATTAAAGTCACTAGGTGACTTGTTTTGGTCCAATCTTTGGAATTTACGCGCCATAGGCGCTTTAGGCGTCATATTATTGGTACGGATTTATAAATTCCAAGTTTACTAGAAGCGGATGTCTTGATTTTAACAATGTGATAACCCGTTCTGGAATCTTATGATAGAGCATGTCTACTAAAATCTAATCTACCGGAATATCAGCCCATTGTTTTCTCCACTGCAACGCATATAGTTAGAGCCCATTCATAAATCCCCTCAACAATTCACTCTATTTTTACTACACCTCTCTTCTTGTCCTGTATCTTGTATTTTATTGATGCAGCTTTTTTAATAGACACATGTCGTAACTATTTCAGGCAGTGTCACTTTAAGACCTTTAAGGCCTGTCCACAGAAGCGGAACAGAAGATGTCTAGAACGGACCAATCACATTCTTCAGATTTAAATGCACTTATTTTAGGCTTCACGAAGACGCCTGATTGGTTCATTTTCAGCTCTGTTTCTGTGGACAGGCAGTCTAATACCTCTATGGGTATACTCTTGCTAGTAGTAGGTAATCTAATTTACAAACTATAAAAGGTTAAGTGGTTCGTGTTGTTAGTCTACGTACTTAGTAAATACACGAGTTAATGGAAGTTATTTAAACTCATCCCAACTTGCCTAACTTTAGTTAAAACAACAACAATGAGAGAAAACTTTAAGGAAACTCATATAGCGAATACCGCGAAACATAAACAAACTTTAAAATACGTACTCAAGTTATTAAAACTTCATGCGTCGTGTCATTTACCTTTGTAAATGATTTTCTCGTCTACTTGTTTAACAACATACTCGTAACATTTTGAGAAAAAGAAAAAGATGTCACAAGAGTGAAACTTAAAGGAATTCGTAAGAGACGACTGGAGAGATGTACCTATTTTTATAAATAATGCATTTTAAGTTTGTATCAACCACCTTCAACTAAAATTGTACGATGAAATTGATATTATGAAGGCCAACTTTTTATAAATATCATTGATAAATTGGTATCATCGGCTTCCTTGAATGTAAAGCAATCATTAAAAGCGCTTCGATTAACCTTCATTTCTAAGGAATACGAAGCAAGGAGGACATAATAACTCATTCATGTCTCTATAAAACCACGAATATGTCCTCTACTTTTGCACTTACCAATTTATTCAGGGTTGACTTTCTTTGTTCCCAGTGACCTGCTGGCTGTGATCCCAAAAATACCGGATAAGTCCATGACAGGACCGAAGTAGTACTCCCTAGTAGTAGCTTGCTTTGAGCGACTTAATACCTACAGTATCAGAACGTTATCTGAACTAAGAAATTAGTCCTCTATTTTTCTTTAAAACTGACTAACTTGTAGGTACACTGTCGACCAGTGACTTGATAGTGAAGATCTTGAGTAACCTGGCCGTCACACGAAGAAGTCGAAGACAGCACCGAAATACATAGTTCAAAGGTTTGAATCCGGGGCGTAAACGCAACTGAAGACGACTAATTAATATATGCAAACGTTATCTAGACACATCTCTGTAAAATCAATAATTTAACAAAAAGAATCTGAACTTACCAACTTGTTCAGGTTCGACGATCTTAGTTCCCAGTGACCTGATGGCCGTAACCCCAGATCCACCGAAGAAGTCGAATACAGGACCGGAGTAGTACCAAGGCTTGGTTGGAGCGAGGGCATACACGCAACTGGAGATGACTTTACTGCCCGTTGCTATGACACCGATGATGGCGTCGTGCATCTTCAGGTACTTGCTGAATAGAGTCACTGCAACGGCTGTGCCTGTAATAGAAACGTTTGACAGTTAAACCCTTACTCTATGGTTAAACATCTCCAAGTTGCATTACATTGAAACACATTTTAACCATAGTAAAATAGAGCACTACAGCTAATATTTATTTTTTCCTACATTTACCGGCTCTTTTGTAATAAACAAACAACAACAGATTTGTGTTCATAAATGTAAAGTTCAGGGTCCAAATCGCCCTTGTACAGGGCTGCTATTATATATGCAGTCGAGAGCTTGTGGCTCCATGCCAGAAAATACAGTAACAATATTAAGACCAGTACCTAAACTCAGTTTGAACACTCTTAAAAAAGTTGTATGTAAGTATATCACTATATTTGTGTAGTGAGAAGTAGAGAAAATTACATATTCCAATAATATTGTACTGTTTAGGACCTGTATTACCGGGAAATTTTAGTATGTGAGTATCAGGAATTCTCTTCACTGCCATACTAAAATTTCCCGGTGCTACAGGACCCAGGAACTACTTCTGTTAATCCTAGTATTATAGGAATTTATGTATTTGCTATTATGTATATTCTCAATTCATATTTTTTAATTAGGGGACTCCAACCTTTTACTATGTGTAATTCTAATTTTAATTTCAAGTATATATCTATTAGTTTTAAGCACCGCCCAAATTTTTTCTAGTAGAGAATGCCCTTGCGTCGCACTAATGATTAAGCAGTCGAGGTCAGCAGATGGTCAGCCCCTATATTGGGCAATTTTTCTAAGACAAAAGACTGTCCACAATATTTTATGTGCGCATCCCGACAGCTAACTGCCCGGCTTATCTCAAGCCCCGACTCGGTCACAAAGCTGAATTGCTTAGTCAGATTCTCCACAGATTGAGGAAGCGAGTATAAACTTCCCAAGCTTGTCTCCACATTGGTGAAGTTAAGTCTTCTTAGCTCAGGTTGTATTTGAGCTTATACAAACAATTTTTTTAACTCATGTTTGAGGTAGTTTGTTTAAGACAGATCCAACCTGACCTGTGAAACCTCGACTATTGCCTTCTTTTTGTATATGGGTAGAAAGTGTAGTGTTTGTCGTTGACTGTACTGTACTTAGTGGTAGAATTTAAGTGAGCTGACTATGAGTGCACGTCAACATAAACTTAACTTATTTCCTTAAGTATAGAAAATCAAAAATATTTTCTAGTATCAAAACAATAATTATTCGACATTTCAACATTCTACACTAAGTGTGGCCGCAGACTTTTTGATTTCCCGCCAAAACTTTGAATAATATTTCATTAGCCAGACTCTAAAAGCAACCAACAAAGGCCAGCTGAAGTTCGAAATTTGAACTACGTATGGCACTGTGGCATTCATTTTAAACAATTTAACAAGAACGGAAAGGCACGATAGGATCTCCGCATATCGAACTTCAGATTAACTCTTCTAAAGTTCTTGCCGTTGTCTAAATTGCTTTGACTATGGACTGTAAAAGGGAGGATCAGCCCCTTCCTGTATCTAAAAGAGTCCGGTGAAAGGTGTTTAATTGGTGGTGCTATTGTTGGAAGAGAGCTAATTTTGTTTCCTGTTCCTGACAGATCAAATCAGCTACTTTTTATAAAAGTCAAAACGCTGGAATAGTTTCTCCGTTTTCCCATTTTTCTTCTATATATTTTGAACATTTTTCAAATAAAAAATCATACAATAATCAATCTGGAAGTCACTGGGGGAGGACTATGTTTAGCAGTAGACGTCCTGTGGCTGAAATGATGATGATGATGATGAATCAATCACGAGTTGTTTTGTCGTTTTTACAACGCAAAACAAAGAGTTGAAATACCTCTACCCTCCATAAGTTGAGGATCCTGCAGGTTATGGACGGTAGACAGTTTAACTTACTCCAGCTACCCCAGCGCCGCTTCTGGAGCCTTTTGGAACTATTATTTACTGTTTACCTCTGGACACCTTTTTGAACATTCTCCTATGAAAGATGCTGCTCCTTCCCTTCTACACTTCATAGCTTTGACATTTCACCTATAGTCAATTTCATATATTACGAGTGATATCTGTCATATCAGCACATTTTATAACCTAAATTCGACTAAAATGCACTGAGATGACAGATGTGCACAAAACTATATTGAAGTAGACTATAAAAATTGTATTGTGATTGACACTCTCTGGTTTCAAACACTAGGTGGCGTTGCAGTCATAAGCAATTGCATTATCTTAATGCACAGCACAGCACAAATGGAACCAATAAAGACTGCAATTCCAACGCAATCAGTAGTAAGATTAGACTAGAATTTAATTTGCCCGACTTCAGCCTCATTCCGACTTAAAGCCTTAGTCTGGCGATAATTAACGTTGGCTAGTCTTTGAATAATTCTCAGCTAATCTTCTAACTTTTGCGACGAATTGCATTTTAATTAGATGTTGTTTCTTTATTTGCGCTCATGTATATCTAGACTATTACAAAATGCTAAAATTATATTGAAAATCTGTTTTATATGGACCTCTCCATTCCATCCAGGTAATTATTGCAGAAAAAATCTTAACAGCGCCATCAGTTGTTAAAATTATCTTCGTCCTCTTATCATGCCGAAACGGCAGGATGAATTTTAACCGATTTTAGAACAGGGATAGCTGGACATCCAAAAATGGTTATAGAATACTTTTTACTCGAATAAAGTTGCCGGCCTTCTAGTAGTATTATAATACTGTAACCTTCTAGTAGAATTATAATACTGTAAATTGAAATCCCTGTTTCAAAACAGCGTTTACTTTTTGTGACGTCATTACATTTAAATGGTTGGATCAACTTCTCATTTTTTGGTATACGAGTAACTGGAAATTTACAGATATAGGTAATACTTTTAATATGTATACTTATTATAACGGTAATAAGTGTAAGTATTTCCGATTCTTTTATAGTGGTTAGTTACACCATACCGATATTTTTGGTAAGTACACAACATAGACTATTTTTCTAATATATACGCAGTTTGCTAACTAATCAGAGAATCAGTAAAAAAAACAGCTATCTTAGTTGTTTCCGTAATCATGTTGTTACCAAGAAGCGATTCTGCTTACGCAAAATCAATTACCTACATATAACATAGCTATTAAATTCTTATTGCATATACATACATACACTATTTATAGACATACAATATTTTAAAGTTATGAGCTAAATCTCTAGGAAATTATTCTGCAGTTCGGTGATACTTCTAAAATCATCATATCAGACAGCATAAACGCTTATAATAATATGATGATTTTAGAAGTATCACATGCCTTCCTCAGGGTTGTCTACAATGACTTTGTTGCCTATTTATTGAATAAATGATTTCAATTTCAACGCCCACAGTTTCTACAAACTATGTGCCCGACGGTGTTTCGCCTTTTCGTAGAAGTATCTTTCGTCAAATGTTTAATTTCGCTAAATTTTCACTTCGCAGAATTCCTTTATAGTCTGTGTCTTTGTATTCCTCTGTAGTAATAGGTAATTATTGTTGCAAATATCATCCTATAGATTACATAGGCTACGTTAAGTTTTTTTTATAACAAATCATGGATAGAGAGGTAAAAAGAAGCATAAGAAGGGATATTCGTAATTTCAACACAAAACTCGTCGAAATAGCATTAAAAACAGCACGAGAAATAATTCTGCGAAAAGGCAGAGAACCGTGCTCGAGTCGGGTTGCCAGGTCGCCAAACCTAATAGCCGGACAGACCAGCCACTTTGGTCGGACATTTGATTAAAAAGCCTGGACACCCTACATTATTAAGGATTTTGTGTGGCCGTATTAATAGGCACGACAAAAAAAAAAGTATAATCACGCCACGCTCTGCGCTCGGTCGTTTGCAAAATGTAAAAAGCCTATAATTAGCCGGAAAAGTCGGACAGCGTTTATTTTTGCCGGACACGCAATCAAAAAGCCTGACTATGTCCGGCTTTATCCGGACACCTGGTAACCCTATGCCCCACTCTTTGTCATCATCTCCTGAGCTACATATGACGTAGACCTTGGTTCCCCTGCGGATCTCTTCATTTCTGGTGTAATCACCCAAGGAAACTTAAAGCAATCAATATCTAAATAACAATGTAATCATGTCTGATGTAACTTTGTGATTAAATTGATTGAAAAACATGTATAAATTTTAACCGTATATTAATGTCGTAAGGTGAATAATTGTATATTCATAATGTGAAACTGTCAGTTTTTTAAGATCGTCTTCAAGGATGTAGCTATAATTTTAGGATGAGCAAAAAACGAGTCCTACGTAATCATATGATTTGATTCTTATACTTTTTGGGGGATAAGGCATTCCATGTGTTAAACAATTTTATTAAAGTTATCATAATTATGGCGATAAAATGTTATTTGGTTATTTTTATAATATTTGCTAAACACAAACAATCATTACTAGTAACTCTGCGCGCTCGCGATAGAAATTGTGAGTTACGACTTTGCTTTTTTTTATTACGTTTTCAAACCCCGCCATTTTGAAAAAGTTCGAATAATTAATTCGACAAATAAATACTATATTACATATATTAAAACTACTCGCAATGCCTCTCAAGGCCTGTAGACAAGAACAGCCTGATATCCGGACAAACGGACTTCCAAAACATCCGGATATTCGAATGAATTTTTGGCCAAACTGAAACGGAGACGCCCGGATTTTTGGATATTTAATTTACGGTTACTTAATGGAAAAACATCTATTTTTTAATCAATTTACGAAGCCTCAACCATGGTTTCGGTGGTCTAAAAGCTTTAGCACGAAAAACCGTTAGAAATGCGGGTTCGAACCCCACCCGAAGCAATTTTATTTTAATTTCTTCGCTCAATATAAATATTTATTCTTCCACAATTTTCACACATTATGTACTTAATCTTGTTCAATTAATTACATTCGGATATGATCGTCCATGATCTCGAAGGAGCTTAAACGATATATATCAATATGAACGTTATGATAACTATGTTTGTCGCACCATAAATAAAACAAAATGTTACTTTCCGACTTATGTGCGAAAGTGAGCGATTGTGTACAATTGCGTGATAAACGCAACCATCATAGGGACATGCAAAGAAGGTCATTGTCATTGTATAATTTTCACTGGATAACGGATAAGTTAGATGAATTTTACCGCCGGCTCTTCAAAATGTCGTATCTAGTAACTGCTTACTACTTTAACTACTTACTTGACAATGAGATACGAGCTTTGTTTTAAGTAGGTATTTGTTACTTAGTGAGTTTTGGTTGTCCACAGACGAATATTATGCTAGAAGATGTCCTCAATTTCGTCGGTGTGAAACTTTTTTTACTGTAGTCGAAAAAACTGTATCCTGTAACCATCTGTGGATGTTCCTATCCCTATATATCTGAGCTATCCCTATACCAAAGCTGGTTAAAGTTTTTCCAGACGTTTTGGCAAAATTGACGCGCGTTCGATGCCTTCCTTAGATTTTGTGACAGAGTTTAGACTTGATAACGAAAAAAAATGTCGTAACCACTCTCATTTATACAAAGATGCACATCACGCTTGGATCCATGCCATGCACATCCAGTGCATCGTCTCGCTTGACTTTCCTTGTAACAGTTATGGGAACAATTTTACAACACAGACTAAAACATTGCAGAAGGTCCTCTTCTTTGATCTTCGCTCATTATGCCTGATAACTGTATTTTATTGGTTGTTTGCGTAAAATGGGGCGTGATTGGTCAAGTGGCGGATGTAGCGACATGACTGACTACGGACACAAATGGTCAGTTCGAACTAAAATAACTCTATGAACTTAAATTTTTTTTTTTTTTTATTCACATGTCGGTATGCAAAAAATTCTCGTATAAAAGCGGAAAGCGGAACACCTTGGTGTGCGCTAGCACGACGGCTATTAGTATGGCTCGCGGCGCGCAGTGGCCCAGTCTTGATATACAATAATCAAATATCGTAATAGGCACCAGACCACAGAGCGTTGACTCGCGTTCATGTGAACCTAGTCTTTTTCACATGCGGGTGAAACCTAGTTAGATATAAATCACATAAATATCTGAGATTGCGGCACGGTAGTTAAATGCACTATAGAAATGCGCTCATACGAACTGTGAAAATGGCAGGGTCGGAATAAGTCATACAGATGCCATAATGTTGGGCCTCTCTGTCTTTAGGTAAGTATAGGAGCACCTGGTGGCGTGAAATCCTTCGCAGGCGATGGTGCCATACGCAGTTTTTCACAGTGCCTATGTCTATCTATCTATCGGCCACGAATGTCTACTGCTTAACATAAATCTCTATATGTAGCTCGCTATAAAATGCAATCCTGCGCAAACCACGACCACCAACACTCTGTGACCCTCATTCCAAGACTTCACTGCTCCAATTATAGCTATCCGCTCTCCTAGCTACGTGCACATGACACGATCAAGTCAATCATTCAATCCTGCGAGCTATGTCGGTTACTTTACTTCTTTTGCCTATCGATAAAACGCAAAAGGACTACCATGTAACTCTAGCATAACTGTGACATGTACTTGTACTGTACCTGTCACTTTACTTTCAATCCTGTGTGAGTCAAACAATACGTCTAACATAACTTTGACACGCGACTCTTAGTCTTGAAATCCTAATTGTCACTTTCTTTCCAATACGGTGCGAGCAAGACAGATGCTGACTCGCGCGACAAGTGAAGTCGTGGTAAGATAATTATGCTAGCACTGCTGGTAATGGTGAGTGGCACGACAAGCAAAGTCGCGGCTAGATATGGTGCCCGACAGAAAAATGGAGTAAAAGTGGTAGCATGTACTTACCACAAATCCCCACAAGGATGGAGTAAGTGAAGTAAAGACTAATCTCAACGTCGTCCATCTTGTATTTTAGTAGCATATATTGGTACTGCATAGCTGCTTCACCTGGAAATGAAAGATAATGTGTTAAATTATCACTTTCTACTAAAGCATAACTGACCCCAACAAAAAAACACAACGTCAATTTGGGAGTTTTCTCTTTTAAGAATTTGGAGGAAATTTACTGAACATCAGTGAATTCAGCAGGCCTAATATGATCGTTTTATTGATAAACAAAGGCATCAGTACCCACTAGCAAGTATTTAAAGCACAAAAGTCACAACCCCGAAATTACTCCTGTGGCGCGAAGATAATCCCATTAGCGGGTTATGCTCCCACACAAAGTCCGACTACTGGTAGTGAGGGCTAACCAGTCCTGATACAGCTCATGTCATAGACATGACTTGAGCTGTAAAAAAAAACAGCAAGAGTGACGGTTACGTAAATTTTTGTTAGATGACGTTTTATAAACGGAGCAGGTTCTTAATTAAACGGTGCGTTTATTGTATGTTCCTCGATCACTCGGAGATGACGGGACCGATTGGGAAAATTCGTTTCTTGTTTTTGTTTGAAGTAGTATATTTTCTATTTGGTTCCATAGTCATAATGACAGGATCTGATATGGAATCCTGTAGAAACGCAAGGAGCTCTTGAAAAAAATCTAGACACACTTTAGACCTTTTAGAAATTCGATTAGTTGACACTAGGACTGACATGCTGAAATTTCATACGATTGTCAGTGTCTCGGTGTTCGTTTGCTCTGTGTGTGAAGATTGTGGCGACATCCTTCAGTTCACAGAAAAATTGGTCGCACTATAAGCATAATATCGCCTCGTTGGCATCTGTTATTCTTTTTTTAAAAGCTTTTATTTATAAAAACTTCCTAGTTTTCCACAAGTCCTGGTTGAGCTGTGTGGGACTAATCCTTGAAAAAGAGGTTTAACTTGTCCCATCGACGGGGCGGGGCTATCGGGTTGCGGTATTTATAAATAACTTGTATTGGAATCGTTTTTTTCTGCTTGTGACCGAAAGTATATTGCGGTTTCATTCAATAAAAAATTTAATGAACGAGACAAACCACGAGCTAAAGCGGTAATACGATGCTACCTTTTGATATTTTCTTTATCACGATTTTTCAGAAATACTATTTAAGCTACATTATACAGGAAGCGGTGGTAGCCTAGTGGTTAGCGCATGCGACTTTCAATCCGGAGGTCGCGGGTTCGAACCCGGCCCGTACCAATGAGTTTTTCGGAACTTATGTACAGAATGTCATTTGATATTTACTACTCGCTTTTCGGTGAAGGAAAACATCGTGAGGAAACCACCTAAGCCCAATAAGGCCTAGTATCCCCTCTGGGTTGGAAGGTCAGATGGCAGTCGCTTTCGTAAAAACTAGTGCCTACGCCACATCTTGGGATTTAGTTAGCCGACCCCGATTGAGAATTCATTCTCAAAAAATGGGACAAAGGCTAGGAGGATGATGAATATTTAAGCTACATTAACAAGTTGATATTTTGAAGATTGTCACTTATAAGTTAGGCATAAGTGATACACTAGGGGTTAATTAAATTAACATGGGCGTAATTATAGCATTTAAATGAGGTCTTGGCTATAGTCTGGGTGCTCAGCCATGATATATCCGACTAATAACAGATTGCCAACTGAGCTGAAGTCGATCACCAATAGCTTAATTTTTAAAAATAAATTGAGAGTTTTCTTGCAGGAAAAGTGCTATTATTCAGTTGAGGAATATTGCGAGCAAGCCTGAAATGTTCAAATTTATATAAATAATGATTATGATTATGATTGTGAATTTTGATAATGTTACATTGTGATTTCGATATTTATATTTCGTATATTTTTTATTTTATTTTGATGATTTTTAAATATGTTTTAGAATTATTGATATTATTTACTTATACCTTATTTTTAAATGACTAGATTATGACGATGTTTTTTACTTTATGTTTTTGATTAATTTTTTATTGTATTTTTGGAGATTTTTTTGCTAAATGTTTTTAACCTTTTATTTTTAATTTATATATACATTTATTGATAATTCTTTTTTATATGATATTGTTTGTCTTTTTAGAATGTTTATGTTATTTTCGGTTAGTTGACTCATGTTTTTGATTTGAATAATTTGATAATTTAGGTTTCAATTTTGTATGTTGTTAAATGAATTTCAAACACAACTCACGTTGTTATTGAATACAGAATAAAGAATAATAAATATCGATTTTTGACATACGAGCTACATTCAGTTAACACCGAAAGAAATATTTTATGGTTTCAGACAAAAACGCTTTCGATGAAAGGTCTATGAAATAAAACATTCTATGAACCGTCTATAAAATAAGGCTACTTATACCATCGTGGACATTTATTAGGAACGTGGAATTTAGTCGCTAGCAAACTTTAATAAATGTCATAAAAATGCAAAATTTACCCGTTTGCTATGGACTGGATTTGAATACTTGATTCCTGCATAGATAATTATGCACAATTACATTGTATTTTGTCATCTGTGTTAAATAAGCTTTATGTTTAATTTTCTATTTTGAAATTTTAAATAGAGACTTTGCGTCTGTAAGTACTTGTATGTCTTGTTATCGTAAATATTGAGACGATCAAAATTATTTACCAAGGATTGTTTCAAAAATAAAAAAAACACTTAGATTCGTCTCTTAAACATAAATTCACCATACTAAACAATGCCTGTGGGTTAGGTGCTATGGGTACTTGCATAGATAATTTACCGTCATTAGGTATTCATTGTTTACTCTTTGAAATCCCCATTTGTAGGCCGTGGTTACCTCTTGTTGAATAAGCATCTTGTTTCTAGTTGTCTAGTGAAATTGTCGGACGCTTTTGTGTGACGTGTGATTGGTTGGAAAAAAAATCACTACATAGTATAAAACAAAGTCGCTTCTTCTCTGTGTGTCCCTACGTATGCTTAGATCTTTAAAACTACGCAACGGATTTTGATGCGGCTTTTTTTTTTTAATAAATTTAGTGATTCAAGAGGAATGTTTATATGTATAATACGTGCATAATTTATCAGCATTGAATAAAATCAAATCCTAATCTATGTCAAGAAACTTTAATTTAATTAATAATGCAATAAATTTATATAAATAGAAAATGAACTCACCAAAAACAGGTCCAATGATAACAACATGAGCAGCTACAACCAGTATCGTCTTCGTTCTGTATGAACTTTTCTTGACAAGAATACCAAGCGTATCTATTGGATTTTTCAGATTGAAAAAAGCAATTGCTTTCTCTTTAAAAGTGCCTTCGGTTTCAGTATGCCTTACATCATGAACCCTAAAGTATGTATATATCAGTCCAAACACGTACAAAGTAGTCGTGATTCCAAATATACCATAATAACCAGTTGCATCCAATAAAATTCCACTAAAAGAGATCGCCAAAGGTGCTCCTAAAGTCACTATAACTCCAGCTATACCAATTCGAAAAGTACGAGATTCTATAGTTGTGACATCAGCTAGGTAAGAATAGGACCCCATCAAAGCTATGGATATGCCACCAGAAAACGCCGTGGGCAATGATTCTATGAGCGCAGTGACGAAAAGTGGCCATTCCTCGAAGTAATACGTCGTCAGCACCAATCCAAATGATGACACCAGTTCTCCAAACATAGGTACCATCATCAGTAGTTTCCTGTTGCCAGTACGATCGCTCCACGCTCCCACAAACAGTATAGCAATTGCTGGAATACTGCTTTGCAATGGAATCTGCCATGTAGTCATATCAGCTACCATTGACTGGATCTGCACAGTTATGTTCGCATCCCACTCATCGCATTTCTCCAGAGTATGATTCAAGTCTACTCTGCACGCTTTCTCCAAGTTTAGCCTCTGCACAGCTATACTGGATAACGAGTTAGGAAATATGTAGCAGAGCAAAAAAGGTTCTATGGTGAGAAAAGCGATCGCTGCTCTGATTTTGCCAATCCATGTCACTGGCTGATTATTTGCATTTGTTTTTGGATCACTAGCACCGTTAGTTACTTCAGTTTGTCTTAATTCTATATCACTGTTCTTCATTTTTACAACATTTAGCGCGGATTAATTACTGAATCGATCGAAAGGTCTGTATGTTTGTAAACACGGTTCGCTACTGACGGCACTCGAGAGGCGAGGAGGATCTAGCAAACTTGTTCTCGCTTGTAATTATATGAACACCAAAGCTTGAGGTCGCGCCATTTAAAATATAAAGTTCTTTTTTATTCTAAGTTGAATTATTTTTATCTAGCGTCACAGCTGAGGAACATCTTAAAGTTCATTAAATATGCAAAAAAAAAATGTACCACATATCCATCTTTCTATATTATTAATATATAGTCCTTACTTTATTGAAGCTAATGAGAATTGTGTTGAAAAATAATATCTTATATAAGTAAAATCAAAACATTTGCAGAACTTCACAAATTCTCATATAATATTATTCGTTAAATTATGCATGCATTAAGAACAATGTCTAATATTTATTTTCATAAGTAAATTACTCGTTACATTACAACTTAATTACTTAAGTACAAATGACGCCCGTGCATTGAATTGTAAATCTTTTTGGTTATAACAATAAATAAGAAAATACTGCTCACTAGTTAAATATGTAATATCCAGTAACAATAAAATCTTAATATTGCAGTAAGTATAACGTTATTTTTTTGTAATAAAAATAAACGAGTTATTTAAACTAGTTATGCGAGTCAACTGAGATAAAATTCGATGCTTCTAATGACACGAGTCTAAGATATGTCCGCGATATGGGTAGTATTGGCGTATTATCAGTAGTGTTCTCTAGGGAATCCTAAACTGGTTTCATTATCATAGTAAAACTGGTTTAAAATCGTAATTGAATCCCTTCGTGATCACTGTTCGTGATTCCCTTCGGCTTGTCATTAGGAACATCAAGTTTTACGAAGGTATTCATATCTTTTTTTTTCGATAATATACGTTATTCGGGTTCAGATTCTTCTCTTCTCTTAAAACCTACACAATTGATATCTATGTAGAAATAATGTTAGTGTTATTTTTCAAAACGTCTGGGTTAGATTCCCGAGCGGAGTACAGGTTTGTTTTAATAGTATTAATGCAGTTTTCTTGTTATTAAAATCGATGACATGGTTCCTAAGAACAGATCTTCGTATATGTCTTATAGTTTCAGACTTTCTCATACTGACCGATCTAAATGAGCCATCTTGTATAATGTATACAGTCGTCAAGTTCTCGTAGTACAAGCATTGCTTAGTTTGGGACTAGGTCGATTTGTGTAAGATTTTAAGTATAGTGCAATAGCTTTTTAAATATTGTATAACATTGTAAATTTTAATTCAATCTAGTTTTTTTTTTCTAGTTCCTTTTGTTTCTATGTTACCTATTGAACATAAAGTCAGTTAAAGTAAGCGATTTTTTGTTCATAACGCACGTTGTGTTTGCCTGTAATTGGGTGAATACTCTGATATGTTTCGTACTTGCATTTGTTTTTTATGTATGTTATATAGTATTGTACCTGTTGGCAAACCTAATAAATAAATAAATAAATAAGATTGTCCCTCAATATTTATTTTTTAGTCTTATTACAAGTTTGCATTATCCTAATTTCCAGTTTCGTCGCTCCTTTCCTTCTTAAGTAGGATTTCAGTACATGATTCACCTTTTTGGGTGTTACACCTATCAAATCAGTATACTTATTTCAAGGAGAAATAAAATACCATTACGGTAACTGTCAAAATAACGCACAACCTCATAGAAGAAATTTGGTAGCGACATCTCAGATATAATACGATAGTATGAAACGTCGAATTAGGATGATTATTCAACTTGAAGTGATAATTGTATCTTACATTGTGCAACCTGCAACTTTTACATGAGGAGGCAATGACTTTATATGGCCTTCACTGTGAATTCCGAGCAAGGGACATAATATAATATATTTTTGCATGGAGATAGACTAGTTTCGTATCTCGAAAATATGCACGGCTCCCAAAATAAGGTGAAAATAAAATCGTTAAAGTTTACGGACCTATTGGTCACGAAGAGCCCACTACGCTACGCGCCAAAAATGGCGCTAGCAGCAGCAGCCAAAATGTTTTTTTTTTTAGACATGACTTGAACTGTATCACGGCTGATTAGCCCTCACTATCAGTAGTCGAACTTTGTGTGGGAGTATAGCCCTCTCTAAGAAACTCCTCAAAAAATAATAAGCTCGTTTAGTTTTTATCGGAAATACGACTTTTCTCGTTGAAGTCGGTTAATATTTTATGAAAAAGTTATATCGATCATCACTTTTTCATAAAACATCAACGAGAAAAAAACGACGGCATTTTGACGTCAAAATCAGACCGTTACTGAGAACTTGACACATACGCTTTCCGGAAATCAACAGCATAAGCTTCATTTGACTCATATTAATTGATTCACTTTTGAAGCGCTAGTAACCCATCTACTTATAATGTAAAATATCATTAAGTAAAATACGGAATACGCAAGCCTAAGCTATAGAATAAGAGAAATTCTCTTCTTCGCTTTCCAAGGTGGCAATCCGATTCGCGAACACAAAAGGTGGTATAGCCGCCTAGCATTTCCACTGTTGGTTCTTCCACTAACGTACGCGGCAAGTATGTTCAGTGACTTTATGTCACCGAGTGTTAAACTATCACTACTGTCAGGGGGTCCCAAGCCGAAGAAGTTACTTTTAGTACTGAGAGTGAACAATAGATGGCTCTACCGTTAACATTTGTAAATTAATAAAATATGAATCAGCCAAATTAAGCAGAATTTTCGTGATTAAAATAAACTATAGCATATTTTATAAACAAAACCTAAAATATAAACTGATTTATCATCTTATTTCGAAGAAAACAATAATCATAAATAATCAACCGAGAACACGAAAGTGTTAGCTATGTTTCAGCATCCAAGTATTCGTAGTTGTTTGCAGTGGTAACGCTAGATGGCGTTTTATGTGTATCCCATTGTTGCGCTCACACACAGCCTACGACGGGGTGGCCATACCAATAAAAAAATGTCAGTTTCCCGGCTTTTTGAAACTCCAAATCGTACCTCGAGCGCCCGTTTACAATCGTCGTCTCTTTTAAGACTTTTGCAATGGAGACTCGTCGAGCTTATAATGATTGGAGGACTAGTTTATTTTAAACTATGCACGCTTAAAAAGATGAAAAATAAAGAATATATAGATGAATAAACCAATATTAATAATTTGTACCCAATCCCATAGGTAGTATTGCATAGATCTTATTATTTTTTTTGGATTTCGTCCGATTTTGTTCAAACCCGTCCCTTAATGGATTAGGTATGCACTTTGCGAAATTTCCGAAAACGTAAATCCGTTCTGGCAACACTATGAATCTGTCAACTGGGCATTCCATTCCTTCCAGACCGTTACTTCTGACAGTGCTGCAAACTCTCCTGATTTGTCAGATTATAAATATATGATTTTTAAGAATCTTTAGAATTACTTTTTGGAATCGAACAAATCTCCTAATTTTAGAAAAGTTGTGTGAATACACCATATTTAATATAAGTGTGCGGTCATTTGGCAACGTTGACATCCGATAATTGTCAACCGATTTGTGAGTGGAACGAAACGCGACTGATTCTGACGAATCTGAATATTCTGAATGGCTATTCCGATGTTCGATAGTCGGCCAGCGGCGTATAGTGCTGTCCCGTTTACTCATATACTTCGACAGAAGATCGAGAGGGACGGCACTATACGACGGTCGAATTTTGAACATGGGAGTAGCCCTACTGATATTTATGACTGGCTCCTGATTTTTAGGACCTTCTTGTTGTCGTTCTTGTTTATTACACGTGATGTGGGAGTTGCAGCACTGACTTGCGATTCGATTTGTTCTGTTATTGTTAGTTGAATGTGATTTTATTTTGCAACCTTGCTTTAAGTTGTTTAAACTGACCTACGCCACCTAACACGGACTTGAAGCAAATTCTTATAGATACGACTTCAAAACCGCTCATAGACATTGTTTGGATCTGAATACCTTCGTCTTCTTATCTTGGGAAAACTGACAAACGAAATGTCTAATTGCGGTAAGTTTTTATTTTCTATATATTGGCCCACTCAGGTATATGACTTAATGTCCTATGTCCCCTGGATGGGACTCAGGTATATAGGTCCACTTAAGCATATAGGTAGGCGAGTCCACTTAGGTATATATGTAAGTGTTGTCTTTAAGACAAACTTAACATTTGAAATAAAGTACATATCGATAAACAAATCACATTTTTATTCTTTAAAGAAACAAAGTGAATAATTAATAAGACCCTGGTCCAAAATTATTGTAATTTGTAAGATAGTAGAACATCATTCAAATCAAACAAATTACAAAGTCACTGAGATAATATCAGTCAATGAGATGAGCACTTACTTAAAATTAAACTATTTGCTTGACCTTCAAATGCTATGTTTTCTGTTCATACTGCCTTATCAATTTGTAAAGAATGAAGTTAATTCTATTGGTGTTTGTATGTTAAATATTTTATCTAAGTACATTGATATTTCTCAGGACCTGCGCTACAAAAAAGTTGTGTTCATTGGTTACCCATTTATTTTTTATTTTTTTTCCCAAGTTAAGTGAATTGTGAATTCTTTTGGAGAAAAAAGTGATCCTATTTAGCCTTTAACCATGATTGTGTTGATTTAGACCTGTTCGTATAGAAAAACAAACTACTAATAATTATTATTAGGGCATTTTTTTTTTTTTCTGTACCTTGGCTTTTTGACCTGTCCGGTGACTTTGTCACACTATAAAACACTGTATACGGGTAAATTGATGATGATATAATTTTTATTAGATAAATAAATTATTTAAGTTTTATATTAAATCAATAAAATCAACAAATAATATAAAATTTACTAGTTTTTCTAAGTTTTTGTGTTTAAAGATCCCTGATTTTACCTTGTCCATCACCAAAACGCAAACTTCGAGCACCATTTAAACTGATTAAAAAAAGTTTCTCATGGATGGCAACATTTGTTGTGGATAGTTCAAAATCTTAATTTTCTAAAAGCGACCTTATTCTCGTGGTTTTAAAGTAAAAAATTATAAATACCTACAATTTAAATGTGTCCGTGAAAACGAGAAAAGGGGAATATCCCCCTATCCGTTACCACGATATTTACACATTGGCGAATTTTTATGGCCAAATCATACGTTTATTTTGATCTAGCTACACCACTTTTCATATAGCAACACAGTTTGGTTTCTCAAAACGGTCAGTTTTGCTAAAAATCACGAAGAGTCAGGCGTGTGTCGAGGTGGCTAAAAAACTTTCTCCCATTTCCGTTACAGGATATGAAGGTAAAACTTTGATTTTCTTTATTGTGGTTTAAAGTAACTTGATCATTATTTATGTGACAATTTGATTTCGCTTGAATACCCACGTAATTAGTGGTAAAATGTGTTTCTAATTGCATTTTAAACTGCAAAGTGTTCGTTCCGTTACCTACCTTTCGTTACCACATTTATAGTCACGTATAAGGGGAACGTGAAAAAGTAACGAAAAGGAAACATAAAGCCGCGACCACTATTACACTTTGTATGAATTCAGGTTTTTTTTCCAAGTTTAATTTATTTATTTTATTAAACTTAAACGTCTTATACGTCTCGTAATATAAATTGTAGATTAGTGTTAATATTTCAACGCTAGCCTTATTAACCTTCCGGTTCGTTTTAACATTGATTACGTGGTTGAATTTTTTAATGACCTTTATAACCGCGGCTTTATGATTTCGTTACCTCTTTTTCGTTACCGTCCGATTTTAAAATGTAATATTATATTTTTTATCTCAACACAAATTAAGAAATATTCTTATTTTATTTATGAAATACTTAATTTAATATTTAAGGTTTTTCGATAAAAAAAATTACGCCAATAAACTTCGTAGTTTTTATTTAGAAGAGAAAATTGTGAGACGTTTTTGCCATTTGGTAACGAAATGGATTAAAAATACATCTGTTCTTGTATATTTGTAAATATTTCCGAATAAATATCAATAATTATGATAATTTACTATAATAGTAAGAAAACGATACAATAATTTATTTCTCTTATACCTTCGTAACATTTAATATCAACAAAAGTTTATGGTAACGAAAGGGAGCATAAATCGAGGCCACCCTGTATTAAAAACGGAATATTTATCAAATTCCTGCATATTTTACAAAACCATTGCTCAATACAGGTACCTAAGACTACTAAAAATAGTTTACCTCCCTAATAGTCACTGATTATTTAAAAAACAAAAAAACACATAAAAAATTTTTTGGTAGCATTTCAAAAAAAAATGCCCATTATTGTATTTTATTTATGTTAAGATACTTAATTTTCTGTTTTAGGAAGCATGACCATAGAACATTTAAACCATGAAGAACTGCGTATAACAGATATCTGTGGATCAATCATTTTGAAAATAAAGTGCAAAATGAAGTTGGAAAAAAGACCCGCATTACAAAGAAGTGGATGCTATGGCTGGAAGCTATAGGACCAATTGTCAACTTCATCTTCTGCGGTGCCAGTTGATGGTCCATCAACCACGAGTGGAGTACCTTCATATCCTCACACTTCTGCGGCCAAGTCCATAACGTCGTCACAAGATGCAGCTCTGAAAGCCTGTTCGGTTCTGTATTCTGGGCTGGCGGGACAAAGTGTGCGCAGAGAAATTTGATTAGTTTATAATTGAATTATGTACATGTGTTTTGCTCAATAATTAAGTTGAATTGGTACTTTTTGCAGATAAAAATCAATTTTTGTTGATTTATAAAACACATTGTAATTTTCCTTGAAACGGTCGCTTATTGTTTTTTGTACATATTAGTTAAACAAATGCATATATTTTTTTATAATTTTAACATTTAACATGACTTTCTAATGGAAAACTTATTAGTAGTAAAATATCACGATTTTTGTTAAATGAGAAAGAAAAAGTTTTTACATATAAATTTATATTAGGTACTTATTATATTTGTCTAATCATTAACCTATTTTCGTAAAGGTAAGTACGCAAGTTAGTGTTCATGCTGTTACTTATACTGTTAGCTTGATAACAATACTTTTATAAAATTTTGTCAGTTTGTGAAAACTAGCCAAGTCAAATCTTGATATTGAATTACACCCCAAGTAACATAAATGCATTGAGTATGTCGCATGTCCTTGTATCTAAAAAATTTAGTGCAAAGAACTTGGCGCCCATATAGATCTCAATTCTTTTGTCGGCGAAGCTTGTCTCTTAGCAAAATTACTCTGCTGGGTTTTTAGGGTTCCGTACCTCAATCGAAAAAACGGAACCCTTATAGGATCACTTTGTTGTCCGTCCGTCCGTCTATCTGTCAAGACTCTTTATTTCGAGAATGCGTTGAGGTATCCAGTTGAAATTAACATAATATACTCAGGTTTGCGGTTCCTTGAACCTGTGAAAAAATTTAACTTCTACGTTAGCGTGAAAAAAGATACGGCCGTTTATATCGCAAAAAATGTACATTTCGACACTCTCAAGGGAATCACAATGATAGGGTACTTCCCGATGACCTAGAACTATAAAATTTGGCAAGTAATATCGTCACATACTACAAATACTTATCAAATCTGAAAATTATACATTTGTAAAAAAAATATTAAAAATATAGTCCCTTTAATACATCAAATTTGAAGAAGTCGGTTGCGTTATGTTTGCACGTCATTTGTATGCGGCGTCATATATTTCAGGTGCAAACTTAACTCAACAGGCTAATTAAGATGAGATAAGTGAAAGTGTGTACGGAACCCTCCGTACGCGGTTTTATTTCTTTTATTGATGAAATTTGGGGTTCTAGTTGTTCTAAAGGATCTAAATACATAAGCTAAATTTCATGTTTTTATCTTAAATAGATTTGGAGTTATTGGGGGGTGCGTGTGCTAGCTCTCTCTCTCACTGAGCGTAAACGTGAGCGAGATGGAAGTGCATGCTCGGAAGCGCGGAAATCATGTTTTTTGAGTTGTGTCATAAACGTGTGCATTTTATATTGAAAATACTTTTACAGTTTTTGAGAACTTATAATAAAATTGTGCATCTATTAAGCTAAAAAACCGGCCAAGAGCATGTCGGGCCACGCTCAGTGTACGGTTCCGTAGTTGCTCATCCTTCACAATAAACTGCTGTTTTAAGCCCGAGGTTTAAGTTAAGAAAGATTTTAAGCTCTATAAAAAGGTCGTAAACGCCCTAGAAACTGTAATCACTTATTACCTTCTGGAAGTCAACTTACGTCCTTTTAAAGAAAAAATATGAAATTTGGCGATAACTCAAAAACGGCTCAACCGATTTTGTTCAATATAGTTTTCATTGATAGTATTTATAAGGCTTCATTTACATGAATTTTTTCGAATTTTTTTGACCTGTGGTTGAAAAGTTAGATGGGGGGGGGACACTATGTATGTTATCTCACTTCTGCTCGATCTGCCCAAAATTTGCTCCTTGCCGTACCTTCTTCCGTCTCAAAATTTTAAAATAATTCGTTTACTTTTAAAGCTGTCTGTTTGTGGAACTCCTTGCCTGTGAGCTTAAGGCGCGCTAAATCTCTTGTTTCTTTCAAAACTCAACTGAAAGAACATTATCTATCCCTTTCATAATTCGTATTTTATTCAAATGGTCCTATTACCTGTTGGCTGAATGTATGTATGTATTTATGTATTTATTGTTTATTATATTTATGTATTTATTTGTTTTTGTTATGTATATATTATTATCATTTTCCGATTTTTGCACCGCCTAATAACAAAATCTTATTTTTTCAAGTTCTCCACTACCCAAAGGTTGTCTGGAAGAGATCGCTCTTTAGCGATAAGACCGCCTGTTGTTTAACTCTAATTGTAATTTCTTGCATTGTATTTCTCCTGTATATTTTATGAGGTGTGCAATAAAGAGTACTTGTATTTGTATTTGTATTTTGTATGTTTTTGTTTTTGGAGCGAATATTTACAAAACTGCTGACTTTATCAAAAAATTATGTTACAAGACCCCCATTATTTTTACAAGAGCTATCCAACGACACTGCACACACTAGTGTTGAAAAGATAAAAAAAATTCACCCCCACTTTAGGTGTTCGAGAGGTACACGAAAAATATAAAATTTTTAAATTTTTAATTTACCGTTCTGTCGGCGTTATACATACACATACATACTTATACCAAATTTCAGCTTTCTAGTACTAATGATCACGGAGCTAAGCCGCGGACGGACAGACGGACAGACGGACATGGCGAAACTATAAGGGTTCCTAGTTGACTAATAAATAAGAAAATTATGAATTTTTGCGATAACTCAAAAACAGCTTGACCGATTTTATTCAATATAGTTTTCATTGAAAGTACTTAAGTATAAACCCTCATTTTCATGAATTTTTCCATATTTTTTTGACCGTGGTTGAAAAGTTAGGGGGGGGGGGCACAATTTTTATAATTTTCGGAACAAATTTTACAAAACTGCTGATTTTATCAAAAAATAATGTTTGGAGACCCCTATTATTTTTCAAAGACCTATTCAACGACACCCCACACATTAGTGTTGAAACGAAAAAAAAATCACCCCCACTATAGGTATCGCTCTTTAGCGATAAGACCGCCTGTTGTCTACCGTTATTAAAATTATTGTTCTGTATATTGAATTTGTAAATTTTTTTTTGGTGTGCAATAAAGCATTTTGTATTTTTTTTGTGTTCGAGAGGTAGGTACCTGAAAAGTTTATTTTTTGGTTTTTATTTTACCGTTATTTCGGCGTAATACATACTCATACCAAATTTCAGCTTTTTAGTACAAATGATCACGGAGCTAAGCCGCGGACGGACGGACAGACGGACATGGCGAAACTATAAGGGTAGTTGACTACGGAACCCTAAAAAGGGTTATGTTTGAGAGATAAAACTATCGAGAAAATTATAACTAATCGTGTTTTCACGCTGACAAGATTGAAGAAAAACTGTTTAAGTTTCTTATTTTCAAGGGACAGATTTTTAATCACTATGGATGTTGAGATCTAGGATCATTCACCTGACGAATTTTGCATGGGTGGGCTCTTAAGTAGTGTAAATATGACATGTGGTGATTATTATGAAATAAAGCAGACAATGATCCTGTACCTATATTGTTCTTATTTAATATTAAAGCAATGCAGGGTCATTCTTATTATCTAACTTTATCCTTACCGGTCCCAAACATCATTTGAATGTTTAAGAAAAGTGACTGCATTATAAAGTTTTTACAAGATTATGAAAGGAAGAAGGTTTAAACATAAACTCAGAAAAAAGGCTTAAGACCTTAACAGTTATGGCCCGGTAAGGATAAATTAGAAAAAAGTTACATTTGTTGATGAGAATGACTCTCCGAACGAATACAGTTACCCTTCAACCTCCCAGATTACGGCACAGAAAAATACAGTCAATTATCTCGCGCGAGAAATTGTAGTTTGTGACTGTTGAGCTTTGTGCTTACGAAAAAAGGTATAGATATTATAGTATAGATAGGTACGGCCCGTCTGAAAGAGATGCCGATACGATTCAAGGTCAGTGCGCATAAGACATTGAGATGCTACTCGTACGATGCCTGCAAAAACGTTTTCTGCATTGACTTGCGTCCGCGCGTGACAGAAAAAGACGCCATCTATCGATCATGTGACGTTATAGTTAGGCTATAGAACAAGATAGCACGCACATCATGTTCCCATTTCTTATTTAGATGGCGTGACCGAGACGCATAAATCGCAGTCTCACTACTACCATCTGTTGGATAATCGACGGAAAGAAAATAGCCAGTTGAATAGCCAGAGTTAGGGTCGTTCCATTTCCTAGTACCGCTTCGTCAATCTGTACTAGTATAGTATTATATAATCTGTGCTACTGTGCAAAAAAAATACGAGGTTTCGGCGCCTTCCGATTCGATGAGCAAACCCCTGGCGCGCTCACTAGCTCAAGGATTATAGTTTCAGGCGTTATAGTACTGCAGACGCCGGTTGCCGGGTGAGTAGATATAGACGGCTGATAGTGATATGACGACGGCAAGCGGCTAAGGCATGTATAGTGCTTTTCTCAAACATATGTATATAATGAAATAAAAAAAAAACACCACTCAAAAATATAATTCTGCTGTTTAGCCTGATTCTAACTAACACAGACGCCGTGTTTAAAAAAAATCTTCCCGGCTTAGTCCTTTAATTTTGTAAGTATGAAATTCCTTTACAGCTTTCTCGAGTTTTGTTCCGCCCGAAACGTGATACTTCGATCGAAGCCTGTTATAACTTATAACGCACGTTCATTGCATGTTTGAGAATACTCTAACACGGAATACGCAAACCTAGCTAAAAGAAGAGATTGCCTCCTTGGAAACCGATCACAATATGCCAACATGTGGATAGCCGCGGAGCATTCCTTTCGTATACCAAATACATTCAGTAACCTGACCATGAGTTCGCTTTCCATCAGGCGATTCGTTTGCTCGTTTGCCCCCTATGACATAAAAAAAGAGAGTTATAGTGAACGTACTCGCTAGTACTGCGTAAACGATTTGGATGGAGAATTGTAGTTCTATAAAGTAACCGCTAGGAGCGCTGTAATACAACATACAAATCGTTTACTGTGCTGTTACGTTAGCTGTGGCTTACGTGTCGATTATAGTTAAACGCCTGATTAAGTAATTATTACTGAGACAGTGAATACCGTGAAATTTTGCGCAGGCGCACAAATAAACAAAGGGTCAGCTTTCCTTTCAAATAAAGTTATGTTTTACTCAAAACTTGCTTGTAGTTTAAATTTAACAATTATAATGGCATTTGGTCAAAATAGTTTATTTATTTATTTACTCTTTACATTAGCACTAACACATGAACCTTACATGCTAATTCTTAATTAATTCAAATCATATTACATTCATTATAATTAGTATTACTACAGTAGACATTATTATTTACAAAATAAAGAATAAAATAAAGATTAGATCCATAATGATTTATTGATTAATTAATAAAATTGATTGAATGAAATTTTATTAAATGGTGCTAGTCGTCACTATTCTTTCCAAGTAGCGGATTGATGCTGTCAAAAACTTAGAGTCCGAGCTAAAAAATATGTCAAGTTCGCTGTCGCTGTTCAGTATGTCATTCAGAAGCCGTAACGCTTGGTGCAGAGGAGAAGATGCGAGCGCGCGTGTCCTGGCCGCTGGGATGGCGAACAGGCCGCGGCGGCGAGTGCGGAACAGTTTGCGGAGACATTGGGAATCCGTAAGGGTATCTGAGCTAGCAGTTGGGGATTGGTTGATCTCCCACGTAGGTATTAGGGTGTAAGAGTATTTTATTAAGTAAATATTTCTCCTAGTTTCAAAGGATGTTTAGCTTACCATTCCCAATATGAAAAGAGTAGGATAAAGTAGGGGATAGCTGCCGTATAGTTTTTTATATAGAAAACGAACAAACGACTTCCGTGCTCTCGAATAGTATTCATTCAACAATCTAAAAATGGTAGAAATCAAAAAAATGGGGTTCGGCAACATCTTCATGACAAAAGGTGATTCAAATGTAATACGTATATCAACGGACTAGCTGCGCTGCGCAGTATTATATTTTATACCCGCTCATCCCACGACGGGAACACTACATTTTTCTGGGGTAAAAGGTAGCAAGATTAAAACTTAAAAATAAGATACCTTTGAATATTTAAGAAGCATACGATCAAGTACAGGGGTTTACTTTAACGATGATGTGTGCCAAACACTAAATATTATTACTAATTTGAAGTCACCTTGTATACTTATGTCAGTTATGTACTTTTTGAACCTACTCACAAAGTTTCATGATTGGTTGAGAAATGCAACTTGTAGGCTAGAACAGCCGAGCATTCGGACATACCTATACTAAAGGCTCGCTCGCTAGGTAAATAAAAGTTTCAATTACACAAAACATTATAAAAACGAAAGTTTGTGAGCATGTTTATGTGTATGTTTGTTATTTATTCACGCTCAAACGACTGGATGAATTTTGGTATGAAGGTAGCTGACACCCTGGATTAACACATAGGCTACTTTTTAAAAAAAATCACTAAATTAAAAAAAAATCTGAAAAAATCACTTTATTTTATATAATTTTTAGTGTAAACATTGATTTGGAGAAACTTGTACATCTCCTCTAACATATATGTTTCAATTACCAAGTTATAATATAATTGTATTAGTTTTAAGTATAATTTACGAAAAAATTACTTACTTTTGAGTTTCTTTCGGCTTTCTTCTCAACAGCGGTCTCCTCTTGCGAAATGCCGGTAGACTCACAATCTGACTTGTAAAAGTGCCCTTGTGGCCTACTTACTGAATAAATTATTTCATTTCCGTTCATTTCATTTATCCCGAAAAAATTTAGTGTTCCCGTGGGATGCGCGGGTAACACCGCGCGGCGGAGCTTAGTATTGTCTAAACTTAACTAACTTAGCTCCAATTTTTTTTGTTATATGAGACCGTCTTTTTCAGTCGTTTTTACCCACATACATGCATAAAATAAATGTTCATTGTACTTTTTATAGCAAAAAAATACTGATAACTAATTCCTTTCCAAAACATTAGAACGTTTTTTTTAACGAATGTCCTAGCTACGTGTTAAGGTGAGCCTTGGAATGGTAATTACCTTTATAAGACTCTATTCTTAGACAAAATATGCCCACTAATAGATCTGACTCTGATTACGCAATTTTTGTCTTGACCGACTTATGGGAAAAAATTAGGACGCATATTGTACGTGACACATTATAACTGTGATTGTCAACAACAACATCGATACTGTCCTAACATGACAAGGGTCAAGAGGCCACGTCGTTTTCAGCTGTAATTCAGTAGTGTTCAGTTTCAGAGATAGATAATACTGCCTTTGGGTACACTGAAAAGGCTGAATTATCTTTGAAAAGTTACACAGAAGAACTGTAAAGCTCCAACTTTATGCTATCGGCGTTCGGGCTTGTTAACTGTTGATTAACATAGCTTGAAACAAACAATTGAGATTAACCGATAAGTATATGGTCAAGTTTTAATTGAAGTTTGAACACACGAGCGTTTGAACAGCCGGCCACGTGATAACATGATAAACTACAAATTAAACAGTACCAGCAGCCAGTGAAACTGATAGCCAGTAGCCGAGGTGAAGTCGAGCGCTGCGCCCGCGCCAATCCTTCGTCGCACGCGCCGCCAACCGCCCGCTCGCGTCTTTTGTTACGAAACAAAATAAACATAGCCGTGCCTTGTTCTTTTTTTGAAATACAAATTCAAACATCGAATGCCAAAAACAAATGAACCTTAAATTTGAACGCTGTTGTCAAAATGACGTTGCGGGTCGAAGTGCCCGGGGATAAGGCCGTCAATGTAGAACCGTGCAAGTGCAAACCGTACGAGATCAAAACCGAGAAGAAACTAAGCAGGAGCATAAAAGAGTTCCTGAAAAAATCATGGGCCGTCAGGTCAAAAATAACCGTCGAACCTTTTGTTATATGCTATGTCCTGCCAAGTGTGCTTGCTGGTTTGGCGGTGCAGAATCTGTGTTTAGAGAAATCATGCCTCGTGAATCTTGGATACGACGAGAGGACATGCAGGCATATTATGCAGGGACGGACCTTAAATTATACAGAGCAGGAGAAGAAAGTGCAAAAGATGGTAGCTGAAATGACCGCGTGGAGTTTTCCGCTGCAAACCGCTCTTCCAGGAATCCTGACGTTGTTCCTCGGTGCCTGGAGTGATCGCACGGGGAACCGTAAGGCATTCATGGTGCTACCTATTGTTGGAAAGCTGATATCGGTTATAGGTATCATATTGAGTACTGTTTTCTTCCTCCAAGTTGGGTTGAATGAGACTGCTCTCCTCGAAGGCTTGCCGCCTGCATTGGCAGGCGGGCGAGTAGCCATGACCATGGCAGTGTATAGTTACATTACGGATATCACAAGCGAGACCGAACGGACTTTTCGCCTCGGTATCATAACCGCTATACTGACTCTCAGCAGGCCCATAGGCCTTGCACTCAGCGGGATCATGACCAAACGTTTCGGTTACTACGGTGTGTTTATGGTTGCGTGCGTGTTCTATTTAATCGGGTTTGTTTACATTGTTTTAAGACTGAAGGAGAAGCGTAAGACAGTGGAAAGTGATAAAGAAGAGACGATTCTGTCTGTGTTTTCTGCTAAAGACTTCGTGGCGACAGTGAACGTCGCGTTTATGAAGCGCGAGGGTACGCGGCGGCTGCAGATAATACTAATAATGTTTGCGTATATGTTCATCGTTGGACCAGTCTTAGGTAAATATAATTTTGATCAATATTTATACATTTCTTTGTTATATTCGGTTAGGTACATTAAGTGAATTGGACGCATATGCGAGGAATTGCTATTACCTATTCGTTTTATGACAAATCGTAATTTTATTTCTCCCGCGCTCGCGAAGTAACTAAGTACCTAACCATTTCCGAGAGGAGGAATTTCTTTCTGTTATTTATTAATCAGTTTTTTTTTCACCTAAGCTAACTTTATTCAAACTTTAGATCAGGATTTACCCATTTGCTGCTAGCTGCTGATTAGAACCAATCTGGGGCTAAATTGGAGATTTCAAGGCGCATCTCTCGGAAATATTACCAATATATGGACACTTTAGCGTGATCTATTTTTGTGACACTGAATAGGAATACTTAAGTCCCATTGAAAGGCCTCCCTAAAGGACGCCTTGACAGGTTATTAGTATAAACATGCAAACAAATTTAGTCTTTATAGTAAGCCGCACAATGAGAACTTTTAGAAAATACTGTCACATATACTTTTTAGTGATAATGGTCAATGTCACTTAGTGCAGTTTGAATGGCAAAAATCGGAATCTATCGCGCCCCACAACATTACTCCTGCCCCCACAAAATTACTCCTGTGCTGCCGTGTCAATCCTATCTCATGTATCTCAAAAAACATAGTTTTGAGAAAAAGCAGTTTAAAGTTATTTTTCGTAAATTGTTGATAATTCAACGATATCATGCAATAATTAAAAAATATATATTTTGATATATCAGTGAAAGGCTAATGCATATTTTCTGTGTTGAAAATATTTTTATATGTGTATATTTATTTATTTATGAGCTCTAACAGAGTTGGGCGTGACAGGCTCGCCATACTAAGCCTGTCATGCAACAATCTGTATCTAAAGATACATGACTTAGGCATATCAGGGCGTGAAATGCGAATTATATTTATAAAGCTGCTGCTGGCTGCATGGTATAATTTTATTATAATGTCATAACAAGGAAGTGGGCAGGCAAGTAGAAATATTTTTACCTAAGTAGGTACTTATTAAAAGAGAAAAAAAACTCGTGCTATTCATAAAAAAAAAACGTATATTTTGTTTCAGAACGATACCTAACATTAATTATTAATTGAAATTATTCAGGTACGAAAGAAAATATACATGGAAACGTCTGCTTACGTAAACCAAATGTTTAAAATGAACCGAAATAAAAAAAATCTTAGTTTCAGAACGATACCTAACATTAATTATTAATTGAAATTATTCAGGTACGAAAGAAAATATACATGGAAACGTCTGCTTACGTAAACCAAATGTTTAAAATGAACCGAAATAAAAAAAAATCTTATTAAATGAATAAACATAATCATATTGTAAGTCTTTTCATATGGGTGCAAACAAATTAAAATGATAAAAATGTAACATACATTTATCAAAAAAAGTCACATTTATTTTTTTGCACAAACAATGAAAATTACCTACCCAACCCAGCTACTATAGCACGAAACGTAGGGTCGAGGTAGATGGGCACGTGATACACTACGTCGACGAGTACATATACTTGGACCAGATAGTCTCTTTCAGCAACAGGCAGGATAAGGAAGTCGAAAGACGAATCGCAAACGCCTGGAAGAGCTACTGGTCCATGAAGGACCTTATGAAGGGAACCCTCCCGCTAGCACTCAAGCGCAAACTCGTTGACATGTGTATTCTGCCCATCCTAACCTACGGTGCTCAGACATGGTCACTCACAGAGGGTCAGAAGTCCAAATTGAAGGTTTGCCAAAGGGCTATGGAGCGCAGCATATTAGGTGTTAAAAGGACGGATCGAGTCCGGAACACTACGTTGCGCTCCAAAACACGTATTGCTGATGTTGGAGAAAAAACCGCCAGGCTAAAGTGGGACTGGGCAGGCCACGTATGCCGCATGCACCCAGACAGATGGGCTAATCAAATAACGCAGTGGGTGCCGCATGATGGGCGGCGACGACGTGGCAGGCCAAGACGGAGATGGCGGGACGATCTGGACGCGTTCCTAAATGATTAGCCGGTAATAGCTTCAAACAGGGAGTTGTGGAAATCGAGAGGAGAGGCCTTTGCCCTGCAATGGGACACCAATATAGGCTAATAAAAAAATAAAAAAACCCAGCTACAAAGTGGCAGTTCCAGAGCAGTTTGTGGTGCGCCTGCGAGCTGAGCCGGCGGCGGCGGTCCTGGGTTCAAGTCCCGGCCGGGGCGGGTGTTAGTGTGATGGGTTCGAATGTTTGTTCCCGGGTCGGAGATGCTATCTTTATCGCAGGATTATCATTATTTTCATTTTAAACCCGCGGTGTTACACGGGCCATGCCGATCACCGGTTATGGGTGCTAGACGATGGCTAATACGTAGTTACTTGTATAGATAAATAATTATATACTTAAATATATGCAAAAACCATGACCCAGGCATGAGTATTCGATTTCATCACATCACACAACTGTTTGCCGTGGCAGGGATTTAAGCCCGGGGCCGCCGGCTCGGTGGGCGGGTGCACTACGGACTGCGCCAACCACGTCGTCAAAAAAAAGTGCACAAACTACTAATTAACTAAACGAAAACTGCTTTAACAATTATTTTGTGACACCGCGTAATGACCGTGATCGCTTGCTACACGAAACTAAACACTAATTCGTCGCCGATACAGGTCGGAGCGGGGGCGGAAGAAAGAGACGGGTAGAGAAAGTACTGCGCGCGCGACGAGTGACAAGCAGGATCACGCGCAATCCAGTCGCGGCTAAATCGTGTATCTTAAGTTACCTGATATAGAATTTGCGCGACGTTTACAAACCTTGTCACGCCTAATTGATGTAACTTAAGATACAGTATTTAAGCATAATTTACCATGGCAAAATCACAGTTACATGAGTTGTGTGACAGGCCCGTACAGGAAATTGGTTAGATAAATTAAAAAACCTGGTATGTGGGTCCATAGAGGTACTCGAAAAAATACGATTTAGAGCTGTTACGCGTATCTCATGTATGTTAAGATACATGAGATAGGATTGACACGGCAGTGTGGTGCGGAGATAATCCCATTAGCGCGTTATACTCCAGCACAAGGTCCGACTGCTGGTAGTGAGGGCTAACCAGCCCTGATACAGTCCAAGTTATTTTGGAATATTATCACAATATAACCGATTTATCACTCAATATTTAAGTATATGCTACTGCCAATTGATTTAGTCATGTGGTCGTATCTTGACATTATACTTAGTTATTGTCTGGAAAAAATATCGTATTAGTATTTTTGATTTAAGACAAAATAAAGTTATAAAAAAATACTGCTTCAGATTTTATTATTCGTTCGTATTTTATTGTCAATGAAATAAAATAGTATACCGCACTAAAAATTATGTAATAGTAATGCACTATATACGCGATGAAAAAAAACAAAATTTGAGCAACGCAAAAATAAAATATGTTGTAATTATGAATGCGTTAATGTAACACAATTTCAATAAAAATGTACACAGTGCAATTATTGCACATAATAATCTTACTTACTAATACCATGTATTCTTGAAATAATGCAAGATGAAGAAAACTTGGGGCGATAACATTTTGTAAACGAAAAATTTCCATGCAGATAAAAACAATTAGTTAACACGTTCGCGGACAGTAAGACACACCTGTTTGACACTAAAATTTTGTATGGAATATTTGAAACTGTTATAGCAGTTTCGTCATAATTGTAAGATTGAGTACAATTTACATGTGACAGTGAACACTATGCAAGTCGAATGCTATACCAGTTGCGTCAAATATGATACGTTTTTATACTACCTTATGTGACAACAAATGCTATAGCATAGCATTCCATACAAGTTCTGCCACATGGCTTAGCTAGCTCGTGGTACATTTATGGCATTGAATGTTATAGCAGCTGCCTGCTACGCTTATATGTGATAGCGAAAACGAATATAGGCGTTGATTACAGGAGTTATAGTTATCAACGGGTTTGTCACTCACGCCTATTCAATTAGAGTATCTCTTGTTACTTTCAGACGACGCACCAGACGAGTTTGGCATATAGTCTTCGTAGGAACTTCACTGCCCCGCTATATTTCTAAATGGGTCTTGATCAGATTCACCGGTATCGTCGGTTACACTTCTGACTCTTCTCTTGATCATTGGTTGATGTTTTTGACTCTTCAACGCTAATTTGATCCTCCGATGACTGCTCAGTCACCTCTTCAAACATTTTCAGTAACTTCTCACTATCGTGAGCTTAAAAACTCGTATTGGACGAGCCTATCGTTGATCTAATGATTTTGGTGGTAAAGGCGGTGACGGTGAAGTCTGTATAGGTCAGTGGTGCAGTCTGTATGTCGCCACCGAGTAGGCGGTCGGGCTCGAGCGAGGACCTTCTTTGGAGGCATGTAACTCAAATTAAAATCACTTTTTTACACTGCGATAAAGCTACAATACCCTTCACTATGTTAGCAGTTGAATGGTGAACCAAGAGACGTATAATTCCAAGATATTTGCTGACAATTATGTTTACTGTGTATGTGTATAATATAAAATATGTACATTAATCTATGTCTGTATTTTAAATTGTAACCACCGTCAAAGCTCGTTGAAGGGCAATAAACAGTTAGTAAATATAGCTAATTAATACAACCCACCAAAATATCCAAGAAAATACTTGAATAAATGTTACTTACGATGATAAAAACAATCCTTCGAAATGTTGTCGACACGCAAAATTCTCAAAATTCTGATGGTCAACACAGCGGCGCACTTGCCGAGCGACTGAACTAATTTTCATACAACCGAGAATGCTATAGCATCTGTGTGCGGGAGAGGGGGGTACGATTGTCGGCAACACATGTCAACTTGTCAGTGTGCGAAAATCAAGTAATGTGACAGTAAGCGTACCCGGATTGCAGAGAAATTGACAGTAAATGTTAATGTACACGTTTTCACTATGGCAAAGCGCATTCTTTAGCATTCGCGCTCAGGAAAGAAGTTCAATTAAAGACTGCTATAGAATGCGCGTCACAAGAGGTACTCAAAATTCGAATGCCATAGAATGCCCGTCCGCGAACGTGTTAATTGTATTTATTTTATGTCATTGAGTTATTCATTTTTATAAATAACATTGAGTTATTTATTAGTTATTTATTTATATAAATAATTTAATACACACTCAATGACAGTATCTTAAAATAAAATACAAAAAAAAACAAAAACTTGTTGGAGCTAGGGCGATATCAGAGCGGGCTCCTTTTTCACACAAAGATTTTTTTAAACATGACTTAAACTATGTCAGGGCTGGTTTAGCCTTCACTACCAGTGTGTCGAACTCTGTCGAAAAACATACCCACTAACGGGAATGTCTCCACGCCGCAGAAGTGATTTCGCACAAAGTCTAAGCACAGATTCCGTTTGATAAGGACCGTTTAGAAATAAACACAATGGTCTACTCTAAATAAATTAAAGTATAAAATATTTACGTAAGGATTTGGAACATAAAGGGCTTGTTTTCTAATATACCAGCCTCTGACTATGGGGCTTTAATTGTAAAGTTCGATTATACTCACTTATAACTAATCTAATTTTGTTTTGTGACATTTTTTTTATTTATTCAAGTATATCATTTATACAAAAACTTTAATCGTAAATTCCGATCATGATTCGAAATTTGACGTCTAAACATTAAATATTAGTATGCTGTCAATTTAGCATACGTTTGCGTACATTGAAAATAACATTTTAACTAGTAAGTATGAAAGAAAAAAAACAAATGAAGACTGATGATAGGGATGATGTTTTTCAAAAGTTGCAGAACAAATCAATCAATCAATCATTTATTTATTTGTAAGACATAGGTACAAAGGTGTTACATTAATAAATAATAGTATCACTATGCTTCGCCATAGGGCATACAAATTACAAATAGGTTTTTATTATATCCCTTGAATTAGATAAAATAAAATAAATTGAAGTAGGGTATGCATAAGTTATCAGAAGACATCATTTCAACAATTATTATTATTCAGGTAAGTCATTATTTATTACTTCACTAAAAACTATTTTTGTCATCAAAATATTCTTGAATTGAATAATACGCTTTCTGAACCAGGAAATCGTACAATGTCTTTTTAAGAAAGAATACAGATTACAAAAGATGCTTAGTTTGGAGAGCACAAAAACCTTGCACTTAAAGCCGGTCTAAGACACCCTATGTATTCCCATCGCTATTGTTGGAACAAATGTCTTGTACCTGAAAAACATGTAGGTATGCTCCTATTATTTCATCATGGAACTGAATTACACCTTATGGGAGACGACACTGCCTTCTGTAACACTGGTTTTCTCCTAGCTTGCTAGCTCATTGTCAGTTCAAAAACAAAAGTTGTCTCTTCAGTGGCCAATAGTTAACAGCGTATGTCCAGAGAAGTTATGTTTTTAGCACGCAAGCCTGTAGAAAGGGAAACGTCGTTTATGCTAATATAATTTTGATCGGAAAACTAGGCCTGAAATCCTAACTTTGTACGTGTCCACCGAAAAGACGCGAACCTAAATGTGACAATGACCCAAATCTGTGGTGATATGCGTTCACATTAATCTTATTGTTTCCTGACATTAATCTGAGTCATCGCAAAAGACTGATGTCTCATACATATTTCGTTTGACTATTTGTGACTAAGATCACGACTTCCTTGACTATTATTTCATAATTTACGCCTGCCTGTGAATAGCGGTCCTGGTTATAGGGTATTGTTTACCCGACTAAGGCAAATAAAAAAGTATTACGCGGAAGAATTTTCAGGGCACTTTCTAGTAACAAGAAAAAATGTTACTAATATAATTCTTAAGAGGCCTTATTCCTTTAAAAAATTTTTTTTTTCATATTGTGACAAATATAGGTACGTATTGATACTTTCAACCAACTTTTTGAAGCGAATAATACTTTTCCCCGAGTTCTAGGTAGTAACATAGCTATTTCGTGCTTTTATAGCGTGCAGTGGAAAATAAGTAGTTTTTGAAACGAAAATTATGAATGAAAAATTCAAACTGTAGGATTCATATATATGCCAATAAATCACAATGGCCCTTTTCTGGGTAGTAAACATCAATAATTTATGTTAAGAAACATGTTTGATCATAGAGAAAAAGGTCTAAAACAATCAGCATTTCAAAAGGAATAAGGCCTCTTAAGGCCGTATTGAGTCGGATCCAAATTACTGATGAGCAATTTCATCACATCCTTTTCATTTCAACCGACTTCAAAGAGGAGGTTCTCAATTCGTCTGTATGTATGTTACGCAATTATTCCGCCAATTGTCGACGGATTCTGAAAATTCTTTTCAGTTTGAAAGAGTATTCTCCTGAGGTGGTCCTATTGTTATCGTCCTCCACCATCTGATGGGATTCCAGGGAAATCGAGGGCAACCCTCAAACGCACTAACTGTGTTTTTCATGTATAGAGAAGGAATAGAGATGTTAGGGGACAATTCTTAGGAAATAAAATGTAATCTCGTTTAAATCGGTATTTATTGTTAAAAAAGTGATTATTGATATCGATCTTCATTACTTTAATCCTACTGAAAAAACATACTGCAATCATTTTATAGTTTTACTATTTTTTTACTAATTTTGTTTTTGTAAAACCTCATACGGTTGTCATTTATCATTTATGTCTATTCTTTCAAAACTGCTGATTGTTTTAGTCATTTTTTCTCTTTGATCATACATGTTTCTTAGCATATTATCAATGTTACTACTTAGAACAAGGCCATTGATATTTATTGGTATATATTTGAAACCTACAGTTTGAATTTTTCATTGATAATTTTTGTTTCAAAAACTACTCGAAATTGACTTAATTCACGCAGAAAACTGGGCTTTTCAACTTATTTTCGACTGCACGCAATGAAAGCATGAAATTTAACTATCTAGAACTCAGGGAAAAGTATTATTCACTTCAAAAAATTGTTTGCAATTATCAATACCGATATATGTGTCATAATAATATGAAAAAATATATTTTAAAAAGAATAAGACCCCTTAAAGGAATAATTTGTATCTACAACGTTGTAAAGTAATAAAGTTATAAATTTTATCCAAAAGTTTAAGAAAAAAAAAAACAAAAAGTTCTTTTAATATAATTCTTAACAACTTGCTATTATTAAAAAAATAATACATCGCGAATTAAATCTTATAATTAGCATGTTTTATCGAAAAAATATGCCAATTCAAGCCCATAAAATGTAGAGCCTTTCATTTCAAGTTAGGTGTCATCTCTTCAATGTAGTAAGGTCGAGAAACACTTCTATGAGAAAATATTTACACTTTGACATTAGAAATATGTAAATAAACAAGACAGAGAAGGTCGAGAATTGCAACTTTTTAAAATATTTATATACTTACCTATGCACATTCTTTATATTCTTGTATTTGTTACTTGTTTAGTTTAATTTTAGAGCAGCCACTACTGGTAAATATTGTGGCAACTTACAGGCCGGGTGCGTAAAGGTAGCCTTAACAACTTATGCTATGATTAGTATAATATTGGTCAGTATAACGATCAAGGGAAATAATAAGCGAATGATATAATAACATTTGGTATAATTTGGCTCAAATGGCAAAAATTGAACAAATTAATTATCGGCAATTTTTCCCGTATTTTAAGCATTAAATTACATTATCCAGACTGAATTTGCTATCTTTTCGATCTTGAAATGTAGTTTGAGGCTGAAAAGTTAGAAGAAGTAAAATAAGAAAATCTGATTCCACCACAGTAGACAGAAATTCGATAGGGCAGGCCGAGGGGTTTGAAACAGAATGTAAGTTGAAAAAATTGAGCAAGTGCGAGTCCGACTCGCCATGAAGGGTTCCGTACCTATACATATATATAATCTATAACAAGTTTGTTGTATGGGAGCCCCCCTTAAATATTTATTTTATTTTATATTTAGTATTTGTTGTTATAGCGGCAATAGAAATACATCATCTGTGAAAATTTCAATTGTCTAGCTATCACCGTTGTTGAGATACAGCCTGGTGACAGACGGACGGACGGACGGACGGACGGACAGCGAAGTCTCAGTAATAGGGACCCGTTTTTACCCTTTGGGTACGGAACCCTAAAAACGAAAATTTCTCAAATTTACGAAGAAAGGACGCACACTGACCACGGGCAGCCGCGGGGCGCGTCTAATTGTTGCCGGCTCGATAACGGATTTAGATACCGAGAATTGGTCATTGTTTCAACTCACCTCTATTTAAATCCCTCGATCTCCTCTATATAGGTTTATTGCCGCGTGTTAATAAAAATAATGTATATGCTTTAGTGGTTAAGGAAGTGAGTAGACAAGCGTAACGGATATCAGGTAACCTTGTATGACCTTTGGCTATTGTTGAAATCAGTAATTCCCATGAAAACAATCGGATTGATACCGATAGGACATGTGTCCAATACTCGGTAAAGTTGACTGGTGTTCCGTCAACTGATTGAGTTATTTTTAGGATTCCGTACCTCAAAAGAAAAAAAGTTCTGCTTGATAGGATCACTTTGTTGTCCGTCCGTCCATACGTTTGTCTGTCCGTCTTTTAAGACCCTATATCTCGGAAACGCATAAAGGTATCTAGTTGAAATTTAAACCATATACTCATATCTATATTCCCTTACAGCTGTAAAAAAATCGAACTTCTAAGTTAACGTAAAAAAAGATACGGCCGTTTATTCCGCAAGAAACGTATATTTCGACACTCTCAAGGGAATCAAAATGTATAGGGTATATTGTCCATTGATCTAGAAGTATGAAATTTGGCAATACCGTCTGTTACAAGTTTAGGGAAAAATCTGAAACCTGTACATTGGTTATGAAATCATAAAAAATACAGTCCTTATTAAAAGTAAGTAATCAATCATCGAGGTTAAGCAACAGTATAAGTTTGTACGGAACCCTCAGTGGGCGACCCCGATTCGCACTTGTCTGATTTTTTAACAGTAAAGAATGATTTTAATACCGTAAAATTCGCAACGATCTGGTCAGCTGCTATTTATAAACAGCGTCTTAAACAAAACATCCAGTAATAAAATAACGCAAAAATCCAAAGCATTTCTTATTTTATGTAAAAGTTATAATATTCTTTTACAAAACGAGAAATTCATAAAATGTTTAAGAAAACTTGGACTACAATAGTTACAACAAAAACCCATCAAGAGCAAGTCAATTTTTATAAAAAGGTTCCGCACAGTTAAAGAACTCAACTCAACTCATGTAATTTAGAACATCGGCGTTATAGTTACCACACTAATTCTATTGCCGTTAGTACAGCCAATATCAAAAGCACCTGCCAATGTTAGTATACAATAAGTAGACGTGTAGACATTTTTCTTTTTTTAGTATTTCAATTGATGTTTTTTTTTATTGGGATCAAATGTCTTTACGAGACTAACTTCACTTAGACTGCTCTAAAAGTCAGAAATGACCGTCAAAGTTCAACATTCCTACGGAGCGGAGTTGGATCGCGTTATATTTTGTATTTATATCTATGGGTATGCTAATAAACCAGCTGTGCCCAACAATACTCAAACAATATTCCAATTTGCAGTAACTGTTCAATTCTAAACCAATAAGTCTTCTTTATTTTCTTTTAGAATCTGGCTAGAATGTGGTTAGTCCAATTTAGTTTTGCAATTATTGTGGTCAATTATAGACAATTTTATTATGAAGAAATACAGGCAGTAGCAAATAAATAGTGATTAAATGAGTAAAAATAGGTTCCTACCGAGCTGCAATAAGACAACCGCAAATATTGCCTATCTCATTATTTTCAATGTAATGCGAGAGAGACAGGTAGGACTTATCGCGTACTTGGTATACCTAACTGCGCCAACAGAACTCTTGTTATATTTAATGCGGACGACTGGAGCCATACATTTGGCGAATCAACTTTTTGACTGTCTTTGGCGTTAAGTCTGGCTAAAATGTCTTTGCCCCAGCAATTTTAGTTTTTTATCATTTATTATGTAAATCGGCATATGACAACACTGAAGATAGGGCACTAATTATCGGATGGCTCTTGCCTTGTATTTAGTAAGTTTACATACTTTATTTCATTTCATTTATTTCAAAACAGTAACTTCAGCATTTATTAAAATTAACAACAACTAACAACTATGGAATCCTGAGTGCTGAAATAAAGCTTTATTCATTCATTCATTCATTAAAAACATGCCTGCATTTTTCAGGATGATCAAATAAAAATGTTTATTTTATCAAAAATATGCAAGTACAAAGATTGTTGGTTACCTACTCTTACCGGCCAACAACTTGACATCTGTGTCAAATACGAGTACAAAACAATGCCATACTTAGTTTTTGCGTGTTAATTTTGAACTTTGACAGTTAATTTGCTTGGAAAAGTTTTTGTGGTCCGACTCTACTCGAAATGCCTCTAAAGTGATCGGGCTTCTTATATAAATATTTTCTTTTTATTAGGTTTAACAATTGGGACATTGAAAGTTTAAACAAACAGAAGCCACTATTTTAGGTGGCTTTTTACAACGAAGTTTAAAAATTGTGGACAGATAATTGTCAGTCAAAAAGATGATTTGCCCAAGTATGAAGCAGGTAGTGATACTCTAAAAGAGACAGACCCCGCTTCACAATTTTCGCGCGGAACCCCGAAAAATGAAATGTTATCAAGACATTTTTAAAGCGAAACCCGCAGGTCTGGCGCCGAGTTCCCCAAAAGAATTTGAGCAAAAAAAGAGCGTTCAGATACCGATGTTAAGATACACTTTCAAAAAGAAGTAAGGCTGGGGTCTCACTGAACTTATTAACATGCTTTAACAAGCAAATCTCTTACAGTGAGTTTGTAACCGATTAATGTCAAAACTATAGGCGGACATAGGATAATTTTACGATAGTCTTAGATATTAAACCATAGTGAGATACATTTTTAAATTATTATAAACGGTTTAACCTCACATCAAAAGTACTTAATTGTGATAATTTTGATGGTGTCAAAAGTTTGTATTTAAATCAAATATTGGTAGTAAGGTACCACCAGTTACAAGAATTAGGTGCGTAGATTTCAAGAGTGTGTTTACTTCATATTATTAAAACTATCGTGAAAAATCTTTAATTATTATAAAAAAGGTTTAAACTCGCGTAAAAATTGTTAGGAACAGCCCGACTTGTTTCGAACTCGTATGGAGATCTTCATCTCTTGCCGTTCCTGGCATTTTACGTGAGTTTAAGCCGTTTTTATAATGATTGGAGAGTGATTATTGTGCGTAGATTAACGTGTTTTTACCTATTGGTTTTGACAAAAAAATATATAAATATTTCTTTTGTTTTTAGGGTTCCGTAGTCAACGAGGAACCCTTACAGTTTCGCCATGTCCGTCTGTCTGTCTGTCTGTCTGTCCGTCCGCGGCTTAGCTCCGTGATCATTAGTACTAGAAAGCTGAAATTTGGTATGTGTATGTATTACGCCGACAAAATGGTAAAATAAAAATAAAAATTATTTCTTTTTTTTTCTTTCGGGTACCTCTCGTACACCTAAAGTGGGGGGGATTTTTTTTTTTCGTCCAACACTAGTGTGTGGGGTGTCGTTGAATAGGTCTTTAAAAAATAATACCTAGGGGTCTCCAAACATTATTTTTTGATAAAGTCAGCAGTTATGTAAATATTCGCTCCGGAAATCCAAAAAATTGTGTCCCCCCCTCTAACTTTTCAACCACGGGTCAAAAAAATATGGAAAAATTCATGAAAATGAGGCCTTATAAGTACTTTCAATGAAAACTATATTGAATAAAATCAGTCGAGCCGTTTTTGAGATATCGTAAAAATTTATATATTTTTTAAAATGACATATAAGTGCCGCGCGGTGTCCCTACACTTCGAACGTTACACATATTAAGTGC
Source organism: Apotomis betuletana (assembly GCA_932273695.1). Taxonomy (NCBI): domain Eukaryota; kingdom Metazoa; phylum Arthropoda; class Insecta; order Lepidoptera; family Tortricidae; genus Apotomis; species Apotomis betuletana. Next base: position 6,589,539 of record OW026315.1, read on the forward strand.
CATTCTATATTAAAACATTTCGCTCAATCTGGCGCGTATAATCGATAATTTCCAGAAGGTAACAAGTAATTACTGTTACTTTGGCGTTTACGACCTTTTTATTGGGCTTGAAATCTTTCTCGTAATTAAGTCTTTCTCGTTATTTTCGTCTATTTTGAAGGATGGGCAACTACGGAACCCTATACTGAGCGTGGCCCGACATGCTCTTGGCCGGTTTTTTTTGTTACATTACAAGCGAATGTATGACTTTGGACTGTGTAAGGACTTACCGAGCAGGTAATGTCTTGTGTATGGCCCTAGCCTTAGACATTGTCGGGCCGTTTTCAAAATTGACAAGATAAATAATCAATTTGATGCATTTTTAAATTTCTGGGTAGCGAAAGTATCCTAAATCCATCTTTGGATGTTCAGCATTCCTTGTACCGAAAGTGGTTAAAGTTTGTCCGGCCGTTACGGCGTGATTGATGCGAGGACAAAGGAAATTATCAAAACAGATGGCGCTAGGCTAGCATAGCGCCGCTAGCCCATACAAAACAAATTACGACCCTGCATCACGCTATTAAGATTCTTCCTGAAATCATGACCCCTCACCATAAAAAAGTGATTTTCAATACAAATTTAGAATTTTATAATAGTATAGATTTCATTTATTTTTATTATATTACAAGCGAATGCATGTCTCTTTGGACTGTGTAAGGAGTTACCGAGCATGTAATGTCTTGTGTATGGCCTTAGCTTTAGTCATTGTCGGGCCACCAAGATTAATGTTGGCTCGTTTTCAAAATTGTCAAGATAAATAATTAATTGACGCATTTTTGAATTTCTGGGTAGCGATAAAGTCATTGACCTCGGGAACCTAATTTATGAAGCTTACAATGCGATTCGGAAGAAATATGTTATTTATATATTGTGTACTTAGGTATCTAAACACAAAGTAATACAATATGACCAAGTTATTAATTCAATTGATGATGTTTGTATTGTTTTACGTTCTAAATAAAGTTTATCCGCCTAGTTCTTGGAGGTTTCAGTTATACAGTATGCAGAGTCTGGTATCCGATATCGTTCCATGCCACGTTATCGTATCGTGCAGAGATAAACTAAAAATATAAATCGCGTACCGATTTGAAACATGTCGTGCGTTATTCGACTTCTACGAAGTGAGTAAAACCCGTTTATGTATTTTAATAAGTCTCAGACATACGCGATTCATCATCAGGAGAGCCGATCAGTCGCGGCGGCGGTTAGCCGAACACTGATACTAAACATTTTTCTACGTAAAATGTCTGAGACTGACTGTAGTTTTCTATGTGAAATAAACTAAAAGATTCACATAATATTAGCCTATCGCTTGTATTTATTTAATGTTAAATCGCACATCATATTTCAGAATTTTATTTTAAATTACGTGAACACATTGTATTTGGGTGGATCAACCTTTTCTTGCTGTTATTCTGTCCGTGACCCAGGGGATAATAGTGATTACATTTCTAAGAAAAGTGTTGATAATTGACATTACTGGTATTTTTAGGAGATAGTTTACATAAGAATGGGCTTATAACTGCTTAAATTACAAAGCTTTTGCTAAATATAACCACGGAAAATTGTAGTTTTAAAAAGTGACCCAGGGCATCACCACGGCAACGAGTGGCAGAAAATAGTTGATTGACCCATTTGCATTAATTTTTAAATTAGGTTATATCAAATCGTGCTTTTGTTCGTATTTACCATGCTGGGTATTGTATGGAAAAAATCAAATTATTATTTTAAAATAAAGCATTTTTTTTTATAAATAAGATTATAATAGGCCAAAATAAATTATATATATACAATTAAAAAAAAACACATACTTAAGTATATATTACTAAGTATAAGTGAGATTGATAGTAGTCGAGGAACGATCTCGGCTACTCTCAATGGCGTGCAGTTGGAGAGGCCTATGTCCAGCAGTGGACAAGAATAGGCTGATGATGATGACGATGATGAATTATCCTTTAGGTCAATAATAAAAAAAATATAGTTTTTAGGCGACTTGCTAATAGGTTAGCTTCCGTGTTGAAGGTCACTCTTACACGCCTCCTTTTCATATAACAGTTGTTATGTTACGCAATCTATGACCGCAAAAAAACACATAATAACGTCACGTATTCAATGCTATTTTGATTGAATCACTTATAAAACTAGCTATAATATGCAGTTACTCAATGGTGACGTTCGGAAACATTTTGCAAAGAAACGTACTTGCTGGCTCAGGTTTATTACAAACTTTTATTTCTTGCAATGTATGTAATTACTAAAAGGTGCCCGCTACTCTGTACGCGTATTTTTTTTATACCTTAGGGCCAAAACACAATTACAAGACACGACATCAGATTAAAATTTCACGACGTCGCATCGTGGCACGATCTCGCGTCATACGACGATGCGATGTCATGTCTTGTAATTGTGTTCTGGCCCTTAGTCGGGCTAAAAGTATCCTATTATCATCATTGGATGTCCAGCTGTCTGTACCAAAATTGGCTGAAATCCGTCTAGCCGTTTCGGCGTAATGAGATGACAAAAAAAAATATGAAAGTAAAATGGCGCCAGCCCGTCTAGCACAACTGTGATTCGCGACTTGGCACGCGACATAGCGCTACCTGTCATTCTCCCTCATTACTACACAAAAAGAGACGGGTAATTATCTCCCACGAGAAATAGTCGCGTATGACGGTTATGCTAGAGGTGCTGGGTCATTGATGTTTTCTACGTATTTAAGTGTATATTTATCTACTTATGTAAGTCTATATTTGTCTAGTACCCATACATAAGCCTACTAAAGCTTACTGCGAGACTAGATCGATTAGTTGGAGGTTTCCCGTTATTTATTATTATTATAATTATTTATAATTACTATAGTCCATGGTAAGACATATTAACCAGTTATTTACCCATTCTCGCTATGCCATCACGATGTTATAATCCTCCATAATGCTATTTGCACAACTCCACCTAGAGTGAAACAGGGACCTAATTCGAGATTGACATTTGAGTGATCGCCAAACGTCAAATCTCCATTAGATAACAGTTATATCGCCATTGAACTGTCATTTAAATGTGATGAGCTTAAAAGTGACATATCTCATCTCAATTTTGGAAATACGAAGGCGATAATGATTGTCAAAAATGTTATTCATGCATATGAATTTCTGTTTTGAACGAAACATAACGGACTAATTTCACGCACTACGCGGTCAATTTAAAGTATGCGCTTTTTTATACAAAGGAAACGAAAATTTAGCGCGTCCGAATTGACGAAGTTGCGATGTTCTAGCGATATCGCCACTTGTCAAGTAGGCACACGTCAAAAGTGACGGATGGCGATCTCCATTATATCTTTAAAATTGGTCGAATACCCCCCCTGCGTTGTCATCACAAGCCTTTAATCTGTTTGATACGGGATTGCCGCCAATTTTGACATTTATTGTTGCTAGCACAAGTCGTCGTTTTGAAAATTCGTGTTAATGAATGATATTATATTAATAAGCTTTATTTCAGAAGTCAGGATTCCATAGTTGTTAGTTACAAAAACTTATAGCTACGTTAGTTAATACATATTTACTACAAACATCTTAAATACAAAACAAACTAATCTAAATTTCGTGCAACACTAGTGATCTGCCCCATCCAGTGTTTAAATATTGGACAGTCATATTTATCTGCAATTATATTCAGAATTCTGTTGGAGCTTTGCCTTATTCTACCCAAAAGAGAGGTGATTTTATTGCGCATCAGTGCAGGAAATCCATCCGTGCGCGCTTCACAGAACATGCCAGAGGCACTACATCTGCTGGGCAGGCGCAACAGAATTCTGAATATATTGTTGTATTGCACTCACAGGGCGCTGTAGGCTCGCTTCGTATACCGGACCCACAGGCTGCTCGAATAAAAGCTCTGACAGTACGCCTTAAATAGGGTTACTTTGACTGCCGGCGTGCATCGAGCAAACCTGCGGGCCAGCATATTTCCCCGAACCGCCAGTGCCCTGCGTTCTCTGTCAATATCCTGGTCATCATTGAGATCACTGGCAATTATGTGACCAAGATATTTAAAACTATCCACGATTTTAAGTGGTGCACCGTTGAGTATAACTGGGGGTATATGGTAGGGCTTGACTTTTCCCGCCTTAAAAACCATCACCTCGCTTTTTTTTGCTTTATACTCAAGGCCACGAGAGTTAGCATACGCCTCACAGACCACCAACAATTGCGCCAGAGCACTGACCGCCGGTGCCAGCAGCACCATGTCGTCAGCATAGCTGATGTTATTTACACTAACACCATCTATGTAACATCCTGCATGCGTGCTGCTGAGACCGGTTATCAACTCATCGACGTACAGGTTGAACAGTCTGGGAGACGTAATGCCACCCTGTCTAACACCACACTCGAGTTTATATTCAGACGACAAGGTATCTGCCCATCTCACTTAAACCGAGTTAAACCGAGTCTAGTTTGTTCCTGATTTACAGTGGTTGGATTAGGGTGTGCAAATTCCCGGGACTTCATAACGTAATATTAATATGGATATGACTTAATCCCCGGATTATAATCGTATAGCTTTTAAAAATATGTGTTTCACTTTTGGTACTAAGGTCAAAGAAAAATTTAAATGCGTTACCTGGTAGAAGAGATCGGGAATCGAACCCGGCACCTCTGCATTACCGGTCCAGCACAACTTTTCCGCCACCCTAACGCCCAAGATAACCGTTCGATTTTTTCCTTATGCTTTATGTGTCGATCTTTGCATTGTTTATTTGAAAGGTTTAAACCTTAGAGGCCTCTATGTGAATACGTTAATATTCACATCTTATCGCACTACTTTACAACAGTGAACGAGCAAGCGAAATGTCTCATTTTTTTTAATGTGTGTACAAACCACAATTTGCACAACTCCGCTTAGAGCGAAACTGCCGCCTGTCATCACGGCAAGCCTTTAATCTGTTTGAAACGGGGTCGCCGCCAATTTTGACATTTACTGGCGCTAGCAAAAGGGGGATCGTTTTGAAAATCCGTGTTGAACCGAGTCAAGTTCCTGTACCTTTACCCTTGAGTTTACAGTGATCGTAATTGCTAGCGACAGCGTAAACGATTTGTATGGAGAATTGTAGTTCTACAAATTAACAGCTAGGGGCGCTGTTTAATTCACCATAAAAATTGTGTAGCGAGTAGGTACGGTCACGTTAACTCATGGTATGGGTACTGATTAAAATCATGTTTTATGGAGAGGGCTCATGATCTCAGGAAAAATCTCGATAAAGTGATGCAGGATTGTCATTTGTTTTGTATGGGCGCGCGGAGCCATTCGTATGGGTGCGCGGCGACATGCCAGCCTGGCGCCATGCCAGCCTGGCGCCATCTGTTGGTCATAATTTCCATTGTCCTCGCATCACGCCGAAACGGCTGGACAAATTTTGGTACAAGGATAGCTGGACTTCAAAAGATGGTTATATGATACTTTTTACCCGACTTCGGTATAAAAAAAATACGCATATGAAGTTGCGGGCGTCCTCTATTAATAAATAAATATATATCAGACAACCTCACACAAATCGACCTAATCCCAAATTAAGCTTAAGAAGGCTTGTGTTATGGGTACTAGATGACCATGTACATACTTATATAGATACATTTATACTTAAATACATATAGGTAGCATCCATGACCCAAGCACAAATATCCGGGTTCATCAAACAAATATTTGCCCTGGCCAGGATTCGAACCCAGGACCGCCGGCTTAGTAGGCAGCTGCTTTACCACTGCGCTAACTGCGTCCTCAAAAAAAAAATACGGATTACTTATTGTATATCCCTTAGGTGCACGATTAAATTTTTTTTTACAAAAAAAATATATGTCATTGGAAAAAATACGTACATGCCGGGAAAAATAATAAAAAAAATCTTGGTAATTTTTTTTCATTTTTTTTTTAATTAAAATACTTGGTATCAAATTTGATACTCCATGGAGTAAGCACTTAAAAAAATATACTTCTTGTGACAAAACCGTGTATAGTATTCCAGTAAGATGGGACACTAGGATAATGAAATACAGATCTAAATATCAGTATTTCGAAATATGTACTTCCTTACGTCGCTCTCGTTGATTGAAGCCGGATGTTCAGGTAGTTATTGTACTGAGTACAAGTTTCTCTTCAACAATTTTTTCCAAAATATCAAGGGTGAACAAATGTGTGAAAAATGTATATGATGTATGTTGATTCATTATATCTTGTGCGTATGAGTAACGCCATGAAATTGAATTTCGTTTTCACAAAATAGCAAAGAAGCTTTTCGACAGCGGAGGTTTTGTGTGTTTAAAGATACATACGGATCTCAAGAACTCGTTGGTGGCGTGTCCTCATTTATCAAAGGAGGGTCTGGGAAAATTTCAGCGGAACCAGGTTCCTCTATAAAATGTTCTTCTTCTGCCATACCTGTAGGTTCTTCTATATCTTCTTCCTCAAGAATTGCTTGTAGTGCTTCGAGTGATGGATAAAACTCCAGATCATCTCCCTCGGACACGGCATCATCTTCCGATATTTCTCCACCCTCTAACTGTGCCAACAATTCTTCTATGTCCTTATCTTTCAATATTCTATGACAAACCATACTGCAGAAAAAAATAAAAGCTTATTTATACACCCACACCACATGCAAAATATTAGTAAAATACAAACAAACTCAAAAGAGTCTTATAAACCATGCGAGAAGAAAAACTAAGCGTAGTGCATGGAGTATCATTTTTGATACCACGAAAAATGACGTTATTGCATGGAGTATCGTTTTCGATACCAACTAAAAACTCAATAAAATATTTATAATGACACAAATCTAACGAAAACGCATATCATGTATGATAAATATGAATACTAACCTTCCTTATACCGATTTTTCCAATTGAAAATGTCACTTGATTCACCAGATATACAAAAATTAAAACTTGTAATTTCACTGTCGCAACAAATAACCGCACAATTCAAACTTTTGACACTTAGTATAAAAGATGGCTGCTCTGTGGTTGACAGTTCTATTTTTTTTTTAATAGTTGAGCAAAGGTATCTAAATTCAGCTATTAGAACGTGTCCATATTAAAAAAAAAAAATTTTGGGGCGGAGAATAGACAAGGTATCATTTTTGATACTGTATGCACCTAAGGGATATAGTGTATTCATTATTTGAGCCTTGCGGGAACCGAAGAACATTTTATAGAATACCTAAATGTATGAAGGAAGTTATATTTACATGGCAACCAACCGCAATATTATCAGTTCACTTGTACTTAAGAAGCTTAGACAAACGATCCTAACAACGTAGTAACTGCTTTAGTATATAATTAGATACTTTGTTTATTGTCTAACTCGTTTATTTACGATAACGTAAGACCTTTGTTTCTGTTGACCTCTCCTGTCTTCATCCATTTATTGTTTTATTGTCACTCTGGTTGAAACCAGAGTTGGGCATTCAATAACAAATCATGATTTTAAATGACGCACCGTAAGAATAAATCAACTGACCGTCATTCAAGAAAAGGTTTTTGTGAATGGGGAGCTTTCCAATAAATCAAAGCAGAAAAAAAAACGAATAAAACTAATTTAATCGTCATTGAAATAAGTTGATCTATGAGTGATTATTACAAATAATATTGTTTGATTACATAAGTTCTTCAAAAATGTAGTTTGTTTTCAGGAAGATGGAATGAGTTATGATAATTTAATTGGATATTTTACAAAATGAAGAAAAAATTTAGTCAATCCTCTTGTATGTGGACGGGATAGAAATATTGAGAATGCGATCGAGTTGAGAATATGGTCGACTTGGCAATGTAGCTGTCGGCGAGTCGTTCACGTAGACGAGTTAGAAGTATGGACGAGTTGGTAATATGGACGAGTTGGGAATATAGACGAATTGGATATGTGGACGAGTTGGCATTGTGGACGAGTTGCCATTGTGGACGAGTTTGCATTGTGAACGAGTTGTTAATTTGGACGAGTTGGTAACGTGGATGAGTTGGTAATGTGGACGAGTTGGTAATGTGGATGAGTAAGATAGGTGGACGAGTTAGATAATGTGGACGTGATGGCATTGTGGTCCAGATGAGAATATAGACGAGCTGCAATGGGCGAGTTGGCATTGTGGACGATTTGGCAATGTGGATGAGATGGGAATATGGACGATTGGGAATGTGGAATAATTAACATGTTACACTAACATGCGAGATTTCATGATAGAAATAACCTATAATGCCAATGTCAAACAATCAATCTAAATCAAGATAACAGTCATTCAAATATAGCGTCATTTGAACTGAACCTCTAACAAACTAATTCATTCAACGCGTTGGCGGTAATCAGAATAACGTAGTCTTGATTAATTTTACTTCGCGCCATTCTAAATGACGCGCTCAAGAATAGTTTTTTTTTTATGTAAATGACGTCTGGACGTCATTCTTATTCTCATTAAAAATCTAATTTGCCCAACTCTGGTTGAAACAAGTAAGATAAGAAAACAATCAAATAGTTTCAGGATCTGTGTAGGAATAACATTTTTGACACTTATTATCAGTGTTCGGATTAGACTGTGCAATTTAGGGTGGATGGCCACAATGTAATAAATGTTATATTTATTATGGATATGCCCGAGGATTCCCAGAAAGCTTGTTTTTGGTGACATTATTACATTGTTTAGAAGTGCGTTTTTGGGCAATAGACTTTTATAATGCATGGTAAATATGGTAATGTATATGTTTATTAGAGTTAGTGACTATATAAATGACATATACAGGATTAGAAAAACAAATTATTGATCACAACCCATTTTTTTAAGTTTTACGATTATAATCCCGCGATTAAGTTATATCCATATTAATATTACGTTACGAAGTCCCGGGAAATTGCACACCCTAATCCGACCACTGCTCAGGTCTACTGTCGGCCTAGTGTCCAATCATTCGTGCACTGATCCGCTACGTGATCTATCTTAAAATGAGCTATTTCTTAACTCGTTCACGCGTGACGAGCTAGCTTGATATGGAAATGCTTTATCTATTTCACTTACCTATATCACCCTATATCAAAATAAACGATCGACCTCTTTAAGCAATGCGTATGCAAATACTTTATTGTACACAAAAAAAAATTGAAATACATCTAAGGGTGAAGCCAGGCGAGCGTAATTTGAGCCGAATTTATCTCCATAAGAAATATCTTCCAGTTAAGCTTTGAGCAATTGAGTGAATCTTTTCACTCCACCTAAAGCACTTATCTCGTCGCTAATTAGTGGGCTATGATGGTTGCGTTTATCACACGATAAATAAATGACAAATCATCAGTCACTTACACTTGTCTTTGACCACAGTCTAAGAAACAATATCATTATCTATTCTGTGCTTACACTCGCCTTTTGTCAAAACGTGACGATGCTTTGTCACTTATTTATCGCGTGTTAAAGCATCCACCATAGGCCCGCTGGAAGCTAGCTGGTCAAGAATCAAACAAAAGATAATAGATCCCGTCATGCATGCGATGCCTCCCTAAGGCATATAAGAAAGATGCAACTGGTTGAAAAATTCGATGCTTTAGCTAGTGGCTTTGATAAACTAATTGGCAATTCACCCGTCTGGCCCGAAAAACCGTGGACCAAATCCCGCTCAAAGCATAACATTTTTTAATTTTCCCCATTAATATTATGTAGTCCCACACAAAGTCCGACTCACTGGGAGTGATACTTCGTACTACTGGTTTTTTTTTTGGCCAAGCTAAAACTTCGCTCGCTCAGTCAATAAATGGTTTTCTGGTAAGCAGGGCGATCCTAAATAGGGCTGCTTAGTCGTCAGATGTGTTGCCGAACCCGTCCTCCCGCCCCAATCGAGTCGAGGAGCGACCACTCTCATCTGACCGCCTATGTGCAGGGAGACGACTAGGTAACGAACACACCGTAGTCCGAAATTCCCACCGCCGTTGCCCCATCACCATAGGATTTGGTTTAACGCATTCGCCATTTCTCTCTTTACACTTTGTACGTCACTAATTTTCTCGACGACAAGAACTATCAAAGATGAATCTCGCTCGGCGTATGTTCCGACCGCCGGCCGCGAGTATCGCTTGGCGGTCTGAACTTACACTGACAACTTATATTTGGTAAAATTAGCAATAAATACAAGCCTTTAAATAAAAATAAAAAAAAAACAAGAAATAGTTTTACACAGCTTTGTTTTATTATGTGCCTTTGATTTGTGTATGATTGTCCCTTAATATTTATTTATTTATAAAAAAAAAAAAAAAAAAAAAAAAAAAAAAAAAAAAAAAAAAAAAAAAAAAAAAAAAAAAAAAAAATATTTGCTGATGAGTGATAACTATTTTTCCACGAGGCTTTAATTGCCTAAAGCAAACACACAAACCGGTTGTGAGACTTAAAATATTACTTGCTTTAATTACAATGTTTATTTATGTATTATGACACTTTTAGCTGTATTTATTGCTCAGATAACTAAACAGATATATTGTCTTCCGCAGTAATAACTTCCTCCACACTGCATTGGCTTATGTCATATTTTTTCCTACGGATGGTCGACATGGTAATCTTTTTACTACCTAACCTAACATACTATGATGGCACGAGACCACGTGGTAGATCATCCATGCGATGGTCTGACCAGATAAAATCTGCTCTGGGCAAACCATTGCATGAATGTACCATTCTTCTTCGTTGACGGATTCGTCACCCTACTCTGCCTGACAATCTGTCAACCCTATCATGCCTAATAATTTGTAGCAAATATTATCACTAAAAAAGTAAAGTTCCTTTTCTTGCTCCCGACAAGGTGACCGTGATTTTGTCAATAAGCGAAAGTCATATTAGCTTTTTGATAACGCATTCCACTGTGGCTCATTTATTCATTATGTTCACCGTAGATTTAGGAATTCCCATGTCAAATATCAAGCCTTTGTAAATTATTTATGTATGATATGAACTTTTCCACGAAAAAACGTTAAGTCATATGAATTAAGTCGTGTTTATCCGAAACACAAATACCAAATTTTATCTAACAGCCACAGAGGATAATTAACCTTATGCTTATAAATTATTAAACAAATTTCTCAAGTCATGGCTTCTTAATATGAGTCGCGTCATTCAAATACAATTTAGATTATTGAAATAGTGAGATCGTTTTTAACATGTACTAGACTGACATGATTTGCTCTTTAAGTTTTGACCTATCATCAATCAGGTTTTACACTAACTATACACTACTCGCGAATATGATAGTGTGGAGAGCTTCGCTGCAGAAACTTATACTTCGGCCAACTTCGTCTAGGTCAACTTTGCGGTAGTGTGGAGCCGGGGTGGATGCCTGTCCATAAAAGCGGAGCAGAGAAAATAAACCAATCAGGTTGCATCTTTGTGAAGCCCAAAAGAAGTGCATTTAAATCTGAGGACTGTCATTGGTCCATTTTACACACATCTTTCTTTGGACAGATAGCCTTAGTGATAATGTTTTTAATACTCAAAATTCAGATGTTTTATTTGTTTGTCACAGGTGAAGCTCAAATGACATACTGGTTCACACGCTACAAGTTCAAGTTCACGGAGGTGGACTACAGCCTGTTCCTCACATACTCTGTCCTCGTCGGGAGCGTGGGTAAGGCTTACTTTTTTATTTTTTAAGGTTGCCAACGGTACCCTGTGACTGTTGCCTGTGACCACGTCTACCGCATGCGCCCTTTTTCTTAAACATGACTTGAACTGTATCAGGGCTCAAACAATGCAAAGATCGACACACAAAGCATAAGGAAAAATCGATAGGTTGTTTGGGAGTTAGGGTGGCGAAATGGTTAACGCGCTGAACCGGCAATCCAGATACCGGGTTGGATTCCCGGTCTCTTCTACCGGGTAACTTAATTTAAATTTTTCTTTAAGCTTTGATCTTTGTATCAATGCGCTGCTTAGCTCTCACTACCAGTGAGTCGGATTTTGTGTGGGAGTATAACCCACAGGAGTGATGCATGCACCCGAAAAGCTGGACTAGCTTGGCTACTGAGTGGGTGCCATAATGGGCGGTGCAGGCGGTAAGACCTAGAGACGTTCCTCAACGGCTGACCCGAGGGGGCAACTGATAGGGATTCACGGAAATCAAGGGCTTTTGCCCAACATACGGGCACTCATACAGCGAACGGGACAGCACGATATAAAATTGGAATATCGTAGTGACCCTCCTGGTTAATGAACCAACTTAATGAAGCATCATGGCAAAGCTACGCTACGTCACGAATACGGTATTAATTGTGTCATTGAAATATAATAAAAAAAAAAATGTGTTATTGAAACCACTAAAAAACATACATTCTAAAATACACGGAGCTAAATAAACTACACTTAACATTTGGACAATTTACAGTTTTTAATTGGACAAAAGCTAAAATAAAGACGTGTTTGACTACTGATTTTATGACGTCACAAGCAAGTATCTTCATATAAACTTCATACTAATTATGTTTTTGACTTCTCATAAAGAGTAAGCTGATTTGAGTTGTCATTAAAAATACCGTATTGTGCGACTGCCACGGATATAAGGCGAAAACCGAGTAAATAGCAACATTGCGAAACCACCTGCTACCAATATCAGCTCAGTCATCAAAACATTCGCATGAAGGCTAATACAATACGCACTCGACTAAATCAAACAAAAGAATACAATGCTAAACAAAAAGCCGTATAAGCCGTTATTATTACGCTTTACATGCTGATATCTAAGTTTTGTTAATTAATACTCTTTTTTGGCTATTTAGAGGTCACCGAATCACACACAAAATTATAAAGATAAAAGTTAGTGAGTGTGTTTGAATGTACGTTACATCTTCAAAAGGCTGGGCCAATATTGATAAAATTTGGTATGGACAGCTGCAAGCCTATTAACATATATGCAAGGTACTTTAAAAAAAATACGCGGGAAACAACGCGGTGTGCAGGTAGTCAAAACATATATTTTTACGTTTATATTTTACAAACATCTCGGCGGCTTCCTCAAATCAAAATTGCAGAATTGTTTTCAACCACTTGCAGTTGTTTTGTTTGTAAGATTAACCCTTAAAATTTATTTTAATGTTTATAATATTTATAGAATACTTATTACGCGATTATATGGTATAGCAAAAAGAGGGTTATGACTTTTTAAGTATTTTGTTGCGGGGAGCCTTCTAGTATAAATGAATGTGCACTACGCTACTATTACGTTATATGACATTGACCGTTAGTTGTGTTTCGGAAACCCGATACGGTCAGTTACTTCATAGGTCGTTGGAGTAACAACTGAAATCGTCGAGGTTTGCTCGAAAGATCGGAAATAGACAGTTATGGTGACACCTTTTTTTTTGACACATTTTAAATCAACTGACTTTATGAACCTTACCACATAGGTGATTTGTGAGAGTTCGAAAGCTAGGCAAGCGCGTAGCGAATTCCCAGCGAGGCGCCATATTGTATCGCGGCCAGTGTGTGAAGGCTCTATATTCAGTCGAACAACACAAGACTAGAAACCGAGAAGATCTTTTTTCGCAATGTGGGTCACATAGCGAAAAACCCGGATACCTACCCTTGAAATGTCGACAAACGTTTCACCGAATGCTTCATTTCGTCGAATTTTCATTTCGTCGACAAATTTTTACTCGTAAGTCATATAACACGGTGAATAGAGACTAAAGTACTATGTGTGACCTTACAAACGGTCCGGTAGGTTTGAATTTTTGATATGTTGTATAGGATGTTTAGTCAGTTTTAAAATGCAAAATGCACAATTCCCCCCCCTCCGCGCCCGCCGCCATATTGAAAAACCGGCCCTTTCTTCATATTTTTGCTCATATCTTCCTTTAGGAGCATTTTAGCTAGAAAAAAGCTTCCACAATGTTATAGAGAGTTAAATTTACTACATTCTCCGTTTTATATTTTTTTTCTAGGACAGATAGTTACGGAGATATCCACATTTAAAAAAACGTAAAAAATCGCAATTTCCTACTGAAAAACAAACTTCTGGATTATATCTTCGTTTAGGAGCATTTTAGCTACAACAAAGCTTGGGCAATGTTGTAGAGAATTAAATTTACTATAATTTACATTTCAAATTTTGTTTCAAGGACGGTTAGTTACGGAGATATGCACATTTAAAAAACAGGAAAAGTTGAATTTTCCGAAAATTTCTCAAAATTATTGGTTTAGAACGCTGTCATTCAGTTACGGACAAATTAAAACATGTAGGAAATATAATTGGTTATAAAACTCATGTCCATTTTTACATACATTTTCGGAAAATGTGACTTTATTTTTTACATATCTCCGTAATTATCTGTCCTAGAAACAAAATTTTAAATGTAAATTATAGTAAATTTAATTCTCTACAAAATTACCCAAGCACTGTTCTAGCTAAAATGCTCCTAAACGAAGATATAATCCAGAAGTTTGTTTTTGAGTTGGAAATTGCAATTTCTTAAGTTTTTTTAAATGTGCATATCTCCGGAACTATCTGTCCTAGAAACAAAATATAAAATGGAAAATGTAGTAAATTTAACTCTCTATAACATTGTCGAAGCTTTCTTCTAGCTAAAATGCTCCTAAAGGAAGATATGAGCAAAAATATGAAGAGAGTGCTGGTTTTTTCAATATGGCGGCGGGCGCGGAGGGGGGGGAATTGTGCATTTTGCATTTTAAACACTGACTAACCATCCTAGACAACATATCAAAAATTCAAAACTACCGGACCGTTTGTAAGGTCAAAATCCTTTATTCACTGAATTAATAAATTTTTCAGACATTTTGTAAATTATAACCTTTAGATTAGGTTAGGTTATTGTGTTATAACATTCAAAAATATTTTATGTTTTCAGAAAAAAAATGCTTTTGATGAAATGAAAATTCGATGAAACGTTTGTCGACATTTCAAGGGTTAACCCGAAAAACCCTTCAAAATTATTGTTCATCAGTGCTAGTAAAATTTTCAAGAAAGTGATAATTAACCGGTTCCAAAACCAACATTATCTTTTATGAGACTCACTGATATTTAGGTATACAATACAGGAATTGATTGATGATAAAATACGCAAATATTTGCGACTTTTAGCATGTTTCCTGGAGTAAATAGCCTAGACTATATGACCAAATATGAGTTATCTTATGATGTCAATTTATATAGTTTGTAATATTGGGTAAAAAATATTTAATTTATAATTTTAATTATTAAATGCTGGGATATTTAATCTCAGAACCAAAAAGGCAGTTTGGAATGAAATAAATTAATGAGTAGTTATGAGGATGAATTGTATTTAAATGTTAAATCGGCTCCATAGCTCGCTAAAGTCCTACCGCGCTATCAGAATTTCGATGCCTAATCATATGTCAATGTCCCTAGCTCTATTGTCTAATGTCCATTAGAGTCAAACATAGAAATACCTGTCAAATAGAGAGATCATCATCATCATTATCAGCCAAAAGACGTCCACTGCTGGACATAGGCCTCCCCGAGAGAACGCCACCATGACCGGTCCTGCGCCTCCCGCATCCAGCGGACTCCAGCGACATTCACCAGGACATCAGTCCACCTTATGGGGACCCACGCTGCGTCGTCCGGTGCGTGGTCGCCACTCAAGAACTCGATGGCCCCAGCGGCCGTCGGTTTTACGAGCGATGTGGCCTGCCCATTGCCACTTAAGTTTTGTTATCCTTCCGGCTATGTCGGTTACCTTGGTTCTTCTACGGATCTCTTCATTTCTGATTCGATCTCGCAAAGAAACTCCGAGCATAGCCCTCTCCATTGCTCTCTGAGTGACTTAGTAATAGAGAAATGCTAGTCAAATATTATACTGTATACATCCGCCATAATGTTTGTAGAACGATAAAACTGTAATTACTTCCCAAAATATGTTTTCATCTGCATTGTTCTGATAAGAACAATAAAATCGGAAGGTTTACTTTACTCATGGAAAGTTAAACACTGCGTATTTTTTCAGCTTTTTTCAGTCACACTTGAATACTTGACTGTGACAGCGTGTGAATTAGGTTCTGAATATAGATGTTCGCGGAATTCCGTATTTGCCTGACATATATATGATTCTAACAAACGCTCGATTTGGGTTATAATGTAAAATATTGACTGACGCATTGTTGATTTTCGCATATATCATCTGTAGGTATTAGTAAGTAGCTGATGTTACCTCGAAACAGTGGCTGGGGCACTTTGTTCGTAGAGCCGATAACCGTTGGGGCAGAAAGGTTCTTGAGTGATCGCCGATCGGAAGACGCAGCGTGGGAAGGCCCCCAATAAGGAGGACTGTTGCTGGTAAAGATCGCGGGCAGAGATTGGATGAGGGCGGCGCCGCAGTCCAGCAGTGGACATCTATCAGCTGATATGATGAACTCGAAACTTTTTTTGTGTAAAATATCTTCTATTTTTATGTAAATTTTATTTTCATTGCCCGCAATTTTGTTCGTGTTAACTGTAATCGACTAAAAGTATTTTATAACCATATACTGATTTGAAATCATGGCCCCTTCGAAACCATCGACATAACATCACGTCCGAAACGTCGAGATAATTAAATGAACACCTTTTTAAACGCGATTAAGGCCCTTCTTGTTATAATAATTCTATAATCATAGATATAGTTAGTCAGACATCTAGATACATGTTATGGTTATCTAGATAGGTGTCCTGCTGTCCCTGTACTAAGATTCGGTAAGCTCCGTCGGGCCGTTTTCGCCTATTCAACGCACAAAGATATTCCGAGTCGGAATTTCCGACGAGCAGTTATCAAAGTTCATGCGAAACAAATGCCATAGTGCATACTGCTATTAACACTTCCATTGACAGTACGTCGACAGACGTAGATTAGGACCCTCGTGATACGGCTCACGTCTCTGGACGGCGATTTGTATCTTCACAAAACTGACACTTCGCCTACAGCCGAATATTTCTCATAGCTTTATATAAAGGCAAGTGTCTGAGCCGTTTTTGACTAGTAATATTTTTTTCGAGTTTTCTATGTGCCGCAGCATGCAATAGGCGTGCGGACAATTTTTTTTTGAGAATGTCAATCGATTCTATTTATTATTGGGATCAAATGTCTATGTGGGACTACCTACACTTAGACTGCTCTAAAAGTCAGAAATGACCGTCAAAGTTGAACATTCCTACAGAGGACTAAAAACGCTCCATACATTTGGCCTGTGGGTACAGATGACGTCATATGTGGATTGGGTACCAGTATGTATGGAGAATATAAGTAATTTGCCATTTTCACCGTGAAAAAGTGCGTTTAAGTTCATGGTTGTCATACAATTATTGTTTTGTTAAATTATGAGAATTCTAAAAACAAATTCAAAATTAATTTTGGGTTAAAAAGAAAAATCATCAAGTCACAAGTATTTAAAAAAATATTTTTCTTTTTTTTTTCTTTTTTTGTATCATGAGATATTGAGCTAATTTTATTCATATAACTACACCATGTTGTATAATTCAACATCAGTCACATACCCTATTTTCAAAACGGTCCTGTGTCCGTTGACGGGTTATGTTATGATTTTCCTGAATAAACTTTTGCTCAAAAAAAAATGGTCGTCACTGCAGAAGTATTTCCTGTTCTAGCATTTATGATTGTAAAATAATCACGTGTTTTTTCATACACGTGAAATTATGCACAATTTGATGAATGTAACCTTATCGCTCATGTAACGTAGTTTATTGGGTACCAGGCAAACAAGAGATGGATATAGCGAAGCGAACGATTATTAAAGATTAAAGGCACGCAAATACAGGGTCTGTGTACCCTTACCATGTTAACGTGACCGTACTCGCTAGCGACAGCGTAAATGATTTGTATGGATAATATGCAGCGCCCCTAGCAGTTACGTTGTAGAACTACTACACATTGAACAAGAAAAATGAATAAATAACGAACAACGAAACTTAAACGCATGCGGCCATCTTGAGTCACGGACTGGAAGCCGAACTACAATTCTCCATAGAAATACCTAATTGACAGAGAGTGTGACAGGTGACGCTATGTCGCGCGACAAGAATCGCGAAGCGTAGTTGTACTATACGGGCTGCCACGACTTGCGACAACTACAGCGGCTGCGGTGAACGATACGTATCTCGCTCACTGATATAGCCGTCTCGCTCTAATCGACGCAAAACCGCCCGCCGCGCCGCTTGCCGCCGAAGTCGTGACATGTCCCTTAGACGGCGTAGTAACAAAACAAAATAAAATCAAATGAATTCCAATGCCGAATTTTGTGGCCAATAGAAGCCCTACAAATTATCATCTCCCGTTATAAGAGCTTACGACCTCGTAAGAGAATACTCACCATACTGTTTAAATAAGACAATTTAAGTGGATTATATCGCGTATATTCATTACTTAAGCCTCCCTGACGTCAGGTATTGCTGATTGGTGAGTCAACCTTTGACAAACGGTAGCTGTAAAGTTATTGAAACGTCAGGAAGGCTGCAAGTAATGAAGATACGAAATGTAATCCGTTTAAATTGTTTTTTTTTCAAGAAACCGAAGGAATTTATATACTTTTTTATTTAAGGAAATCTCTAAATGTCGTCATATTCACTTTAAGCATAGATTGTTTTAACTTAGATTTATTTTTCCCAGGCTCATTCCTTACGATATACCTCTTCAGCAAGCGATGGAAGATAGAAGACAGCGTTATCGGCGTCGTGGCGTGTCTGAGCAGGATAGCTGCTAGCGTCGTGTACGCGATGGCGCCCACTCGTACCGTGTACTTCCTGGGACCCCTTCTGGACATGTTCAGTTCAGCGGGCGCCACATCGCTCAGAAGTATAGCTACAAAGCTGGTGCATGCGGATGAAGTTGGTGAGTGTTGTGATATAAGTAGTAGGCAGTGCCGTATTTACCCCCAGGCGCACAAAACCTGGGCCAAGCGGTCCAGCTAGTATAGGGCTCCCAGAAGTAAGACATGCACGATACTTATGTTCTCCTTATTTATCACTTACAATACTTAGTAGAATTTCATTTGCTGAAAAGCATTTTGAGATAGGGGAGGGGGCCCCAAATGCCAAGTGCCTAGGGGCCCTGGCGCTCCAAGTCTGGGCCTGTCTAGGATATTAGTCACGTTGTGAAGAATAAATTAAATCAGTTTAAAGCCCAGCTCTGTGTTTTTTAAGTTTCGGTTTCGTATTAGACAATTCCATGACACAGAGTAAATGTTTACAATGAAACGAAAAACAGAGAAACGCCAGTTACCTGTTGATTTGGTCTTTTTATTTATTGATCACGCATTTAAGCGTCAATACATATGAGAAAAAGTAATGTTTATCCCAAGATAAATTGACACTTGCATTTGCACCATACATAAAAAGAACAGACACGGATTGCCTATTGATGAAAATAATAACGTGTGTGAATTCCTTAGTCAATTTTAAAAAGAGAGAACTACATACAGATACACAAAGAAACAAATATCAAGCAAAAGTACAAAGAATATGAATCTTATCGTGACTAACATCTATTTAGTAATAAATTGGTAACACTTAACTGACGAACTACGCAATAACATGCGAATTACGTTCAAATTAATATCACAAAGCAAACTTTGCAGCATCACACCACACGTAAACGTTCGTCAACATCAACACATCCATTGCCTTTGCAGATACAAGTTCTCAGAATGATTATCAGTTCATTGAGTCTTTGAAATAGTTAGCAATGTGCAGCGTATGTACGTGCTTAAAAAGACTCTCGAAATTCTTAACATTTAGGGAGTTACCGTGTTTCCTAGTCTTTGCGATAGCAATTTTTTCTCCGAATCATGTATTTTATCGAATTTCCATAAAGCAATTTTCATTATAAGTCCAAATGTGTATCTGTGTGTCTATCTGTGGCATCGTAGCTCGCAAACGGATGGACAGATTTGGTTCTTAACTATGTTTAGTGGAAGTAGGACTGGTAGTTTCCAAAATATATTCAACTTTAAAATGGTACAAGTGACAAGATCTCAGCCAATATTGATGCGAAAACTTTCCAATTTTGTAGTTATGTTCAGTTTTAATAGCATTTATATATTACTCATTGAATGAGGGTCTCATGATGATCAGCAACTTGTGTTTGAATTTTTTAATTTAAATATTTAGGTTATTTATATCCTTTTCTGGACCGCGGTTTGAGATTTGCATTGATAAATGATCAATGTTAAGAATGTTCATGATTCTGTTAATCACACTATTATTATAAGCGCGAAAGTGATTGTGTTTGTATGTTGGTTACTTCTTCATGCTCAAACTGCTGGATTTGATAATATTACGTATGGAGTAGCCACCCTGGATTATAAAATACATAGGCTACTTTTTAACCCGAAAAATGTAGTGTTCCCGTGGAATGAGCGAGTAACACCGAGGGGCGCAGCTAGTGACACTAATTATACCATAATTTAAAGTTTTACAACATATATAAAGATACATAGAAAGAGCTCTAATCAAAACGAAACAAAAACTAGTCAAATCGCGGAATTTTAGTGAAGTGCCATGTGAATTAATGAAGGAAAAGAATAACAAAAAAATGCTTAAATACGTAACTTTATCATTAAAATGTATACCTATTAATTAAAGCAACGGAGTTTAATATTGTTTTGATAATAATAAGCATTGTTGCTAAACGATTCTACGAGAATGATACACCTATCTCAAATAAGACGAGAAGATTATTTAAAATCATTGACACATATTGCCTTCTTCTTTTGAAATCGGAATACAGATAAATCTTCTAACTAGGTCCCTGACCCAACGAGTTCAATGGGACCTAAGCAGATATGAATGGAAGAATTAATTTTGTTGCTAATAATATTAAAAGATAATAAAATGTATCCAAACCAGACTGTATCAGCCTGTAAAATGATACCAACGACATACAAATCTATATATGAAACATTCAAATCCCATTTGTTTGCTACAATTTGAGGTAGAAACACTGAGACCATAAAGGCCAAGTGTAATTATTGGTCTCTTTTTATGACCCTCCTGATATGCCACCACGTCTGTGGACATCGACGTTTATCATCGCAAACCTGCTACTCAGATATTGTATATTAAGCAGTTTACACTCATGTGAAATTGTCAGAAACGACCCGACATGTTCCGAACTCGCATGGAGCTCTTCAAGAGACTGCTACCCGTACAGCGGCACGGTAACTTCGTCACTGTTTTTTGTTTATCGACGCTCCGCCCTATTGGCGCGCTAAACTACTACTCCGTCAATAGCCGAACATTTCTCATAGTTCCTACTAGCGACCCGCCCCGTCTTCGCACGGGTGCAATGCTGATAAATTATGCATGTAATATACATATAAACCTTCCTCTTGAATAACTTTATCTATCAAAAACAACCGTTGCGTAGTTTTAAAGATCTAAGTATACATAGGGACAAACAGACATGAAGCGACTTTGTTTTATACTATATATGTAGTGATATAATGGAAAATTCGTTCTGCTGTTACTGGCAAGAACGTTTTTTATGAGTTTTGTCAGTACCGCAGCATGCAGTTTGCAAAATGGTTCTCGGTCCGTGAACGTATCGTAAAGTAAGCCTGTCAAAAGGGCACCCTTTGTACCCATTACCCCTCTCTTGGTTAACCAGTCACCAGAGCTGGCCACTATGTCGCTCATGAATGAGCATATGAGCGTAAGAATATAGCCAGGTTTCTGGGCACATTGTAGCGTAAATCCCAACGTAAGTTGTTTATTTTTCAACTAAAATTTGCGGGTGCCGACTCGCTATCTAGAAAACTATTTCATCGAACATTTCATTTCGCAGAATTTTTATTACTCTGTACTCCTTGATTAAGGTTAGTTTAGCTTAAGGTTTGTTTTATAATAATCTCAAATTGTTTACGGTTGCAAAGAAAAGAGTTTTCTACGAAATGTATTTTCGGCGAAATTAAACATGCGACGAATAATATTTCTAGGAGCCAATATAGACCCAAAATTTGCCCATTTGTTACCCTCACGAAAACCAGCTTCTAATGTAAGAACAAGTGGTAAGTATAAAATTATGAATGAAATCTGTTCCGTCCTTGGCAACAATGCAATCTAAAATAATCGGACAAAGCAAATATTTTTTTGGCCTAGAATTACCAAGGCAGTTCACGACGTTCGTCGAGCTAATTGTATCAATCGTTGAAATGTTGGATTTTGGATGATTCTGCAATTGTTTTTAAGTTTTTCAACACGCTTTTATTAGGTTAACTTGTACTCGTAATTAAGTTTGTTAGTTCCTTTGTAACAAACTAAGTACTCAAATCTTGAAAGTAATAGTATATTACATATCTAGGGCGGTGAATTCGTAAATGTTCCCAATCGCAGGAGTTTGTGGCCCGAACCGAATGTAAAGGCCATAAATATGCGATATGGGGCTTTATGTACGATTCACCTTGACCGGGCCGGGTCGGCTGCCGCCGCGTCGCAACGGGCGCTCTGGAAGCCGGCAGGGGCCGACCGCGTCCAGTGACCAGGTCGGGCGGGTTCGGCTGCCGCCACGTTCCAGCGGACGCTGGAGCGCCCGGCGGCAGCCGACTGCGTCCGTCCGAGCGATTAAATTCTAGGGCGAACGGAGCCTATGGCGCGCGGCGGTAACCGAAAGGAGCCGATGGCGCGCGGCGGTAACCGAATGGAGCCGATGGCGCGCGGCGGTGACCGAACGGAGCCGCTTACGCGCGACGACAGCCGAGCACCTCCGTCCGCGTCTGCAAGCGATATAAGCAGCGGCGCCAATAACATTCGAATATGGGATCTGACTGTTGCACATAAGCTCTACATTCCTTTGGCAACTATTTAGATGCGCTTGAGCGCGCGCCGACTCCGCCCGGTCAGTGGGAATCGTACACTACGAATTACCACCCGTGGTTGTCATAAGCTTTACGTCTTGCCTTGGCCACGATGTGAGATTTTCTCCCCGTGAGACTTAGGGGTACCTAAAATAAAATACTAATCGAGTTTCAACATCACTACATAGTATAAGTAAAACAAAGTCGTTTCCTGCTGTCTGTCTCTCTGTCTGTCCCTACGTATGTTTAGATCTTTAAACTACGTAACAGATTGATGCGGATTTTTTTATAGATAGAGTGATTCAAGAGGAAGGTTTATATTTATAATACATGCATAATTTATCAGAATTGCTCCCGTGCTAAGCCTGTATCTATTATTCCAAGACTCATGAATGAAACCCAGCCTTGATACTATCATACACAAACTAACAACGTAAATATTGTCTCGGAAAATAACCCACGGCTAGCAGAGCTTAAGAGGCCTTATTCCTTTTAAGATTTTTTTTTTTCATATTATGAGAAATATATTGATAATTTCAACCAACTTTTTGAAGTGAATAATACGTTTTCCTAAGTTCTAGGTAGTAACACAGCTATTCCATGGTTTTTTACCGTGCAGTCGAAAATAAGTTGGAAAAAAGAATTTTCCGCGTGAATGTTAACAATTTCGAGTAGTTTTTGAAAAAATATTATCCATGAAAAATTTAAGTTGTAGGTTTCAAATATATACTTACTAATAAATCCCAATAGCCCTGTTCTAGGTACTAAGATAGTAAACATGTTTGTTAAGCAACAAGTTTGATCAGATCATAGAGAAAAATATCTAAAACTATTCGCATTTTAAAAGGAATAAGGCCTGTTAAGTAGAAATTAGCGGCAGTTACCACGTACATTGAATACTTTATGTGTTTATTGAATTAATCAAACGAGTATCACGTCACTCATGATCTGTGATGCACTGTTATCATTACACTGTGACGGTGTCAGTTATGTCAGTTTGTGTGATAAAAGATAAGATATAAGTTGTCGTTGGTGACTGCCGTTGTTTACACTCTTTGCTTGTAAACAAAAGGCTAATTTGGTCTTTCGGGTCTACACATTAAAATTTTTTTTATCTTAATCTTTTTAATTTGAAACTGGATACATACACGTTCCGTGTTTTTGGATTTTTTTTTGTTAACAAAACAAAAAACATCGTAAACGAAGAAAAAATCTCTTAAAGACCTATTTTTAAAGTACAGTAGGTAATACGATAATAAAAGTTAGTTTGTAAAAAAAAGTAGAGGGCGCTTTGGCGGTATATATTGTTTAATTTCACATTACATCGCAGTAGCTCAAGGATCAGAGCACTACTCTTGATTAGTAGAGGTCTTAGGTTCGATGCTCCACCTGCAATGTAGTGGATTGCGTACTTTATTGTATTTATATTTAACATCGGTATGAATATTTATATAAAGTTTTCCTTTATTAACACTTGTTTTTAAAGTATGTACCTACAATAAGTTAAGGCCTATTTACTAGTTATCTAGATGACACAGATGATTCACATATTAAACGAAAAAACGTGAGACATTGCAGATATATCACTGAATCATTTTGTCATATTTTTTATGGTTTTAATATTTTAATGAGGATATTTAGAGATTGCAGGTCATAAAAATAATCACAGTCATGTTTAACGACATGTTAATCACATGTTTGACAACATGTGATTATTTTTATGTCCTGAAACTTAGTCAAGTATAATAATAGCAAATAGACAAAATTTCCCATCGGAGCGACATTAAAAAAAGAAATACCGTAAAAAAGTTTTCTACGTATCTCGAGTCGTGCTAAATAGCCTACGCCTCAGCGTGCTCCAGGGTCCCCGAATCCGCCTTCCGATTTTGTCAGTCAAAATAGGCGCGCGTTCGAAGCAACTTCCAGGCGCAACCGCATTGATCAATTGCGCGAATTGCATCCGATTTTACACAAAAAAGAAAACAACACATTATAGTTCTTAGGCGGCTTCTGAGAAGATCAAAATAAGGATTTGAACCCAGCTTACTTATGTAGCGATGGCTAGGTTAGGAGAGCATTTTTTTTTTATTACTCCAAAAAAGAAAGGACGCGGGTTTGAGTCACTCTTAGACTGCAGTCGATTGCTTTATTTTTATTTCCATGGCTTAGCTTACCTTTACTCTATTCTCTGTTAGTTTTTTGGTCTCCTGATACGAAACAGTGCCTACTATCTCCTTCATTAAATTAAGTTAATCTTGATAAATTGATCTTCTTTTGCCTCTTGGAGCGTTATGATTAGCGTTAGGACATTTACTAGCATATTTGGTGGTTCTGAAATCCATGGAGTCGCTAATTGTAATTATTTTCAAAGTCAAAGTCGAAGTCAAAAAATATATGGCGATATATTAGATACCATGATTTACGCTATTATATCGTTAATAAAGTCATTTAAATACTATAAACTAATATTTTTAAGTTAAGGAAGACTTTTGAATTTTTCTCCATCTGCATATTACGAGTACAGACGGCCAAGATATGTTTAAAGCCATTTGTTTAAAGAATCTAACTCTTTACGGTGAATTTAATAATAGGTATATTTCATACTAAGTACCAAAATAAATTACTCTCGATTAAAATGAGTTTAGTATTAATAATACAGCACAAATCATGGTATCTAATATCGCTATATGTATGTCGAGGAAATAAATGCATGATTACTGTTTAATTGTATATGAAAAAAAAATGAAATCATTTCATAATTTTTTTGTTCATTTCATTTTTCATTTTCAATTGTATATAAATTGTAAGCCTATCCTGTACCTGTTTCTGTTTGATTTCCTCGAAATAAAATAAAAAATAAAATATATATTCCGAGATACGACTTTGACTTTGAACAACGGTATGCTACCAAATCCTAATCCTAGTCATGATTGCTTCGCCGACATGTTCTTCAATTACGAACGAATGATTGACCTGTATGATTTGTTCACAGGTAAAACAAGCTCTCTAATAAGTATATCAGAAGCACTGGTGCCTGTGATATATTCGCCGCTGTACAGCAAGGTGTACCTCAACACGCTGACCTCCTTCGCTGGCGCCTTCTACCTCATCAGCGCGGCGTTGGCTGTTCCTGCTATAGCTATATTATTGTAAGTATAGTCATCATGCCAATGATAATTTTATAACTGGATATGTTATTCAAACTTCGAAAGAAAAGAGCGTACTCCCTCCTGAAAGGCCGGCAACGCACTTTTGACCCCTCTGGTGTTGCAGGTGTCTATGAGCGACGGTAATCGCTTTCCATCAGGCGATCCGTTTGCTCGTTTACCCCCTATGACGTAAAAAAAAACTGAGAAACTCCGAGCATAACCCTTTCCACTGTACCATGCGTGACTCTTAGCCGCCTTATGACTGGCAGTTATCACTGGCAACACCTACTGTTCGAAGACTTTCGTCTTCAGGCACTGGGGAATTTTCGACGAGAAGATATGACGAAAAGATATGGAGAAGAGAAGATATCGGTGCATCACACTGCCCAGCCGAGTTGGATTCGTCGATTAACCTCCTTCTCGAAGTTGGACTTACCTAGCTGCAGTTTCTCTGCGTGATAGAATTAGAAATGAGGATCCCAAAAAAAAAGTGACTTGCACTGTCAAAAAGTTATGAGATCTCATGTAGAGCCAAGCTTCTGACTCTATACGCCCTAACTCTACATTCTACAAGGTCTAACTTCACAAACTCTACTCCATAGTAAAAATATGTGGCTTAAAAAAAAAGAAATGAGTGCACAATTTTGTTCAGAACAAAGAAGTTGATAGACTAAGAACTATGTCAGCGATTTGTCACTAAGCAAAGTCTCCACGGTAAAATAATAAGGGCACTTGTGTATATATGTTCTTTATACAAAACGGTTTTCGTATAACTAACGAGTCCTTGACATTAGCAGGGATAGTATTTGGTTATTCATTTCCAAAATAAATGGAATATTATCACAGGGAAATCTCAATTTTCCTTATTTAGATATACACAGGTAGGAAATTCCTTATGAAACTGATATGGTACGCACATCTTAATGACGTCGGTAGTTATAACTTATAAATACACTGAGTACACACATTATATTTCACTTCAGGTTCAGGGGGGCTAGTCCGAAGTCTCAAATTCGAACTTCGTATCGTATCTTCTCGCTGAATGAGCGAGCTAAATGTTTCTGTTTCAGCTTCGCCAAAAAATATTTCGTGTGTCCAGATATTCGTATGCCAATCGATTCACAATTCTCAATCGATTTTCAATTTTGTGACAATCTTTTTGGGACTTTCCTTTTATTTCTATAATGTTTTTTTTAGTACCTAATGAATAATTCTATCAATAAAAATGTCTGCTCTCTGTAACGAACGATTCGAAAGTGCTTGTACTTCTTCTACATGAATAAATAATATTTTAACTTTGACTTGACTTTGTGAGTAGAAATTTTATCGAGCGAGCAGAATTTTTTTGTGGATACAATATTTCATTTTTTTTATGGCGGAGAAATTAAAACGTAAAAAATTACAAAATTCTGCCATTTTGAAACAAACTCTCAAAACCAGAGCTACACGGTAGGTATGTATTTTATAACTCGAAAGCATAGGAACGGCAAAATATGAACTTCGGAGTAGTCCTCTCGGTTTACCCAATGATATTATGCTAAACCAGATAAAACTAGTATGAAGCATAAATATTTATTATGTATCAGTCAGGTTGTCTCATTATAAGCCAGGCAGATTTAGTTTGATGCTTGTTGACATAAAATGTTACATACGCATTACATACGTAACTATAATTGGTTCGAATTCAAACATAGATTGTTAACATGTATTAGTAGACAAAGATTTCTTGATTCAATATTCAGCAGTTTCTTTCGTCACGACTGCGTAACTCTTTCTTTCCTCTTGATATCTGCTTCTGTGAAGCAAATACATACATGTGTTAAATACATGAAGGGGGCTATGCTTCCCAGGTACGGATATACTAAGAAGGGATTCAAATCCCGCTATTTTTTGTATGGAGAATCCCGGGCTGCCGGGATTACCCATACAAATATCCCGGGGGAGGAGGGGCACATTGATGCAGAAAAATTCAAAGTGATTTTTAATGGACAAAAGGCTCCATATTTGAATAGTGTTTTTGACGTATGCATTGGCTAATATATCAGTTTTCATTTTTGTTCTGAAATAGCCGCTAAAAGTAATCAGGTATAAAGATAAACTGATTTAAATAAAAAATCGTTTTTGTACCATTCTGCCCCACCTGTGGGGTACTTTGATACATAGGGTGGGGCAGTTTGATGCTTGTTTAAAATTCACGAAGACTGTAAGATATACGGCAGTATAGGTCTATTATTAGGTAGGTTTATTACTTAAAATTTTCAAATAAAAACCATCTTATTAATTGTGATATCAAATACACTTTATTAAGGTGTAAACATTATTTATAATCAGTCTCTCCAGTTTCTCAAAGAAAGCATGTGGTGATGACGATCCTGCATGTGATGATGACGGTCCTGCATGTCATGATCACGGTTCCGCTTGTGCTCAAGATGGTCCTGCATGTGATGATGACGGTCCTGCATGTCATGATGACGGTCCTGCATGTGATGATGAGGGTCCTGCATGTGATGATGACGGTCCTGCATGTGGTGATGACGGAATGTTTTCTTCACTGATATTTTTCTTTCCGTCTTGGTTTTGTAGATACGGACCATTTTCTGTAAAAATAAATGAAAAAACCATGTTTTGTCATTGTTAAGTATTTGTGACGGGGCACTTTGATACACTAACAGGGCGGAATAATACACTAAAGGGGCAGATTGATACGTATCATTCTGCCCCGTACCTTACTGAATCAAAGTGCCCCAACGGACTTTTTTCACAAACAATTAATTTATTATATTATGGATTAATATTATGGTCACAAACATACTTAAAAACACTTTTGAATATATTCACTTACCTTTGGTAACATAAACTAGCACAAAGAACTAATAAGACGGTGCTAAGACACGATCACATTTCGTCCAAAATTTTACTACGTGGCAAGAGAAACACGTTTGCACCCGTCGAAGGCCAACGGCGAACTGGCGGCGAACGTCGTCACAACTATCATTCTTGTGCACGTCCTTGAGCGTTCTAGTGATGTTCCAGACTTCGTAGCGTTTCTCGGTTTTGAAATATTGGTACTGTAGGTATAAATGTGCCCCATGCATCAATGTGCTCCGCCTCCCCCTATTGGAAGCTCTAATACTGAGTGACATTAGCCTATGGACAAAGCCTGAAACCCCTGGGACACTTTTTTGTATGAAGTTCGAATATACAAACAATTCTGTGTACGATGAGCTAGTAAATACAATTTTCTGAAGAAAAAGTTCATGTATTTTTTTTCAAAGTGTACAGAATAATGTGTGGATCACGTTTCCCGTATTTGTAAACACATAGTCTCAACGTGTTATAAAAAAAATGCTGTTAAAGCTACTTAATTTGTGACGGGAGCTATATTATTATTACGAACAAAATAATGCTAACCAAAAGAAAATCTACCTAAATCTTTTTTTTAGTACAGCGGTAAGCAATTATAATGCTACTACTACCTATTTTATACTTACTACTTATTCCGTCGAAAATCTGCATATAAAGCCTTGTATTTAATTAATAATGTAAGTATGCTTACTTTCAAAAATGTCTTAATGTTACATAATATGATGACGATGTGTATGTTATCGAACAAAACAAAACAGCGTGTTTTGAAAACGTTGCAAGAGAAATTGAATCAACTTTGTTTTAAACCCTCGTCGTTCATATAAGTTTTGATCGTTTTTGCTTCTTGTAAAAAAAAAAAGTATCTTTTATACAAACATTATAAAATGAGAGCAAACTAAACAAAGAGCTCACAACAAGGTTGACACAGACCACTGGGGACCGAGGAGCTGGCAGCTTTCTCGCACAACGTAATCAGCGAGGCTGTGTAGCAAGGAGCGAGAAAATGCTGACAGCATAATTCGGTACCATGCCGCTGGGGAGTAATCTTTCAAAACTTCAAAAAAAAAATCTGTCTTGGATCGAGACTTTCCCAATAGCTTATTTTGGGCTCGCTTTTCAAGAAACGGAATATGAATTGGACTATTCAGCACCAAAAACAACAAAAATGTTTAATGTGGGTTGCGTAAGTAAGTTTTATTCGTTTAAAGGACGCCTAAAAAACCACAATAAAGTCGGTCATCGCATCGTCAGTCGGCACGATTCATTGAACCCTCCAGATGCAATAGCATTGCGCTGTAGCACATCTTGAACACTTTCTAACCTGGGTCAATTCAACGGAGCTTTGCGACACCAAAATTTTAGCGATATATTCGGCAGCCTTTAACACGACGACGACTTACATTATATCAGTAATAAGTATTCTGGGCTTTCTGGGCGAAGACGGGTAAAGTTCCAATTTGTTCTCGAAGGCTAGCTAATAGCTTTAAAACATCGAAATTTTCAACCAGTTGCTTCATTTGTTATATGACTTAGGGTGCTATATGTCTGAACGATTTGAATTAAACGCCAATCAAAATAGAGTATATCCATTTAAATATGAAAGAGCCTGCGAGAAAATAGGTAACACGGCGATAACGGTCGAGTAGCGCATATTGCTAAAGTAGAAATCTTGCGGCGATATCTCGAAAATCGATGGCAGTGTCCAACGTCGAATTGGTCCCTAGCCGTAGACATTAAGACAGATAATCTAATTGGACACAGAACTTCATTGCATAAATCAGCTGTTTAGACATCCGACAAAAAGTAGCCTTGTGGTTGTGGTCAATCGCCCTTACCAGTGGCAAATACGATTTCTAGCCAAAACCTTGAACCGCCATTTTCTATTTGTGCGTATGTACCTTATGGCCTTAAGGCCTTATGGCGTTTATTGGCCCTACAATGCAATTATATGTTGCAAATTTATTACAAATGTGTTTTTGTTGGTGATATTTTTGCCTTTCAGAGCGTGACATGGTTTTTGCTATGTTGCTTAATTGGAATTGTGTTTATAAAAACAATATAAATTACGATAATCTTATTAAAACTTTCGTGAAACCAGGGACGTATTTACCCTAGGGCGATCCGGGCTACAGCCCGGGGCGCCAAACCGACAGGGGCGGCGTAGGCGCCCCTGGCCGATTGCATTTTGTTTTGGTATTGGCGCCTTTTAACCAACTATTACTTCTCACCTTTTTTTTGTCAATCCACAATTTAAAATGAACATGAAAAATAACAAGAACTAGTTAGTCTTGGTCAAAAACATGCTTGTAAGTTTGTCAATATCTGCGGGGCGCGTCTGTAAGTAAGAACATGCTTCAAATATAGGGCGCGGGCGCCGAGCGAGGTCGCGGGGCGGCAAGAGGGGCGGGGGGCAATAGGCTATACATATATCAGCGTTGCCAGATCGGATATTTTTACACTATATCTGTCAATTTTGTTACTACGTACCCCCGCGCCGAAAAATTTCGCTCTCGCTGCGCTCGCGTTTTCATCTGATCGTGTTACTACGCACCCCCGGGCCGAAAAATTTGGCGCTCGCTACGCTCGCGTTTTTTTCTGATTTTGTTACTACGTATACCCGCACCGAAAAATTTCGCCCTCGCTGCGCTCGCGTTTTCATCTGATCGTATTACTACGCACCCCCGCGCCGAAAAATTTCGGGCTCGCTGCGCTCGCGTTATTATCTATTTCTGTTACAATATATACTATACTACGTACGTACGTACCCCTGCGCCGAAAAATTTCGAGCTCGCTGCGCTCGTGTTTTCATCTGACTGTGTTTACTACGCACCCCATCGCCGAAAAATTTGGCGCTCGCTGCGCTCGCGCTTTCATCTCATTGTGTTATGCTCAATAATGTTTTTTTTTCCTATGACCCAACCCTTACACTTGCTATATCTAAGTGCTTGATTGACACAACTACCATTATATAAAAAAAAAACCTTAAATATTTCTTTGACTTCTGAGGCGGCGAAACTTATAAGCCCGGGGCGCCAAATTTCAAAATACGTCTCTGCGTGAAACATACCTATTTAATTATTGTATTAAGCGGTTTACACTCACATGAAATTGTTAGGACCGGCCCCGCATGTTTCGAACTCGTATGGAGCTCTTCATCAGGGACTGCTACTGCTTATTTCGCAAGAACGAAGGATTGAAAATCATTCCCGTAAACAATATTATGAATTTGGTTAGTGACAGATCGCTATTCACGTATAATAATGGAAATATATGACGTTTGCACATTATTGCGTCATGAAAGCTGTTTGTAGCGCCACTATCCCTGGGCATGACCGACTCTTGTTAGACTCTTGTTACAGATAAACAGAGATTCTATTCACTGTCATTTACTTTCCCTAGAAGTGTGACGAATTTAGTGCGCTGATAAAGCTTAGGTTGTAGGATGACTTTTACTAGAAACAAGAGCATGTCGGGCCACGCTCAGTGTAGGGTTCCGTAGTTGCTCATCCTTCACAATAGACTTAAGTTACCAGTAAGATTTCAGGCTCTATAAAAAGGTCGTAAACGCCAAAGTAACTGTAATTACTTATTACCGTCTGGAAGTCAACTTGCGTCCTTTTAAGAAAATTATGAAATTTTGCGATAACTCAAAAACTCTCAAGATTTTGTTCAATATAGTTTTCATTGAAAGTACCTACTTATAAGGCCTCATGTTCATGAATTTTTCCATATTTTTTGACCCGTGGTTGAAAAGTTAGAGGGGGGGGGACGCTATTTTTTTTAATTTTCGGAGCGAATATTTACAAAACTGACTGCTGACTTTATCAAAAAATAATGTTTGGAGACCCCTATTATTTTTAAAAGACCTATTCAACAACACCCCACACAAGAGTGTCGAAACGAAAAAAAAATTCACCCCCACTTTAGGTGTTCGAGAGGTACCCGAAAAAATTTTTTTTTTAGTTTTTTATTTTACCGTTTTGTCGGCGTGATACATACCCATACTCATACCAAATTTCAGCTTTCTAATACTAATGATCACAGAGCTAAGCCGCGGACGGACAGACGGACAGACGGACAGTCGGACATAGCGAAACTATAAGGGTTCCTAGTTGACTACGGAACCCTAAAAAGAGGATTGTTGTTCTGTTATACCTTTTTCCTCCTCCGCGAATAAAGTGGCAGGTAATTTCTAGTATTAAATTTTATTAAAGCACGTTATTAATTGCCTATAGCAATCCGTTACGCACCTACTCAATACCAATTATAGCTACATCGTTTCTAAGGACGATATCATACGTAAATAATAGTAGGTAATTATTATGATTAGGTAATACTTGTTGCCTATGTGGCATGGAAAATCCTGTGGTCAGAACTGAGACACTATTTTCTGCATTATCGCGAAAACAGAACAAAATTACTCAAAAACCCGTAATGATTACCTAGGATGAAACACTGGGATTTTTATCACACCACCTCCTTACCTTAATATCACCTTATCATTTCTTGAAAATGACTTGTACAGTGCTGCCACCTAAAATGTGCAAATTTTCTTGCACAACGAAGGTGCTGCCAACTCGTGCCGCCAATCTGTATCTTTTACCTTATTATTGAAATAAACATGTACAGTGCTGTCATCTATTATGTATCGTGCACGTTCAAGTCAAAAGTCAGAGCGGGGACAGCCACCGCGGTGATCATTTGATCACACTTCCCTTACCACACGATCTAAATTCCACCTAGATGACATACACCTAACAGACTGATCTCAAGACGACGTTGTCAAGCTAGGTACACGTCTGCTGGTTCATGTGCCCATGCAGGCCAGCACATACTAGCGACATGATGTCGGTTACAACCGTAAGGCTACCGACTAAGCCATAATTTACGATACGATGCCATCATCATCTTTATCAGCCGATAGACGTCCACTGCTGGGCAAAGGCCTCCCCCAAAGTTCTCCACAACGATCGATCTTGCGCCACCCTCATCCAATTTCTACCCGCGATCTTAGCCAGGTCGTCGGTCCACCTTGTTGGAGGCCTTCCAACGCTGCGTCTTCCGGTTCGCGGTTGCCACTCAAGAACCTTTCTGCCCCAACGGCCATCGATTCTACGAGCAATGTGCCCCGCCCACTGCCACTTGAGTTTGGCGACTGTCTGACTGAGCTATATACGATGCGATTCGATATACGATAATAAGTCAATTCGCTAACATTAATCGCGAATCAAATACATTGTACACTGATGCGTCTGTAATTGTTTAATTGTCAAGTCTGTACAGTCAAGTCTATTATTGTTACTACTGTTAGTTTATAAACTAACTAGTGACATTGTAAACCGACGGATAGGAAAGTTTATAGCTATATACTTATTCTTTCTCTACATTATAGCTACAATCATTCGAGACACTTAATTATACTATAAATACAAGATTGTTGGACAATATAAAATTGAAAAACGTTATTAGTAGACAATATCGTTTAGATTGATTTCGAATCGAATTCCGATTGAACTCGTATGGGTCACACGTTTAAATTTAATCTATTCAAATTACAATAAATTATTGATAATGTATGCAATCCGCACGTGCACGTTCTTATTGCTGACATTTGTTTACAAATATATAATTATGTAATGTAGTAATACATGGAAATATAATACATGAAAGTACTATATCGTAATTCAAGAACAAGGCTTTCGATAAAGAGAATTGGAACACTATGATGGCCGTTTTGAAAGAAGCTGGACTATAGAGACAGGAAAATAATTAGTGAACTCTATAAAAATCAATACACCACTATAGAAATCGGAGACGAACGCAGAAAAGAAATATACAACAAGGAGTTAGACAGGGTTGTCCACTCGCCACTTAATTTTAATATTTTTATCGAATGTGATGACACCACGTCATGCGATGTGATGCCATGCGAAATCTTGTAGAGTCTGGAAAAGAACATCTCATCAATTGGAACAATTAGTTATAGATATAGATACCGTTTGTCGCAACGTGGGATTAAAAATTAACATAAATAAGACCAAAACCCTTGTAACCTCAAAATCAGCTTCATATAATAGACCCATTTCGATAAATAATGTAACAATAGAACAAGTCACCAAATATCTTGGTGTTATAACTTATTATAACGTATAACAGATGACTCCAGATGTACACAAGACATAATAACCAGAATAGCAATGGCAGAGAGCTTTCAATGCAACGAAATGTCTATTCAAATCCAAAATAGCACGTCATTTAAGGAAAAAGCTCATAAAAGTTTACATCTGGAGCATAGCATTATACGGTAGCGAAACATGGAAACTAACGCAAAGGGGTAGGGATAGACTGGAGGCCTTCTAAATGTGGTGCTGGCGACGAATGGAGAAGATCAGGTGGACTGAAAAGCGGTCGAACGATGAGGTGCTTCATATAGTGAACGAGGAAAGGTGTTTAAAAAAAATGGAGAACCGAAGAGGAAAAATGATGCACCTGCTGCGACACGACGAATATATAAAGACTATAATAGAAGGAAAGATTGAAGGGAGGAGAAAGAGAGGAAGACCAAGGAGAGCTTACATGGACCAAATAAAAGAGGTGAAAGTCGTGTCGTAACAGGCTGGCAAGGAGAAGGCGCAAGAACGAGATGCATGGAAATTGTTCCACCGATAAGAGCGCAGCTCTTAAATTTATGATGATGATCGTAATATCCGGCTACTTTTTTAAATAATAAGTTGCTGAAAACTCCAACGTTTACAAAAAAGCCGGTGGCCTTCAAAAGATTGAATCAGTTTTTCTTGATGTATTATTTCATAATTTTAAAGCGTTATCCATAAAGTAACATTTAAACGAAAATATCGCATTAACCTTTAGGAGCCACGATGCGATATACACATACAGACATTAAACAGGCAAAATAGTTTTCTGACACGAGCAAGTCGTAGCGTGAACAACCTGACTAAATAGCTGGATATCGACATAATGTCTGTTAAGAGGCCTTATTCCTTTTAAAAATATTTTTTTTCAAATTACTACAAATGTATTGATAATTTCAACCAACTTTTTGAAGAGAATAATACCTTTCCCCGAGTTCTAGGTAGTAACATAGCTATTTCATGCTTTCATTGCGTGCAGTCGAATATAAGTTGAAAAAACTAATTTTCCGCATGAATTTTGTCAATTTCGAGTAGTTTTTGAAACAAAAATTATCAATGAAAAATTTAAACTATAGGTTTCAAAATATATAACAATAAATCTCAATAGCCCTGTTCTAGGTAGTAACATCGATAATATGTTATCAAACATGTTTGATCATAAAGAAAAATGTCTAAACAATCAGCATTTTAAAAGGAATAAGGCCTCTCAAGCAAAACCCAATAAGTAACAAATACTTACTCAAAACAAAGCACGTATATATCTCAGTGTCAATCTACTTACTAGATACGACGTTTTGAAGAGCAGTGACAGAAATTTTAGTAAGTTTCGATTGTCATTGGCGTAATTTGACTGTAAAATTCCTTCCATGAGACAAAGGTTGGTGACGAGGTACTTTAATTAGGTGTATCACATTTTAGTTATTGTTTCACGTAGGTTTAAAATATATACATTGTAATTCATAGAGCACGTGTAGTGTGGTGTATTGTTTACCATTTTCTTCGCTCTATTTTTAATGTTTTCTTTACAAGATGATGAGTTGCGTGTGGCACTTTAATTGAGACTAGTTAGTTATATTGTTTCTACTCGTGAGATTTTTTCATTGGTTTCCTTGTTTTTTATTATATTCAAGTCTACTCAAAATTGTAAAAGCTGTGGGTTCTCCTAAATAAATAAATAAACATGCACACGCCCTATATACTATTTTACAATTCTAGTATTGAAAATCAGTTTTCTATCATCATGTCATGATTTCAGGAAAAATCTTAATAGCGTGATGTAGGATCGTCTTTTGTTTTGTATGGGCGCGGCATCATGCCAGCCTGGTGCTATCTGTTGGCCATAACTTCCTTTGTCCTGTCATCACGCCGAAACGACTGGACGGATTTTAACCGCGCTTTTGACAGCGGGACATCCAAACATTATAGGATACTTTTTACCCGGCTATGGTAAAGAAAAAAAAACCAGCCAAGTGCGAGTCGGGCTCGCGCACCGAGGGTTCCGTACAAACACTTTCCATCCCTAAGTGGTTAAGTTAAGTTTGCACCTGGTATGTATAGCGCCCCATATAAATTAGGTGCAAAGTTAGGTATTAAAAAAACTACTTATCAATGTTATGATCTCGTTCAAAACAATTTTCGTTGGTAGTTTTTATAGTAGGGGCAAGTGCTGTACCTGTGGACGGTTTTACCAGTGGACACTACTCATACCAAGAAAACGAATAACCATAGACCAATAGCAATCACTTATTTGAAAAGCATTTTTTTCATATGGCAACACTAGCTAGTCGCCATCTTGAAGGATGGCAGAAACTGAGTGTTTTATGGCTGCCGAAAGTTTTTGTGACAAAAAGTAGGTTTTTTTCCTTCTTCTTAAGTATGTTTAATGCAAAATCTGCAAATGTTACGGGTGTCTTTGCAGTGGCATATTAATTTATGTGGTGTAAACGTTATTTCTACAAGATTTTGTTAGTCGTAGGTAGCATTAATAGTGACCGGTATGAATTCAAAATAAAAACCGCCGAAATTTTACCTGTGGACACCTCCGTAAATGTACCTGTGGACTGTCCATAGGTACAATTATACTGAATGTTCCTGTGGACAGTAAAATTAATATTTTTGTTTTATTTAGTGCCTCGTAGTAAAACTGGGAAAAAAGAGACAAGATATGCCTGGACATTCTGACTTCAGTAAGGAACGCCATAGGGACGTTTAAAATCCCAAATTCGATAATTTTTAAATACAAAACTATTCATTACTGTCGAAATATTGGTGAAGAAGGCTTTGAACTCCTCAAAAATGATATCAGGAGGATCTTTAGCAATACTGAGGAGCAACAGCTGTATGATTACTTAACATTATGTTGTTATTGATTGTTGATTATTTTTCATAAAGAAAATGAGGTTTTCCTTAAGAATGTAAAGTGTCAAACGATGATTATGCTAAATCTGCTGACTATGGAGGCTTTTTAAAGTCCCATAATTATACTTGAGATTCTGCTAAGAATATTACATTCCAAGAAGAAAAAAAGTTATTATGATATGCAGAACAACTTATAATTACATGTTGATTAATTGTATGTTGTTAATTACGTTATTTTAGAAGTTTATTCTGTTTCAAAGAATGTTGTTGATTATTGTCCATAGGTACGTTACCGTCCACAGGTACGTTGTTAGTGTCCATAGGTACAAACAGGAGATGTACATACCTATGGACAAAATGAGTATTTTTTTATTTCATTTTTTATCCGCCATCTCCGGATAGCTAGCGTAGAAAACATATGTGGACTTTAAAGATTGTTTAACTGTGATTAAAACAAAATAAATAATTTATTGGTAACACGCGTAGTTTTGGTCTAACAACTGATTAAAGGTCAAATTCTGGAAAGTGTCCACAGGTACAGCACTTGCCCCTAATGTATGTTATATGTTATTTTTAGATTTTTCATTTTCTTATTTTAGAAGTTAGAGGGGGGGGGGGGGGGCAACTTTTTTCCACTTTGGAAGCGTCTGTCACGCAAACTATTCGGTTTAGAAAAAAAATATTTTAGAAACCTCGATATCATTTTTGAAGACCTATCCTATAGATACCCCACACGTACGTATGTATGCGTTTGGTGAAAAAAAAATTTTTGAGTTTCAGTTCTAAGTATGGGGAGCCCCCAATATCTATTTTTTTTTTGCATCAAAATCTTAATGCGGTTCACAGAATACATCTACCTACCAAGTTTCAACAGTATAGCTCTTATAGTTTCGGAAAAAAATGGCTGTGACATACGGACGGACAGACGGACGGACAGACAGACATGACGAATCTATAAGGGTTCCGTTTTTTGCCATTTGGCTACGGAACCCTAAAAAAGCAGAAGAAGTTGTCACGTTCTATAACATAAGTGGGTTTGTGCTCCTACACAAACTCTCTAGTAGAGAAAACGAGCCATCTCTGTTCCTGTTAGTCTTTTCTCAAATATGTAATGGAATGTCGTCATAACGTGATTTATAACAGGCTTCGAAGTATCACGTTTTGGGCGGAACAACTCGAGAGAACTGTAAAAGAA
Source organism: Apotomis betuletana (assembly GCA_932273695.1). Classification (NCBI taxonomy): domain Eukaryota; kingdom Metazoa; phylum Arthropoda; class Insecta; order Lepidoptera; family Tortricidae; genus Apotomis; species Apotomis betuletana. Next base: position 6,628,623 of record OW026315.1, read on the forward strand.
TTTCATACAAAATTGAAGGCCTAGGCCGGTCTCTTTTTGAATTATGGCTTTTGTGTTCATAAACAGGCTAAGCAGTTTTTTTTTTTTGTGAGTTGTGTATTTGTTTTATTTCATTGCATATCTTTGAGAAACCGAGAATGAGCCAGCTTCGTATCACTATCTGGCCTCTCTACGGTCGGACGTATATACCTACTCACCCGGGAAGCTCTTCTTTCCCGGCGTCTGCAGTAATGTATGTAGATACATCACATATTACCAAATACTTAAATATGTATTTTTTCTATTTCAGAGTGCTGTGCAGCCTTCGCAAGGACGACAACAAGAAAGTCGAAGCCAAGCCGAAGGAGCCAGAAGTTACTCGATTTTAAACTGTATTTATTGTTAAGTTTTACTAAAGTTACCTATTATAAACTAGAAAATCTCAATAAAGTAAGATTTATATCAAATTCAACTTGTTTTATTCCGGTTGGGATTTGGGAATGATGTGGATAATCCTTTTCCCATTGGCAAGGCGAGACAAGAATTGAAATCTAAATATCATTATTTCATTTTTTAACCAGGATTTTGTCTGATGAACCAAATAAAGGATGAATAAATTTTAGAAAATGTCCCAGTTTCTGATAAACATATTGTTTTCACAAAGTTCCGCATGCTAAAAGAACGTCACAGCGCAGAAATTTTTATTACTAAGGCAGATTTAGTATGGAAATTGCACTGTTTGGTCTTTCGCGTTGTGATTGTCAACCTTTCCACAAGGTGACGTATTTTTGATAATGATTTTGAGCCCACTTTTCTGAATATGTTCAAAACTAATAACTATAATAAAATAAAAATATGGTTCCGAGGTAATACCTAGTACTAATGAAATTTAACACTTCGTCAAATTCGCCGATGGAGACGCACTTATACCTATTCTGCGCGTGCTATTATAAAGCTTAGTCAATAGCGTCGACACCTGTACTGGAAAAATAAACTGTATCGTTACTATAAGTTAATAACGTGACCGTAGTCGCTAGCGACAGCGTAAAAAATTTGTATGGAGAATAGTACAGCGGCTATTTTGTAGAAATACAAATCTCCATACAAATCTTTTACGCCCAACCATCCACAAAATGATGGCTCGGAGGCGCGTTTTGCGCGCTTGCAACCATGATACTAACCGCATCCGAGAGCCCTGAGTTCATATGGTGCCTCCCAATCTCTGGCGAGGCCAAGACTGCTAGCCGAGATTTCAATACCCTTACCATGGGTTTTCAGTAACTGTACCTACTAGCTAGTGACTGCGTAAACGATTTGTGTGGAGGATTGTAGTTCTACTATGCAACCGCTAGGGGCACTTATTCTCCATACAAACCGTTTACGCTGTCGCTATCGAGTACGTTCAGGTTAACTCATGGTTACGGGTTCAGGGCCTTTCTTTAGTTTTTGTAGCATATCACAGGTATACGACTGGGACAACGTCAAATAAGAAGTTGTAGAAATCCTCTACCCAGTGTAACCTATTCCATTTCTAACAGTGTTCGAGAGTTTAAATGGACACACACAACGGACATGAGCTTTGGCATAAATATTGTAATAGATATTAGTTAGGTCATCTATGATTGTAAATATACGCGCACTTTTATCTTTAATATTTAGCACGTTTTCTGAACTATGACCCATTTAATATTTTTATCACTAATGTTTGTATGTAGGTACTTAAAGATTAAATAATATACAAGTGTGTCATCTCATCAATTGATTGAACTACTTAAGAAGTAGGCAAATAAATAGATAATGATATTCATATAGTTAATTAATGGTCACGTTCCTTACCAGTTTAAATTTAAGGGTCACAATCAGACAGAAATCTAGAGTAGTAGAGTCGCCTAGTTACCAAATATAAGCATGGAAGGTCAAAGACTTATTTTTGACCACAGCCCGTAGCACAACTGTGCTTTGCTACTGTCATCGCGCGACATAGCGTCGCCCTTCACTCTCTCACAGTACTGTACAGAAAGAGATAGGATGCGCGAGAAAGAGTCGCGAGTTACAGGTTGTGCTAGAGGTGGAGAACTAGTTAAAAGTTACACTTTTTTACGGTGCTAAAATCCTTTATAGATCTTTTACAATGCATGTGCTCGAAAAAAACGTATCCTAGGCATTCAAACTGTGCGGAAAGTACTACTTTTCCGCACTAGTGCTTTTTACTTTTCAATTTTTTTTTAATTTATAGCCGTATCTGACAGCCTGACACAGAGGTTTTATTATTTACAAAAAGTTTGATAAATAAGTCAAATACCGATTATTATCATGTATAAAAGTACAATAAAACCAATATTTCATTAATTAATTCATTTAACACGTCATTAATTACATTAGATATAAAATTTGATTAATAAACGAACTTTTAATCGTTATTCATTAAATAAATTTGGCTGAATGTACACGCGCTTGTGCCATTTTGACATAAGACGAATATTAAAAAAATACTTTTGCACATGCGCAGTAGTAGATATGTCGAGCGCGGTTTACAAAACAAATAACTCCGCCATTTTTTATGGTATTCCCTTGACTTGTCTAATTTTTTTTTGTCTAATTTCAGTTTGTCTAACAACTTTTACCATAATGAACATTTTATCTAAAGTCAATATGTATAATATCATTTCTCATAATTATTATTTCGTCGAAATTCGTTTTGCCTAAATGATCATTTTCATAATTCTTGTTTTGTCGAATATTATTTTATCTAAAACTCACTTTGTCGATTCTTATTTTGAAAATTGTAGGTTAGGTTGAAGACCGAATACTGTAGGTTAGGTTAGGTTTGTTTTATGACCATAAATAGCGGAGCGAGCGAAGCGAGCGGAGCGTCAGAATGCTTGCTAAATAAATAAATTGGGCAAAAAAATTGTTAGGCAAAATATGTTTATACGAATTAAAAATTAGGCCAAATAAAATTAGACGAAATAAGATTATGTGAAATGAATATTATACAAAACGACTTTCACTCAAATGAAAATTAGGCAAAGTGAATAGTTATGCTAAATAATATTAGTTTAAATGAAATTAGGCAAACCGAAATTAGGCAAAAAGTTGTTAGGCTAAACAAGGTACAACCATTTTTATTGATGTCTAGTTTATTTTGAAGTTGATTTGTGCAAATCTGCTGAAATAATGGCGAGATAAAGGGACGAATCATGAATTTAAACCCGTAAAATGTTATTGAAGAAGTAAAAAATGTGAACGACGGCTTCTTGTTGGATAAATCAAATCAAAATACTTTTTTTCCAATGTAAACAGTCTTTGTGAGTACTAAAGTATTTTCTATTTTCTCGTACATGCATAGTAAAGTTTTGTACGGAACTCGTGTGTAAGATGATTTCCGACTCGTGTTTGTTTAATCACTCGCTCATACCTCGCTCGTGACTAAAAATCTCACTCGTCTGAAATCACCTACCTTCCACACTTGTATCGTAAATAACTATTTTATGTTTTGTCTGGGTCTCCTTGTTTAACACATTTTCGCTACGTTTCTTAGAATTTCCTCAACACCTCCACCTGAAGGACATGTGTAAGTACCGCTCGCTCTTTATTCAATCACAAACAATAGTATACATTACTGCAGAGGCAGGGAAAAGTCAGTTCGTGGATGAGTATGATTTTGAAGGACGAGGCGTAGCGTTCAATAATACGAATCTGCGAACTGACATTCCCGCCGAGGCTTGTATAGGTAGTGCTTTTCTCCAAATATGCTTGGATATAATCACCAATCTACATTTTGAATTGAATATATCAGTGCCATGAAGTTCATTTGGTAGGTACTTTTTCTTAGTAATAGGAAAAACATTTCATATAGTAAACGCGTGCATTTAAGATCTTTTATCCAATGAATTGCGTCTCCAACCTCGGAAACGAGGACAAACCGGTCTGCACTGCAGGGTCGCCGTTATACTTGGTGAGTGGACAGTCTCGGATGATGTGGCCGATCTCTTGGACTGCGGCTCCTCATTCGGACGCTGGGAATTTTCTCCAGCCACATTTGTAGAGGAATTCTCGGGATCGCCCACTCCCAGTTCTGAGCCTGTTGAGCTGGCACCACTGTTTTCGGGGCAGAGTGAACCCAGGAGGTTTATTAGACGTTTAAATTGTCTTTCAAGCGAGAGCCCAATGGTAATGTCAATCCGATGCAGTCCATTCCTTTAGATGTCACGTCCTGAAAGCCTACTGAATTCAAAAAATAAAGTTTGCTTATTTTTTTTATTTTACACATTTTTCTTCACGGAAGTACATAAATACAAACAGCAGTATATTGTCCACGCTGACCCGTGATTAACATTAAGTTGATAAGAACCAGGTTTATAGTTCGTTGCCTCCAGTATTTGTAGTCGGCGATAATTTAGTAGGCAATAACATTTAGATAGATACCTACTTATTGTCTGTTGTTGCGAGGCGAAGTTATACAGGGATGCCAGGGCAACATTGTCTTATTTTCAACCCTTGGGAGCAAACTTTGGAATAACCAAAAATATAAATTGTAAAAGACCCGACACAAGTAAATAATAAATAAACAAAATGGTTATAATAATGAACTGGAAAAAGGATTGTGCTATAACTATTTACTACTATCAAAAACACATGCCAAAAAATAATGTTGTGCCAGACACGTTTACACTGAGATAACGATTGTGCTTCATTTCTTACAAAATCAAAAACACATGCCAAAAAATACCTAATACTGTGCCGGACACACATTTGGTGGGGAGTAGGTACAGTCAGTAACAAAACTCCCTGGGCCATTATCAAAAAGTTATTATTATTAAATTACTATCTGATTGAAAAGGACACAAGAATCGATCCTTCTGTGCCTTTTGTACACCTTATGGTAAGCTTCGTGAATGTTTAATAGTCTTATTCTATTCTGACAGAGTACTTATAAAAGAGCTCGCTCGTGCGTTGATGCTATGCGGCGCCATCGTCCATGTCCATCGAAGGTATGTGCAGAAAAGGAAACTTTACCGCGCACCTTTTGTTTTACCTATCATCAGTACCTATCACCTAAATATAGGTAAGGGCGATTCACCTCATTAACAACTGAGGTCAATCGTAAACCTTTTGTTACCTTTGTTTAATTACTTCTTTGTTATATTCGTTTTCATGTAGTGCACAATAACGAATATTACTACTAGGTACTACTACTTTATGACCCTTATTGTTATTGTGACAAAATCGAAATAGGTGTTGTTTCAATTTCTTTTACTATATCAATCTGACCGTTAAAGTCAAGCTCAAGCTCAAGCTCAACGGTGATGCGGCCACTCAAACTCTTAACATTGTGTTATCAAACCTATACCTAGTATTTACACATATTGTAAATACAATTATCTTTTATACATTCGTCTAATCACATTTAACTCTTGCAACTCGTCTCCATTTAAGAGGTATGAGACAAGTCACGTTCATAATACGTGATACCATTATCAAATCTGTCAGCGAGCCACACACTTCGATAGCTCGATGTGTGATAATGTTTGACCACAAAATAAGTCAGTGTTCCGTAAAATAGTTTAGCCTCCAAGACATAACATTGAAGAGATTGCACTTAGTATTTTATTCAACAGAGAGACGCCATTCAAAATTCAGAGATTTGTGGGTGGGTAAAAAAAACAGAATTCCCGTTCCCTCCAGAACTTTGCGATTATAGGTTCATCCTGTTTAGTATAGTACCGGTTATTATTATTTATTTATTTATTTAAACTTTATTGCACAAAATACAAAAGTAAGAGTACAAATGGCGGACTTAATGCCATAAGGCATTCTCTACCAGTCAACCATAGGGCCAAACAGAAACTATAGCTGCAGTTGGTGCAGGAACATAAAAAGCCGTGGCTAAAAACCTAAAACGAGACAAAATTCAAAAGTCGGTTATATTTTCGATGTGTCCTATAGTCCGTTCCATTACGTCACATTTAAAAAAGAACTTTTTTAGTCGGACGAGCGTTATCTAGTGAAAACTAAAAATTCCATACAAAAACGCTATTTATTGCTATTAATTGATTTTGAGTAGAGTGAACCTACCAAAACACGTTATATCAGAGTTATTTTATACTGATCGCAATTATACTCATTTTTGTTATCTATAACAAATGAAATATGATATCAAATGTCGTTATATCTAGTAAAATTATATGAAACGTTGTTATGTCTATCATTAAGAACGGTAGCAGATTGTGACGGAAAAATCGTTCACATATTTATTTGCGAGAATGATGGAGACTGTCATTTTGGTTAGGTCCAGCGATTAACTTGGGCCATCAAGAATTTATTCCGGAAAATATCAATTGAGTAGGGCAAACAATCAAAATTAAAATATATCTTTTCTGCAAACGTTCGGTCTGTTAACCCAATCTCTGTTTAACCTAAGCATCCTTATTTACCTTTATCCTACCTACTTTACGAATATCAACAGCCTAAGTAAATACTACGATTATTGTGGCTGAGTATACAAACTCAATTAGCGGTGAATAATGAGGCCATTATAATGCTTTATTTATACATGTGTTAAGTTTATCATTATCAAGCAAGGAACTGTGCTAATGGACAATACCTATCTGTAGAAGCAAACTTTGAGCGAAATGGTTTTTGACCTTATTTTGGCGATACGAATTTGTAAAGTTGTATCTTTCTATGAAGTCAGGCTGATATATGTACTCATCAACCCCAAGAGGATCCCTGCCTTTTCAACGCCAAGCGGATCCCTGACGCCAAACAAAACCGGTCAAAAGCGAGTATGACTCGCGCACCGAGGGTTCCGTACAAACACTTCTATCTTAACTAGCCAGGTTAAGTTAAGTTTGCACCTGGTATGTATGGCGCCGCATACAAAATGAGGTGCAAAGTTAACGCTGCCGATCACGTTAGTTGTATCGGAGCCCCTCTTAAATATTTATTTTGTTCTGTTTTTATTTAATGTTATAGCGGCAACAGAAATACACGATCTGTGAAAATTTCAACTGTCTAACTATCACGGTTCATGAGATACAGCCTGGTGACAGACAGACAGCGCAGTTTTAGTAAGTATAGGGTCCCGTTTTTTACCCTTTGGGTATGGAACCCTAAAAAGAGTTGCTCAGCAGGGATTGAAAAATAGTTGTAGCGGTTTAAAATACAAAGTTTTTTATCATTAAATGACGGCTGTGGACGTTGGCGTCAGTGGAGCAATCTTCCGCAGTCGGCCACAGCCGTCTTTGTCGTTCAAGTGTCCTAAATTTGTCCGTTCCATCACGTCACGTTTGAATATGAACTTTTTTTTATTTGCACGAGCGTTACGTAGTGGAAACTAAAATTCTCGTACAAATGTTGGTTTTTTTTTTCACATTTAAGTTCTGGAAGCAACAGGGATTCGGGTTTATTTAGAAAACGCTCTAAATCGACACAATCTCTGTGTAAGGTGAGTCGGGGCTATTGTAGCTATGGGGTTATTGTATCTTCTTACCATTATAATGGTCTGTGACCATTATAATGGTCTGTGTATGTATAGGATACACAGACCAATGGTATATATACACAATCCTATATATACACAGACCATTTTAAGGGTCACAGACCATTATAATGGTAAGAAGATACAATAACCCCATAGCTACAATAGCCCCGACTCACCTTACCTAAATAATTCGCGTCACGGTAGGTTTTACATTTGCGTATGCTTCACGCGTCTCCAAAGTGATCTTCTCGTAGCAATGCAGTAATTGTTTTAAGAAGTCCAAAGGGAATAGGGAGAAGGGTAATAAAATAAGATTAATTTGCGAGTGCGTTTCGGGAAGCTGTGTTATATATTCACATCGAAAATTCCCCAGTGCCTGAAGACGAAAATCTTCAAACAGTGCGTATTGCCAGTGATGACTTACGGAACTGAGACATGGTCGGTCACAATGGGACTCATAAGGCGGCTAAGAGTCACACGCTACGTGGAATGGAAAGGGCTATGCTCAGTTTCTTTGCGCGATAGAATCAGAAATGATATCCGCAGAAGAACCAAGGTAACCGATAAAGCTCATAGGATTGCACGGTTGAAGTGGCAATGGGCAGGCCATGTAGCCCGGAGAATGGACGGCCGTTGGGACAACAAAGTCCTAGAGTGGCGACCACGTATAGGGAAGCGCAGCGTGGGTCGGCCCCCGACTAAACGGACGGTTGACCTCGAGAGGGTAGCGGGGAATCAATGGATGCGGTCTGTACGGGATCGCACTTTGTGGCGAGTCATGGGGAGGTCTATGTTCGGCAGTGGACGTCTGTGGTTCATAGATAGATATAGGCCGCGAATTTACGTAGCTCGAATTGTTAGACTAACTCTTACTTACACAATTCTTGCTTGATGTAACAACGCATGGAAGTCATTACGCAAAATTACGTGAACACCAATTACTGTCAGTTTCTCTGTGACATTAATACGCCTATTATCGAGTCTGGACAATGTGGGCATCACTGCTGTGATAAATCTAATATTTTGTCTACATAGCAACAGTTGATTTTAATGCATTAAAGTGCCGGTTTGGCTATGGCTACTACTATTATTGGTCCTGGGAGTTGTTAGGCTTCGCGGTTTTTGGTTCGATATTAAGTTTTCAACTCATGGGTGTTGAAAACTTAATATCGATTCTGCTTCTTCATGGATCATGAGACATGGATCTCCGCTATTTTGAAAAACTGAATCGACAAAAAATATATAAAGTTAACGAATCTACCTAGATTGTAGATACCTATAGCTCAGACAGTTGCCAAACTTAAGTGGCAGTGGGCGTGTTACATTGCTCGTAGAGCCGATGGCAGTTGGGGCAGAAAGTTTCTTGAGCGGCGACCGCGGACCGGAAGACGCAGCGTAGGAAGACCCCAACAAGGTGGACCGACAACCTGGTCAGAATCGCGGGCGGAAATTGGATGAAGGAGGCGCAAGACCGATCGTTGTGGAGAACTTTGGGAAGGCCTTTGTCCAGCAGTGAAAGTTTATCGGCTGATGAACGAACCTACTCACAAAATTTAATGAGAATCGTTTTCACTCGCTCGGTTTTTGTTGACAAAGAAGCACTAAGGTCTTCGCACATTATAACAACTCAACGGCGACTCGAATTGAAATTTAAGCCCTATGTCATATTTACTAGGTTTAATTTCAAAAAATGATATTAGTAGTGGACGACGAGTGGACGACGCGTCGGTGCATCGTCGAAATTAAACCTAGTAAATATGACATAGGGCTTAAATTTCAATATTTGGCATAGAATCGAGTCGCCGTTGAGTTGTTATAATGTGCGAAGACCTAGTCGATTTGCGTAGAAAACACCCGAAGACAGAGGAAACAAATGAAGAAAACCTTCCTAGCTTATAGTCTGGCAAAAAAGAGTAGAAATTAAAAAGAGGCAATACTGTTGTGTCGTCCCTGCTTTCTTAGATTGATTAGAAAGGGACGCCACTACAGTATTGCCACTTTTTAATTTCTACTCTTTTTTTGCCAGACTGTAGGTACAGCCCAACAAGTTGCTTTTGATCCATGACAATATAACGGATTTTTGGTTACTGACGTTGAAAGTCATCGAATGTCACTGATGTAAACAAAAATTAAACCAGGTAAAAATATTCCCTTCTCAAGTTATTTTCTCACAATTACTTAAACGAAAACTATCCAGTGATGCAAGACAAGTTTAATTTTTTTCAATACGATTAAATATTTATTTCCAAAGAAGGACGAAGGATTAAGCAGCCCACGCTTTAACGTTTGTCTGAAATGTCTCGCGTTGTTACTCAATCCATTGAAACAACGATAGGTACAAATAAAATAACTACTAGGAACTATACGGTTATATTTCTCATCTATATTTACAAACTATATTTACATGAAACTAGAACTTCAGTTTGAAGTCTTTAGGAGGTTTGCCCGCGGGCCTAGTCTTGCCATGTATTAGCAACTGTATGTACTTCTCTTGATGGTTCGAAGGCAGTCTCAGCCCTAGGGCTTCGCAGTTCCGGATGATCTCCGCGCAGCCACGCATGTCTTTGTTTCTTACTGGAATTTATAGAAAGAAAAGATATAAATACACAACCACAAATGTCTTATGATATGAGGTTCAAAACACGGGTATCGTCACATGATAAAACCACAGGTTTTTTTCTTTTGGTCTTTGCGAAAGTCATACACAATTTTACACGTACGTTTTTGCTATATCATTATTTGGCATTAAGTCTGCCTTTGGTGGATATTAGTAAAGCACAATGAAGTTTAAATAAATAAAGGTGTGTAAGAACAGTATTCTATCAGTTGTTTGTGCAAAATGCGACGCAGTTCACATTTATGTGACGAGAATCTTAGCACGCACAATCGTATAGTATCCCGCCGGAGAAAACAAGCCAATCTATCTCATGACAGTTCATGACAACACTTCATAACCTAAATCGATTTTAGGCCCTAGGTGTATAATTTGAGCCAATCTATCTCATGACAGTTCATGACAACATTTCATAACCTAAATCGATTTTAGGCCCTAGGTGTATAATTTGAGTGTTGGCCACATAGTTAGTTAGTTAGTTGCGCTGGGCATTTTCCGCAAGTCGACATCCAACGTGCCTATTTTGCGTGAAAAGGGGGTAGCGCTACTCCAACCACCCCAACTCCTCCACGAACCTAAGCAAAGCCTTGATGTTGCTTATGGCTTCGTGTACGGTACTTGGAGATCCTAGGTATTTCATCCTGTATCCTTCTACCTGTTTGCAATCTAGTAGAATATGATTGGTGGTTTCTTCTGCATCCATGCATGCTCTGCATACTGGGCTGTCTGTTATACCTAAATTGAAGAGGTGTTTGTTCAAAGTATTATGTCCCGTTATTAATCCTACTATCTTGCGTAGTTGGTTCCTGTGGATTCTCAGTAAGATGGTGGTGAGTTTGTGGTTCCTATTCGGAAGTATTGTTGGCCACATAATATTAAAACTAACTGTACTGTACGTCTGAGACCACGGCAAGTTGAAACGTCAGGCAATGAAGGTAGGTAAATCAAAATATCGCGATAGGCCTAGATTAATAAGTTTTAATTATTTGTTCAAACCGTGAGAGTATAAAGTGTTATGTTGACCAGATATAAGAAAGCGCAGCATCGCAGTCGCAGCAAGTCAATCTGCACAGGATCGCACATAGTAGCGAGCCATGGGGAAGGCCTATGTTCAGCAGCGGACGTATGTGGCTGATAAATCATAATCGTAATCATCCTCCTAGCCTTTTTGTCCCATTTTTTGAGAATAAATTCTCAATCGGGGTCGGCTACCTAAATCCCAAGATGTGGCGTAGGCACTAGTTTTTACGCAAGCGACTGCCATCTGACCTTCCAACCCAGAGGGGAAACTAGGCCTTATTGGGCTTAGGTGGTTTCCTCACGATGTTTTCCTTCACCGAAAAGCGAGTGGTAAATATCAAATGACATTCCGTACATAAGTTCCGAAAAACTCATTGGTACGGGCCGGGTTCGAACCCGCGACCTCCGGATTGAAAGTCGCATGCCCTAACCACTAGGCTACCACCGCTTACCTATAAATCATAATCGTAATAGCGAATCGAATTGTGCGGATTAGTGTTCGGCGTGTCTTCTGACACATAGGCCTCTCCCAGCTGTTTCTATTCATTTCTATTAATGGCTTTCCTGATCCAGGCTGATAGATAATGTAAGACAAACATGAATAGATACTTACACTTGTAATTAAACAAAATTTGTAGCACTTTCGAATACTCTGACATCATCTTATACTTCAGAAGGCTCTGCAGGAGTCTGACCACTGCATCTTCGTTGTACTCGTCTCGAAGGATGCAGATTGTGAATGCTGTGGCCCTGGAATGTCATTGGAAAAGGTAAGCATTGTTGTACTCGTTAATATTATTTTAAAAACTTGGGAAGAACCTACTACAATTTGTAGTAAGGATATAAAATAAATATTTTCCTATTAAATAAATTGAATATAAATTTATTCTTTTACTAACAAGCTAACCACAATTTTATATACATATTTTATTTTTCTTTACCATAGATGAAAAGTACCTTATCCACTCAATTGCTTCGAATTTTGAGTTGGACTCTATTTATATAATAAAATAAGAGCGGTGACAGGTAGCCGTAGTTACCAAAAGCAATTGAGTGGTTATAACCACCTTTGGATGAAACTATCTTTCAAAGTAAAAGCAGTGTAAATGGTGCAATCATATAATAAAAAAAAAATTAAAGGGGCATAGGCAGCATATTACTCAAAACCTATAAATAAATTAATTTATTTCAGACATGGTCTATATAATTGTTAGTATAACAATAAAATTATTGAAAGCGATCCATATTGTTAAGTGTTAGTATTCTATTTAACCCTTTAGTTGCAAGATTTCTATGATGGCATTCAATTTTGAGATGTAATTAATTCTATATTGACTTTCTTAAATACATTGCTATTAATCAGTACCATATTTACAATTACACGCCTACAATTTTTCCGCTTTGCCCTAAGGTTGACTGGTAGAGAATGCCTCATGGCATTAAGTCCGCCTTTTGTACGATAAGTTTTCTTTTGTGCAATAAAGATTAAATAAATAAATAATAATATTTAAGGAAAGCAAAATTATTAACAAGAATACTTACTTGTCCTTTATAATTTCTCGAAGGCCTTCAGAGACTTCTAGCAGTTCATTGGACAGCATGTGATCAGAAAACCAAGAGCTAGACCAGCTCATGTGCCAGAAGCATACCAATGGATAAAAATCATCAAAATCAACACTAAACATCAAAACATACTTCTTAAAAATAACTAAGCTAGCTTCCGATCTGTGAAGCACCGAGTCTCTTATTAGCTCATTGAAGATGATTCTATACAAGCTCCGTAAACTTATATGTTTAGTATATGCATCTTTTAATATTGCAAGGCCTTTGTCAGAATTGCCTTTCATGCATTGCGCTTTGGCCAAGTAGTGCAAATACTCTCCGTTCCGTTTGTATATTATCGGATCGACTTTAGCAACATATTGCTGTAAGATTATAATGAACTCTGGTTTACCACTTACACTATAGTTACGGAACAGTTTCTTTAATGTTATTAACGGAATATGTTTGCGGTAATACAAGCAATCTTGAACCATCTGCTGAATTTGTTTGTCTTTATTCTTTGATACTAACTCATTGAGCGTCAATTCTAATCTTTCTGTAGTCATCTGAGACACGTCATGGTTTTCAACTTCTGTAAAATGTCTTATATTGAGGTTGAATGAAAAGCTATTTCTCGACCGACTTCGGTGTCTATTTAACAATTCTGTAGTAAACAGATCAAGAGCATCAACTGATGTGGTATAAGGAGCTGTGAGGACGCATCTTTGTACGATTTTTTGGACATTTAAGATTAATCGGATGCTGTTTAGTGGATTTTTAGATAGCTGCATTGCAAATATGATTCTTAGTTGCACGGTGATTGACCTGGATGTATCCTGAAAACGTAAACAACTAAAATTAGATTGTTGTTGAACTTGAAAGGCGCAAGTAAGGTTATTTATAATCGGAACCGAAATCGACGTACCTTCTTTTGACATTATCTTATTATTGCATAAGTATTTCACCCATCTTCTTAACACATTAAATGATTCTATTCACAGTAAAGTCGGTAAATTATAAAAAGTTCAGTAAAGACTACTGACTAGAAGAAAATAATACGAAAATAGGACATAGACAACACAACACAGAAGAGTAAACGTCATGATTGTCAAGTTGACGTTGACGTGCCAATGACTCTTAATCAACCATAAACAAATAATTCTGTACTGTTTGAGACATGGTTAAAGACGCCCATAAAACAACTGCTTTAGCTACTCCACAACAGATGGCGCTTAAAGCACGCTAAGAAAAGTTTAATCTATTCCACGGTAGAGGGCACAACTATTACAAAAGGCCAAGTAAAATAGTTTTTTATGTTCGTTTTGATCCTGTAGTAGTGAAGAACTTATTTTTTTTTTATCCCTTTACAGTAGATCAGTAAAAAATACTTGTTACCTATTCTAAATATTAAGAAAAATTATATTTTTATTTCGAAACACAATAGGTATAGACATTTCACAGATGATTTCAGAAATATGGCATGACGCATGAGCTGGTCTGATGATGGAGGATGAAGTCAGATGCGGGACATAAGAATTCTATTAATAAAGTATCGACTATCGAAAACCGACTGAGCTGAGTTGAGCTTTTTAGAGTCTAATTGGTGAGCAAGTTGACAGATAGAGTCAGCAATAAAAGTTTGCCACAAAAGTTGAATGTTTGACTGAAGCTTATTACAAGCTTTTATTTAACTTGCATTGTATGTATGTAGGGGAGAGTAACCTATATTGAACCGGCGCTTAAATTGGACCACTTCTGTATTTCTACCAAATAACACAATTTATTTACACTGGCAACAAAAAATGAAGCGACGACAGCGCCATAATCAGTCCACCAATTTGGTGTAATAAATAAATTGTGTTATTTGGTAGAAATACAGAAGTGGTCCAATTTAAGCGCCGGTTCAATATAGGTTACTCTCCCCTATGTATGTATCCAAGTATGTTTGTTCGGGTGGAATTTTGCAACTCAATTTTGAAGCAGATATCGTCATCTGATTGAGCTGAAATGCATACTTACTTAACTTTGATGACAATACAATAATATGGTACCATGGGACTGATCTGATGATGGAGCCGGAAGGTAGCCATAGGAACTCTATAATAGGAAAAGCAATCCTACCGAGTTTGGGCTCTATAGAATCGTGTCAGTGAGAATTTGATGGATATCCAAAGAAAAGTACAGTCGGCTATAAAAGCTCGTCACTAAAATGTCATTTTTGACAGAAACTTATTTATGTTCATGTCATCATCGTATAATTTAGCAGTGACTGCAGACAAATTACCAAACTATAATATTTACGCGATGTGTTTATCAATTTTAATATCGTACGTGGGTCTCTTTCGACGTCTCATCTGTGGTGTTCTTTTGTTAAATGCCGCTGGATTCAGATATGTAAAAGAGTAGGTACTTACATGTAAAATCAAGTTCATGAAATAATTTGACATCTTAGTTGGCTCGGTTGGCCTACTGAGCCGGCGGTCCTGGGTTCGAATCTCGGCCAGGGCAAATATTTGTGTGATGAACTCGAATATTTGTTACTGGGTCATGGATGTTATATGATGTTATCTATGTATTATGTATTTACTAGCTGTGCCCCGCGGTGTTACCCGCTCATCCCACGGGAACACTTAATTTATTCGGGATGAAAAGTATCCTATGTCCTTCCCCGGGACTGAAACTATCTATATACCAAATTTCATCTCAATCGGTTCAGCGGTTTAAGCGTGAAGAGGTAACAGACAGACAGACAGACAGACAGACAGACAGACAGACAGACAGACACACTTTCGCATTTATAATATTAGTATGGATATAATTATGTAGGTATATCGTCGACAGGTTTACTTATTATGTCGAATTGTATTATTTTACTAAAATTGACAGCTACTTTTTAGGGTTCCGTACCCAAAGGGTAAAAACTGGACCCTATTACGGACAACCTAAGCATTTTGTATGAAGATGTCACTTGGACAACGGGGACAGAGTAAACAACACAAAAAAGTTGATTCACCCTTTTACACCTTAGCAACCTTTATGTGAATACGTTCACATGGTGGTGAACGAGCAAGCGAGAGAGGGTGCTGTTAGTTTTTTTAGTATGAGGTACCGTACCAGAGGTACCGGTTTCGATTCCCGGTCTATCCCACAAGGTAGCTCCTTTTTCAATTTTTCTTTAAGTTTTGATCCACAGATGAATAATATGTACTACTACTTTGATCTTTGTATTTAAGACTTAAAAAAAAAATTGTGGTGTACCCACATTAAAATAAATGAGACATTACATGTTTCATAAATTTATAAAATCCAGAAGAGTTGATTTATGAAATAAAAAGTTTATGTCAAATAAAAATTATGGCAATTGATACATTTATGAAAAATGAAATTCGGGGAAGTGAAATGCTATCTCCAACCACCAAAATGAGCTCACTGCGCGCAGAGCTTAGCATAGCTAGCAAACCAGCACTGCAGACCAGGACGCTCGGATGCCTTACGCTTTTGTTCAGGTAACTTTCGTACGCGATTTGTACCCAGTCATAGCCACACACACAGGCCGGATCGCCACGATTCACAACCATTTGCTTCGAATTTCACTCAAAATAACCTGAAATACAGTCCTCACAAGGAGGAGAGATCAAGAGAGAAACTGACTAATAGATTATTATAACTCCTATACAGGGATAGGGACCGTGCACGAACTATAGGTGGCAGCGCTGTAAATGTCAATTTCTAGCAATTATTCGGTGAAAGAATTAGATAGGGCGCACCACTTGGAAGCACCTTCGCCAAGACTTCGCCTTTGTACAAGATTTTCAATAGCCTTAACTTTCAGTTTACTAGCAATAAATAGTCAGAAAAACAAAAAAACTATTCCTTACATTGTTACGTTAACTATTGTGATCACAACATCTCATTGTTGGAGCTTCCCTCTAATTATAATGTAGCAATTAGTCGTATTAAAATGTGATTAACACTTTCTTGGTGTCTCTGACTACTCCCTCGCGGCTAAAGATCCAGTTAAACTGATTAACGTGGCCAATTCAACAAGAAATTTAAACTAACCGTATCTTCCACAAAAATTACAGAGAAAGGTCTGGAGTTGAGGTGTCTCTCTAAACTGGTCGGTTAGGTAATGTCTGTTCTAAAGTCAAAATTAAAATGGACCCGCAGGCTCACGGTGAACTCTTTAATCGAATGAGTTATGCTTAGTTTCTTCCGCTCCACGCAGTTATCGTCATTAACCACAATTTCCAGCCAGTTATTAATGAAAACATACGCTGTCACCACCCCGTTATTAAACAGAAACAAAATGTAAATTGTCCGTTACGAATCGTAATAAAAACTTATCACACATGATCGTAAAAAACTGGGGAACTAGTTTGGCTCGTGGACATCTCAATTCAACCGTCATTTGTTATCCTGCGAGCACCGAAGTATTATTACATTCGAATTTCGAAGACCGATTTATAAATCTCTCAAACGGACATTCATTATAAAACGCTTGCGTTTAAAATTGGAATAATGGCTTGTAATGGCCAGCGCGGCCAATATTTAAAACGTATTGTGACAATTCTGTAATGTATATGACTTTAGTCACAATAGTCGCCGGTATCGATAGAATCTGAATGGTTGAATAGTATATCGATTATCGATCGTATGGAGCAATGTGTTACCCTTATTGTGCTGTCCTCATCCCTATCATTCGATGATGCTAAACAGCTAGGCGTGGATTTATAACAATAGCCATTATTCTATGCCTGTCTAGGACATAATAGTATCTCACGTTTCAGAATTTATTTGTGTTGATTTATTTTTGACCCATTTATAATTATAGTCGGCGTTTAGAAATATTGTGGATGAATAGACATATCTAAGATAATCTCGATCGGGCAGCGTGCCTCGACAACATTACTACAATGCACTTGAAATGATAATTATATGAGTTGAAAGAATGTTGCAAGTAGCAACATTGTAGGTATGTATGCAGTCAAAGCCTCAAAACTGCACACAGTAAAAATATTCATTATATTTTCTTCTAGACATCAACTGTATTATTTTTGGGGGATTAAAAACCGCATAAAAAAACATCGCATTATTTTTTCAGGCGTACTTAGTGTGGGATTCTTATGATAAATGGCAAATTAATATAACATTAATAATATGGTATGACGTAGGTGCAAATATAAAAATCGCTTTGTTCTTTTTACCTGGCTGAACGACAGCAAAGACCGATTGATGTTTTTTACATGAATGATATTAAATCTTAAACAGTTAAATCAAAATTCTCCGAAGAGATTCGCTATTTATACCGCCTATAGTTTGCGTTGCTTAAGAATGGATCTCGCTTCCGTTGCACAATAATTCAGAAAAAAATGCTTATCATTTGCTCGTAAACGCATCTACACACAGAAAAATAAGATCAATAGTTCATCGTAAGTATCTCAAAATACGCCAAACAAAACGCAATCTATTGACGTTTGGGGTTATATTCATGATGTGTATCGATATCGATAGGTCGATATGCTTTTATAGATAAAAGTCCTATGTGACTACATTGTTCTTAGTTATACAAGTCATTTTTCTCCTGAGACCACAATAACCTGCCATCAAAGCTAAAAGTCGTATGCAGGTTCGAGTTCCTAGTCACATGAGCTATTTTTATCCTGAGACCGCAATGCATTTGAAGCTAAAAGTTCTATGTAGTTTCAAGTTCCCAGTCACATGCGTCTTTTGTCTCTTGAGATCATGATAATATGATCTCGCGGGCGATAGGTGTGTATCAACGTCAGCTATTCGCTATCACTTTAATCGGATGGAACCGGGAAACCTTTTGTCAGTTTGTGGATAGCGGATTTTTTATAGTTTAAAATTGGATCGAAACTAAATACTATATTATAGGCACGTAAAATAGCCACAAGCCTAACAAGACTAATTGGTGTTGTCGTTACTCGGTAGAATAGTTTACATGTGCGTTACAAAGAAATAGCACTTAAAAAAAAAAACAAATTGATTGCTAAAACAATTTTCCTCCAGGCTAAATGTTAATTAGGTCGAGTTGTATCAACGTTAATTTCTTAATTTTAGTCAAGATTCACAATTCATTTTGAAATAACAATAATTTCTTACGTAAAATAGGTACCTCAAAGATTTAATTCAATATGATGCGTCTATAAAAAAATTACACTAATTTATGATATTAATCTTTTTGTATCTACTTAAATTTATCGCTATTGGATTTTCGGTAGGTGTAAGTATGTCAACCCCGCTAAGTGTTTTTTGTAAGTTTGTGGGCTCTGAATTTTGAGGTCAATATACCCACGGATGCCCTTGTGACGCGCCGATG
Organism: Apotomis betuletana; assembly: GCA_932273695.1. NCBI lineage: Eukaryota > Metazoa > Arthropoda > Insecta > Lepidoptera > Tortricidae > Apotomis > Apotomis betuletana. Next base: position 6,647,607 of record OW026315.1, read on the forward strand.
TGGTTGCCAACAAATAAATAAATAATAATACTTTGTAATTTCTTTGTGAATACATTGATCGCTCTACCTGCGAGGTGGCGTTGTAGTCGCGCACATAGCGAATAAATACAAATTGGTCGATCAAATAAAAAAACAGCACTTCACACATCTCATCTCTTTCATACATGTGTCCCTAAATTAGTTGTGAGAAAGAGACAGAGTATCCGGAGACAGATCGCCGAACAAAGTTTATCTAAGTCATAAATCAGCAGGAACAATTTGCCACAGATGCTACCTTTCTGCAAAACGCACGAGCGAATTTTAAAGCTGCAACAATAGTCGATGCAGGTGATAAATCAGATAGAATTTGAGTTATTTATGAGTGTTCACTAAATATTGGTATATGAATAGATATTTTTATCAACAACGGATGTCTTAATAACATCACATAGGTAGAAATAATATTTTGATTCATAGCGGGTTCGTTTACAGTGAATTAGTTGCGTACACTTATGAAGAATTCTATATTCTATCGTTTATCTCTTTATACAGGGTGTGGCCTGTAGCAAGAGTTGATACATAAAAAAAAACTTTTCAAACTGAACAATATGTTATTTAAACTTACGTAAGATATATTCAATGATTATATAAAGCAGTTTACATGGAAACATTGTCGGGCTGGTGCTGACAATTTCACGTGTGTGTAAAGTGCCTAATATAATAATTGAACAGTGTGTGTTTCACTAACTTAAAAAAGTCAGTTTTAGATGATCATTATTTTTAACACATTAAATAGTATTTTCAATATAAGCCATTACCATTACCCTTGTAACATTGAAATCTTGCTGTCACGCTACTAATTATAAAATATTTTGTAACATGTTACTTCTTTGAATAAACAAAATGTACAGGATAAGTATTAAATAATACAAATTGCTCAATAAATGTTATTTAGTTTAAAGAGTTCTACGTTTTAATTTATTGCTTCTGTTATAGGCCTCATCACTACATATTTATGTTGTATGCTTAAATCTTTAAAACTACGCAATTGATTTTGATGCGGTTTTTTTTAATAGATAGAGTGATTCAAGAGGAAGGTTTATATGTATAATACATGCATAATTTATCAGCATTGCACCCGTGCGAAGCCGGGGCGGGTCGCTAGTTCAGTATAAAAACAAATGACACATAACCAATGCATAAAGCAACGCTTTCTTAAATAAAACCACACAGGTGCACAAATCACTTCAAGGCGACCATCACATCAAATCAAATTACCAATTAAACGCATTCAGATCATCGTCGCAAATAGTCCGCGTAAATTATCAACAGCCATTACTTACATTATCACTGATTTGGTTAGCGTGTCTCGTACCGATACAGTAAAGGCGCCGAACGCATAAATTGTTTAAGAAAATAGACCGCACAGGCTCAGTGTCTAAATTTAGTGGTGGCTAAAATGACGCTACGCTATTTGGTTAACTGGCTGAAATAGTGCTTTAAGTGCTCGCACTCAGGCACTAGTAAACCGATGAGGACTATTTTGTAACGCGAATTGGTGGCCGTACAAAGTTTTTGAGTGGGATCTGTACTAACACAGAATATTTGAAAACGTCCCAAATAAAAAGTTACCCTGTATTTGAGATATAAAGCGCAACGCCAACATTTGACTATTTGGATGGATAAGGATACCTATTTAATATAAAATTCGGCTGTTTCCACACAAGTTGCTCAAGCTATGTAATTGATGAATGTATGCATGATATTGGATACGTACCTAATATCCGAAATGTGGGCTCAGGTTACGATACTCACTAGAAAGTGGCAATCTTGAGATAAGTTTCGGAAACTGCGACCATCAGCTGTGCTCTACTGTTTTTTTTACCCTTTGGTCACGCGGTGCGGTTACGAGTACTTGTACACAGGGTGATGAATCCTAATGGGTCAGTGGGGAGAAAACGAAAACTATAAGAGATGGGGAAATTGTTCTTAGGAACCATGGCGTCGATATTAGATTTAATAGAAACTGCATTCATTTTTTTTTATAAATATTATACATAACCTTGAATCGATCCTGGTTAAAATTCTGTAAGTAATTACATGTTGTATTGTAACATTCTTTTTTTTGCGATAACTCAAAAACGGCTCGACGGATTTTGTTCAATATAGTTTTCATTGAAAGTACTTATAAGGCCTAATTTTCGTGAATTTTCCGTCATTTTTTGACCCGTGGTTGAAAAGTTGAAGGGGAGGGGACGCTATTTTATTGTTACGTCGCCTAAATCAAATTAGATTTGTTTTTTTTTGTAATGTAATTTTGTAGTTCACAGTGCCTTGGTTTATTTACTGTTATGCTGTGTAACTAATTTAAATAAATAAATAAATATTTTTTATTTTATTTTCGGAGCGAATATTTACATAACTGCTGACTGTCAAAAATAATGTTTGGAGACCCTATTTTTTTTTTAAGACCTTGTCAACGACACCCCATACACTAGTGTTGAAACGAAAAATAAAATTCACCCCAATTTTAGGTGTTCGAGAGGTACCCGAAAAAAATTTTTTTTTTTAGTTTTTATTTTACTGTTTTGTCGGCGTGAGACATACACATACTCATACCAAATTTCAGCTTTCTAGTACTAATGATCACGGAGCTAAGCCGCGGACGGACAGACGGACAGACGGACATGGCGAAACTATAAGGGTTCCTAGTTTACTACGGAACCCTAAAAAACAGCTTTTATCAAATCTAAAATCGGTGCCATTGTTCCTAAGAACAGATTTCCCTTATAGTTTGTGACTTCTGCCTACTGACCCATTTGGATAGATCACCCGGTAATCTCTGGTCGCGGTCGCCAAGATTCAAATGGCACCTTTACACAACAACTTAGTACTTTGGGTGCTTTGCTGTAGAATATCACTTACTCAGCAAACCAAGTGAAGTCGATTAGTACTACATTACACTCACAAAACGCATGTTTCTATAATTAACTCCTTCTTAACTGCTTTTCTAATTTTATCAATGACAAGCGAAGCGACTCCTGTGGTCAGCCGTATCGTATCGCGATATAGAATGTTTATGAGGCTGCCAAATGAGACGGCTGATAAGATTATCGATCTTACCAATACACCAATTAATTTGCTGTTTTGCATCATAATGGGTCGATTAATTACTTAGTTGCTGTAATAAATATTACGTTTGACGTGGTCAAAGGAGCTTTTCCACCGGCTAAGGGAAGACGAAATGAAACGAGACGAGAATTGAAATGTAATGTGGTTTACTTATTTAATCGTATGGCAGGGACAAAAACAGCTTAGATGTTCAACTTGAGACTTCAATTTAGCCAATATTTGTAGCCATTTGTATGGTAAACGCGCGAGCTCACAATGGCTTTGTGTCATAAAAGGCTACTAAGGGCAAATTAGCTTAATCAACTATTAATACACTGATGGATGGATGGTTGATGTCAAACAGACCGCTGCTGCCAAACCATTTTAGTACGAGTAGCAGGAGTTTTAATACTACAATAGTCCACTAGGGCAGTGAATTCGTCAATGCTCTAGATCGCAGTCATTTGTGGCCCAAACCGAAGATGAGAGCCTTAAATATGCGATCTAGAGCTTCACGAATTACCGCCCGTGGGTTATCTAAAGTTTTACGGCTTGCCTTGGCCAGGTTGGCCTAGGGTGATGTATTTAAGATTCTTTGCCGACCTCAAGTACATGAGGAAAGGGCGAAGAAATTCAGTGCACTGAGTCCTATCTAAATCCAACTAAACCCTTACCAACTCGTAGGACTAAGGCAGAGGTATAGGTACTTATGTCTAAAAACTCCAACCCAGCGTCACGGAAACCACGATCGACAGTAACCGTAAAACAATTCGGTGCTTATGATATATCGATAAATATTTCCAAGCGTCCCGACATTTTCCCAACAATGGACAATGTGCACGATCGCTCGCGGCGCAAGAACAATAGGATCTGCCTTCAATGTTGACTTAGATGTCCAACCAACGGGACATATTATTTTCTAACTTCTATATTTTCTGCTTGGATGTCATCGTGGACTTTATTGCAATAAAGTGCTCGATGCGGATGGGAATTCTACTTGGATTCCGTAAACGGTAGATAGGGATTCGTGAGGTTGATGCTTAAAGCAATATTAGTGGTTAGGCGCAGTTATGGTTGACATGGGTTGTTGTCGTTGTTGTTGTGATTGCTGTTTCTCTTACGAGAATTTGATTCTGTAAACGGTAGATAGGGATCTTCGTGAGGTTGGTTCTTAAAAGCAACATATATGTTGTATAGTGGTTAGGCGCAGTTCTAGTTGAAATGGGTTGTTGTCGTTGTTGTAGTGATAGCTGTTTCTCTTACGAGAAAAAAAAAATTACACACACCGGGCTGGACTATTTTGGACCAATTCAAGTCTCAATTGGTCGTAGACGAGAGAAGAGATATGTCGCTTTGTACACGTGCCTTGTTGTTCGCGCCGTATGTACATTTAGAAGTCGTGAACTTCAGGGCGACTTCGTCCACAGTCTTATGTATCACCTTCTTAAATTGTCCACTGGCTGGAGTGCAGAGACACGCTGGCGGCGAATGTGGAGCCACTAGTGCAAGAAGTCAGCAGATCATCTAAGACTGTTGCACTCACCAAATATAACAGCACCCCTCCAGAATTATTTGCCAATATACATCTTGTCTAGAGAAAACATACATATATCCCTGTAAAAAGTGCCCACAGCTTCTATATGGATAGTGCGCCATCCAATCGCGTTAATTTTGCGCCTTATTTATATGTGACGCCATATATTTCAATCACACTTATCTTGACCGTGTAGTAACGTGAAAATGTCACTTTATACAGCTCGAATCGAAAACATTGCATTTTTTCGAAAGTTAAATACGATACCTGTGATATACCTGCAACATCGATTATTTGGCGTCATCTCAAAGTAGACTCGAATCAGCGCCCTAAGCCACAGATAAAAATAAATGTGCACGTTCAAACTTCACAGTGCTCAAACTAGCTTTGTCCAAATTTAAATTAGTATCAACCTATGTTCGTCGCGAGGCATTTATTTGATGTTTAGTCATCCGTTCCCAGTTACATACTAAACGATCAATTGTCCAAATATACCTAATACCGCTGAGTGAGATCACCAATGAAACCATGTCTGAAACATAAGTTCACTTCCTTATGTTAGCTGCCTACGCGCCGTGAGCTGCGCTAATAACCTAATAAACAGTGCGCACCAATGCAGCAGTTCCACCTTCCACTTTTGCTCTGTGCACAATTGTAGCCAGTCATATCACATACACGCGTCATTTACAAAAAAAATCAAGTAATCACTAATCCAGCGAAGCAAGCGGTTTAACTGCTGCGTTTTCCAGTACGCGGTCGCCACTAAAGAAACTTTCTGCCCCAACGTCTATCGATTGCCCCGCCCACTGTCACTTATGGTTTATGGTTTAAGACATTTATTTCTCAAAAGATTTACATAAATCACTTACTGAGAAAACAATAATTTACTTATTTCTAAATAGGAGAGGGTAGCATGCTAAAACGGTTGATGACTTACGTATAAACGCGCTTGATAACATCAAGCAAAATGCAACAATGTAGTGCGGTGCGTAGAGGCCGGTCAAACTGAACTACCTGTGCAACCACTAGTTAAGTGTAGGTTATATAGTATGCGTGGTTTAACTCTGCTAGCAAAGTGTGTTTAAATGTAATTTTTCATTATTAAATTAGGATATGCAAAATACATATAAATTTATGTTTTAACAATTAATACTTAATTATAATATTAAAAATTATAATAATTATTATGGGAAAGCCTGTTTTTTTATTTATTTATTTTTTACTTGGCAAAAATCGGAAGCGGAAAGCCTACCTAGAGTTTTTATTTAATACGTGTTGTTTTAGTGCTCTTTTGAATACTATCATTGATTTGGCATCTTTAACGTCTTTTGGTAATTTATTATATAATTGAGCTCCTTCGTATATTATATTCCTTTTTCCATATAATGTTCTAGGTGGTCGAAGGAGTAAATTATTAGCTTGTCGCGTCAGTCTTTTTTGTACTTCTGATCTTTTGGTGAATGTTATATGGCTATGTATATCTTTATTTATGATTTTTCTTATTAGAATGCATGTGTTGTATATATAAGTTTGAGAGATATTTAATATTTTGGTTTCCGCGTACACAGTGTTAGTGGATGTAAGGCGCTTGTAGTTAAATAATACTTTTATAATTTTATTTTGCGAAATTTGTAGAGGTTTTAAGTTAGATTTGGAGGCAGATCCCCATATTTCTATTAAATATTCTAGATTAGGTTTGACGAGTGAATTATAGATGGTGTAGCGAACCTTTTTTGGCAGGCATCGAACAATCCGTCGCAATGCACCTGTCAATGATGTGATTTTGGAGCGTAGGGAGTCAATATGTGGTTTCCATGATAGTTTATTATCCAGAATAAGACTAAGGTATTTTTCTTCTTCTACGGTTTGTAATTGTACATTATTTATTACTAGGGGCTCATGATTTTCAATGACTTTATTTTTTGCCGCAAATATGATGTACTTGGTTTTAGACTCATTCATCGAGGTGCGTGGTAGTAAAACAGAGGTTATAGACTTAGCTCTTTCCGATCATACTTCTCAGATATTTAAATGTCCTGTTAAAAAAACGTGCGTTTTGCCGTTCTGGTATATAAGAAAACGAGACTATAATACAGAAAACATAGCAAAGTTTGTCGAGTGCTTACAAAATTTTAGTTTTAACGGTGTTTACATGGCTAATGATGCTAACGAGGCCTACGAATACTTCATAGATCATTTTCAGTTGTTCTATGATTTATGTTTTCCCTTTATAAGAACAAAAATATTTTCTTATAAAAAACCGAAATGGATATCTAAAGGTATTCGTAAATGCTGTAGGAAAAAAAGGGCATTACTATGGAAATATAGACTATCCCCTAATGTGAGAGACAAAAACTACTTTAAAGCCTATTCTAATCGACTTAAAAATATTATATCGCTTACCAAAAAATCTCAAAATGACTATTACATTAAAAACTCCGTAAATAAGTGTAAAGCTACATGGAAGGTTATAAATCATTCCAAAAATACTCACTTAAGGGATAATATTGCACACATAAAATACGATGGCAGGCGATTAAATGATTTGAACGAAATTGCAGAAAAATTTAACGAACATTTCATTAACCATGTGACATATAACAATAATGTAAACATTTTATCTGACATGCCTAATAGTTGTAGTAATCCCAATTCAATTCCAATTAATAATACCATGACATTTAAATCAACTAATTCAATTTTTATGAAACCTATAAACCCTGAAGACATTGTAATTATTATTAAATCCTTAAAAAACACAAATAGTACTGGCTATGATGGCATATCAAGTAAAATTGTAAAAGAAGTAGCCCCTATTATATCACTGCCTATTAGCTACATAGCAAATCTGTGTATTGAGAAGGGCCAGTTTCCGGAAATGCTTAAGATGGCCATAGTGAAGCCACTCTTTAAAAAAGGTGATAGGGAAAATATGGACAATTATAGGCCAATAGCACTTCTTTCCATATTTTCAAAAATACTGGAGAAGGTAATTCATAAAAGTTTATACCAATATTTCGAGACTCATAACCTACTTGCACCAGAACAAAAAGGTTTTAGGAAAAAAAGATCAATTAACATGGCAATTTTTGAACTTTTACAAACAATTATGAAAGAGATCGATGGAAAAAGACCTGTTTGTGCTTTATATATGGACATGTCCAAAGCTTTCGATTGCGTTGATCACAATATATTGTTAAATAAACTTTATGACTATGGCGTACGAGGCAATGTCCACGATCTTATGAAATCGTATTTAACCGGTCGAAAGCAAATGGTATCAATGAATAAAATATGCACAAAATCAAGAACGGAAATGTCGGTAACATCTAATTATAAAGAAGTTAAATACGGAGTACCGCAAGGCAGTGTTCTAGGTCCGTTGCTTTTCATAATATATATTAACGATCTACCACAAACCACCGAACACTCAATGATTCTTTTTGCTGATGACAGCACAATAATATTTACAGGAAGTGACCCACTTTCATTACAGATCAGCATTAACAAAACACTTGAAACAGTAGTTGATTGGTTGAATAAGAACAATTTACATATAAATTTAAATAAAACAAAAGTCATGAGTTTTAAGCAGAGAGTGGACAAAACACCAAACCTCGCTGTGTCATATAGGGAACACGTAATCGATAACACAGATCTGACGAAATTTCTAGGATTAAGTTTAGATCATAAGTTGAATTGGAAGGATCATATTGACATTGTTTGTAATAAACTTAACAAATTTTCATATGCACTATATAATCTAAATAAAATAGTTAATCAATCAGCAGTACTAACCGCTTACCATTCGTATGTCACATCAACTTTAAGATATGGTGTCATGTTCTGGGGGAATTCCACTGACCGAGAGTTAGCTTTCAAGGCTCAAAAAAAATGTTTACGATCAGTATGTAGGATACCGCAAACCGAATCATGTAAATCGCATTTCATTAGGCTAAACATACTTACATTACCGTGCCTATATATTTATGAAACCGCATTGTATGTGAAAAACAACATGAATACCAACCAATTCCTTAACGTTAGCAGTGCTCGCCGATGTAATAAGATCCAAATTCAGCCTACTAAAACCGCTCTTCTCTCCAAAAGTGTCTTTGGAATGGCACCTAGAATCTACAATAAATTGCCAAAATATGTGTCTAGCTTAGACGATACTGTAGATTTTAAAAAAAGCTTATTCGCGCTTTTAGTAAATCGAGCATATTATTCAGTAGGAGAATACTTATCCGATTTTGAATTGTAATTTTATTTATATAGATAACGACTTTAAGTAATATACTGCATGCTCCATCTTGACTTGAAATATTTGTATGCCTAATGGCTAGACATGGTGATACTGTTTTTATTAAATGTAAGACCTGTTATATTTATGTACCTATGTTTACAAATAAATGTCTGATTCTGATTCTGATTCTGATCGTTAATAGGTTACAGAGAAGCCATCTGTGGAGTAGATTTAAATCGTCTTGGGCTTGCTCTATAAGAGTATCTATTTTTGAACCAAAATAGAATAGACAGGTATCATCCGCGTATAATGTTAGGTGTGCCTTCAGTCCAATATTATTCATATCATTAACATAGATTAAGAACAGAAGTGGTCCCAAAATAGATCCCTGTGGGATTCCGTATTTAATGTCGTGAGAATTGCTCTTCATTTGACCCAGTTTTGTAACTTGTATACGGTTCTTTAAGTATGATTCTAAGATTTTAAATGCATTTCCAACAATGCCAATGGAATACAGCTTTGACAACAAAGGCGTATGGCTCACTGTATCAAATGCCTTTTTTAGGTCAATAAAGATGCCTAGTGCAATGTTTTTCTTGTCTATATTTACTTTTATTTCTGTAAGAAGATCTGAAGTTGCCGAAAGGGTATTTGACTTTGAGCGAAAACCGTATTGTTTGTCAAACAGGAAATTATTATTATCTAGATGTTCTGTTAATCGCTGATGTATAATCTTTTCAAATATTTTTGATGTAACTGGTAGAACCGATATGGGTCTATAATTGCCGGGATCCAATTTATCACCAGATTTAAATACGGGTCTAACTTTGGCTATTTTAAGTGAATCAGGGAATACTCCGATCTCCAGGCACCGATTAATACAATTTGTAAGACTGTGACATATAAGATTTTTAACGCATTTTAAAATTTTAACAGTGACCCCGTCTAATCCCGAACTAGTGTTTTGATTTAGGTCATCAATTATTTTAGCAATTTCGTCAGTGGTCGTAGGTTTAAAATTAGCAAGCTCTTTCTTTAAAAGTGTAAGGCCACTTGGTGTAACATTGTGATATTCTTGTGGTATTTTATTGGCTAATGTAGACCCTATATTGGCAAAGTAGTTATTGAAACATTCACAGACTTCATTGATGTCTGAAAGTATTTCCGATCCTATCTTTAACTTAATTTCAATGCTGTTGGATTTAGCTTTGTTATTTGAGAGGTTATTAATTAGATCCCACATCTTTAAAGGCTTTCCCTTACATAAATTAAAAGCTTTATAGTAATATTCGCTTTTGGTTGACTGTATCAGGTTAAAAACTTTATTTCTTTCTACCCGTAGTTGTTCCTTTAGGCTTTGGTCATCCGTGACCAGCTTACTCTTTTTCCATAATGTATTGCGATGGTTTATTGCTTCAATTATGTCTCTGTTTATCCAGTCATTTTTGGGTGGGTTGAGAATTTTAATTTTTGTTGATTTGCTTTTATTGATTTTACTTATAAGATAATTCTCTAAATCCTCATACTTGTCAAATGTGTCATTATCGGTAATATGTTCCACAGATTTATATAAATTGGTATAATTTACAGATTCATATTTTACTCTTTGTATTGGGATTTGTGGGCATCCCTTCATTTCAAAGTAGATTTGTTTATGATCAGACATGTTAGATTCAATTATGGCTATATGATATTCATGACCTTTGACATTGGACCATATATGATCCAGGATGGATTTAGTTTCTAGAGTTTCTCGGGTGCTATATTTTTTACTTAGTTTGTTCAGAATAGTATATCCGTGTTCACGCATTTTTAGTTTATATTCTTCAATGTTCTTTGTTTTTTCCATTAGATTGTAATTGAAATCACCCAGTATGAGAGTTCTCCTTCTGCGTTGCAGTTGTTCTGACAACGTTTCTAAGAAACTATCTGTGTCTGTACGTCCGGGCTTATAGATTACTCCGATGTCCAAGCCAAACTTCTCAATGTGTACCCAAAGAAAGTGGTTATCATCTTCAGTTTTTTCTTCGATGATATGCTGCTTTATGTCATTATGTACGAACATGGAAACACCTCCTCCTCTTGAATGCGATCGAAAATTGTAGTAGTGGGTATAGTTTGCTAGATTTAGTGCGTTTCCTTCAGCTTCCGATTTTATCCATGTTTCGGTTAAAGCTATGATGTGTACCTTCCCTATGGCTTTTATTATGCATCTTAGTTCATCCATTCTTCCAGCAGTCATTAAACTACGAATATTCAGATATAGAATTGAGAGAGATTTATTAGTTTTCATGAGGTCTTTGTAATTACTCACAACTTGGTGCGTTATTTCCTTTCTTGTTACACTAGCACTATTTTGTGTATTAGAAGTTAGTTTTTTGGCTCCAATTGTATAATTTTTGGAACCCCTCTGATATATTTTATGCCAATATTTGTCTCTCCGCTACTTGTACGAGCCTGCAATTCTTCTTTTAGTTTTTTTAGGTGTTTCTGCTGATATGGTGTTTTATCAGAGTAAAGTTGTATATTGTCCCGGTTTATTTTTGATCGGTTCTTGAGAATAGCTTTTACAGTGGAAGCATCGTTAAAAGTTGCTTTGATTGGTCTTACCTTCCCCGGCGTATATTTGCCCAGGCGCAAGTTTGTTTTTGGAAGGGGACAGTTTGCATCAGCCAGTTTGATCAGTGTTTCGACTTCTTTAGCATCTGAGGCAGTTCGTCCGTCGCGGTCAGCGGCCTCTGGTTCTGGTATGCCAATAATAATTAAATTTTTCTCACGCACACCGCGCTCATTGAATTCCTGCAGCATGTCGTCGCATGTGAGGGCTATCTCCGGTGCTCCTGGTAGCCCTGGTGGTATTGACTCCTGTATATTTCGTACGTTAGTTTCTAGTGAGGCTACTTTTAATGCTGCATCATTGGCGCTGCTTTTCAGTTCCGCAACTTCCATTTTCAGTTTGTCCTGTTCTAAGATGAGTTGGTCTGTTTTGTATTGGATGCTGTTTATTTGAACTTTTATAGTTGAAATATCTTCTGCAATACTATCCATTTTAGCAGTTTGCTTTTGACTAAATTCCGATAGTATAGAGATAATTTCCTTGCGAAAGTCTTGAAAATCGGTTCTTAGGTCATCATCGTTTTGTGAACGTTTCCTCTTACGGACAGTAATATTCTCTGATTTTTCTATTTCTGTGTCAGCCACACCAATTTTCGATAGATCTGGCTGAGATCGTGTTAAAGGCGGGCTCTTCTGGACATTCATTTTGTGTCGATTGTGCGCCGATTATTAATCTTCAGTTAATCCTCCGTTTAACCGGACCGAACTTGCTGCGCACTGATAAGCGACCTGCGCTTGCCGTGCTTGTTTTAGTTGCAAATCGGCTTAGCACTCACTTAACTTGCAGGTTGATAACAGCCTTTATGACATTAATCTTAAGGTCTGTTTTCACTCACAACATTAATTATATTTTTAAAATAAATCGTCAACACGTCCGCACTACACGCTCTCCGCTGCGCAAATCACTTAAATCTTGTAACACTCTGGATCTCTTAATCTTGGTTCTGATGCGGTTCTCCTCATTTCCGATTCCATCAGGCAAAGAAACTTCAAGCATACCTCGTTCCATTGCCTTTTGAGAATTAATTTACGACTTTATAAAAAATTACAGGTTTAAACTTTCCCTACTGTAACCTTCTACTGTTTTCGATACAATTCGACCCAATTCGATATCGACACATCTCACACCTCCCACAATAGGGTGACACGTCGTAAATAAATCCAGGAATGTCTCACCCCTAAGTCTTAACTAACTTTCACGTTGTTAACATACAGTAACCACCATCCCGGGGCCTGATGCTATTGACATTAATACATAAGGTAATGCTAATGCCTAATAGTTGACACCATGCTGTCACCTGTCATCTCTATTGCTAATGACATAACATTCAAGATGGCAACTAATGGGACAGTGTCGAGCACAGGGACGATTACCTTATCCACCAAGGTGCACATTTATTGGGAAAATGAAATTTAAAGATATATACGACGTTAAAGTAGGTTTTTGGACACAAGTTTTTGAGTCGGAATCGACGCAATACAAAATGTTTTATTTCGTTAAAAAAAGAAAAAAATGAAGTCGGATAGTACGTGGACGTGTCTAATAATTGGAACTTTATAGGAAACTGGCTTTTAATGTCAGTGGTAAATATTCAAAAGAATAATATTATAGGCGCTTGGTGTTAACTGGGACGAAGCTATGAGGGCTTGAAAATGAGACGAAACGGTTCGAAAAAAGGTAGGTAGTGCCCCGCTTCTTTCATGTTCATCTTGTCGGGCACTTCCGTGCCCCCAGATTAATAAGTAGTGTTTGCATCAAAAACTATCAATAATCTGTTTCAAAGAAAAATCAACAAAAAAGCATCACTCAAAACATTCACTAACTGCCGTACCAAATGACGGAAGTAAGACATAGATATGAGTTGTTAAAAATAAAAAGACATAACTTCCGCAGCCTAGTGAGACGAAGTTGTCACTTCAGTACATTTCGTCGTAGCTAAATAATTGATTGTCATTTGATACGCGAATGCCCATCTCTGCCGACGGTTTGATTCACTTGTGACTTGTCTATTTAGACCAGCGGTCAGCAAAAAAACCGACCGTTGAGTTTCATTCGCCCCGCAAGACTTTCGGCGCTTCTTTTCAACAGTAGTTTCCTCTTGTGAAATGGCAGTAGAATCAGACATGTCAAAGTGCCCTTGTAAAAATAATTAAATAAGTAAGTATTTCATTATTTCAACCTTTTAGTTTACAAGGGCCGCATTATAGCGTTAAGTGAAGATAACGTGGGAACGGTGGGCCGCACTATAGTGAAGCATTTTTGAATAGGTACCTTTTTTTCTTTTAATTAAGGAGCTTAGACCATCATTTACAAAAATTTCATTTACAAAATAGTCAACGACCGCCTGGAAAAGCCGCGGGTCGACGAACGCTTTTTGCGTTGCACTGCATAACTTTTTATACTGACTGTACAACGTACGTTTTGTACTCTGGAACGGTTTTTTGTAGTACGTACATACGTTGAAAATGTATAGTCTTCAGTATCGTGGCGCCAAAGAAATGTACGAGTATTAGCTTGCTGGTTCTTGAACCCTTTCCGGACGACTGGCGTAATATATATCTCCACCAATATCAACCATCCTCGAGGTTACTTGTGGCTGACTGTCTCAATGAATACGAGGCGCTATTACACGGGTTAGTGCCCACACCAGTTTTTTTTTTCAAAGTTAGTAGTACTATTTCGATCAACATCTTTCCTTTAAGCAGCACACTGTCGCGCTTGCAGCGCGAGTTAGAAAGCTTATTTTCGTAATGAAGAGGCTTCGTGATTGCGCTACTCAGTACTCACTCTCGTATATCACGCGCTGGGGCAGTCCATCCTGCAATACGGTGTAACGGTCTGGGGCAGCGCCTGCAAGACTTTTATGTTGCGTGTCGAACGGTCACAGAGAGCTGTCCTAAAGGTTATGTGCAAAAAACCCCGTCGATTCTCTACTGATTTATTATACCAGCTTGCAAAAGTTCTGAGGGTGCGTCAGCTTTTCATTCTTAAAGCAGTGTCTCGGACTCACAGTAGTATTCTAAACTCCGCGCTGCACGAGGTTATGCTGACAAAACGGATCTACAGAGCCCCATTACCCCCAATTGGGTCTGCTATGGCTAGGAAATCTCCAGCTTACTCCCACCCGTGTACCTACAACAGTGTTTGTAAAATGTGTGACATAAAGTGTCTTCCGGTTTCTAAAGCCAGAAACGCTGTACAGAAATGGTTGCTCACTCTATCTTATGACGAAACAGAAAATTTGGTAGCTTTTAAGTAACACCAGGACAGTGCTTTATAAGCGTGGCACACACACACACACGCACACACACACACACACACGCACACACACACACACACACACACACACACATACTTGTACATATCTGTTTCTGAATATTTTCCTTTCTGTATGTTACCGTCTAGTTAGTTGAATTATAATGTGTTGATTCGCACCCGCAGACGTCCAAGATACAGGCTTAGCCTAGTTTGGAGTCTGATGGATATTATCATGTTTGTATCAATTTTGTTTCTTGGTAATAAAAATATTTTTTTTTTTTTTATTTTTTTTTATTTGTCCCCTGCAATACAGACTTGCCTAGGGTGGGGACCGCCAATATCATGCATGTTATTATAAGTATGTAAGCATAAGATGAGCACCTTGTAATAAAAGATCATTTTTCAATTTTCATTTCATTTTTCATTTACGTGTTTTCCATCTAACCAATACCAAAAGAGAGTGGTTCACAAGTGGAACAAACTGTTCAACACGAGCAAGTAACCTAATAATGTGTCCGCGCCGCTGCAATTCTCACGCCAGTAACCGAACCCCCGATATCATTTATCACGCCACCGAAAACTCACCAAACGTAGCTCTATGTATACATGTATGGATTAGTTGAGTGTCCTGACAGTGACAGGTAAAAACTGTCGCTCATTAAAAATTCGAAATTTGAAGTTCTAAGGCTGTCCACAGAAACAGGGCGAATCAGGCTGTCTTTGAGCAGGCGGCCTAAATTCGATGTTTCTACTAATCGCAACACTATCTATTTTACCATTATTCTATATTTATTTATCTTTCAATCAAAACTTGTTTATCTTCTTTTAATGTTTGATTTCGGCTCTTTTTCTGTGCCACTACTTAAGGCGCACACGTCTGTCACCATGTCTCCACGGCTCAATCAATTTAGTCGCATCTTACACAAAAAACCAATAAAGACAGTCCGCAAGCGGATGTTACGGAGAGCAAAAAAGAGAACCATCTGTAGCGTTTTATTGTGTTTAATATCAAGAACAAGGTAATTCAATCAATCTTCAAGACCTAAATTATCTTGATAAACATATCCCTTACGCAACCAGACCTAGATATACCTTATCCCGTTTACTCTCCATCAAACTATTAACATAACAATCAACTAATTCGCATCTTTTGCTGAACCAAAGTCCTATCGAACTATGAAGCTCAAATAGGTTACAACTTTGTCGCACTAGAAAAGTAATTAACACATCACCCTGCTAAGTAACGAGTGGCATTGGAGATATTCTCGGTTCGTTGTTTGCGTTCCGTGTATGTTGCGACTCATGGTGATAATACCTAAAGTTATTGTTTGAAGCAGGGCTGACAGAGTAAGAGGAGCCGCCGACATGACGCCGACAATGTGCATTTTGCTGGACAGGGGACGCATGGAGACGACTAATATAATGTTGACGACGACTAATACCAGTTACGGTATCAAAACTTTTGTACCTATGCACCTATAGGTAGCTATTGCTAGCTAGTTTTAAATGGGAGAATATCAATAAGTATTATTTTTTATTAGTCGGTATTACTTTGACATCTTACCTAAATCAACCTAGTCCCAATGGTAGGTCTATTAGGCAATTAAATTATTTTTTTAACTTAATGGCTTAATTGGGACAAATCCGTTATGGGAACTCCCTGGCATGAAGTCAATTTTGACATTTCAGGTTATAAAATTTATTAATATTACAGGCGTCAGAATTGACTTCTTACCGGCAGGGCACTGTGATAACAATTTAATGTTTTATATACTCAAAACCGAAAAAAAATAAACTTTTTGGAACGTCTCTCACGTTAATACTACTTACAAAAAAAACTATAATTTTGAATTTTTTCGTCCATTTCCGATACTTCCGCATTTCACGAGTTCTACTTTTAAGCATTCAATAAAATACAGCGTTCAGGAGATTTTCACAAAGATCATAAATAAACCTTCGCAATTTTTTATCCTGTGCTCACTTCAAAATATAAATCTTTCTTCTTCAAACCGTCTCCATGCCACCCTAATGCCGACACGCAGTGAGAAGCGGTGACAGCTAATTGTGAAGGATAACGATAAATCGCTCACAACAAACCATTACCGAGTCGATCCGCCCCTGTTTACTCGCCCCAACCTCCCCTTGTTTATAGGTCATTTGCCGAATATCACCTGCTGAGGTTTCTTGAGTGCTTTTTTATCGTTTTCGCAACAGGCAAAGTCGACAAAATATGAAGTCTTGGGGGACAACTTTCGAAATCGCGCTGTCTCGTTCAGTAAAATATAGTCTGACAGAAGAGCGAGAGGGACGGGATAAGATGAACTTCGAATTTGAACTTCAGAGTAACCCTGGTGCTAAAGTAAGTATAGTAATTGCGGATTTCTGTTGTCCTCTTATACAAAAAAATTGTAAATATACCTACTTTATTTTATGTTATGAGTCATGAATTACTATATTGTAACTTTTTTGGAGCGATTTTTCAGGGGAGCCTTTTGACTCCTAGAGACATTATTTCGTTGAATATTTAATTTCACCGAAAAATCTTTTCTTAGAATTTTTAATCCTCTGTAGTCATTCTCTTGGCGTCAAAAAACCTTAACCATAAGTATTTAGTTCTAAGATTCATTTGAGTCGTTAATTTTAAGGATTCACTGGTATTATAATTATGCTTTGTTTATTACTGTAGAGGTTTTATTGATAATCCGAAAAGAACACGTAACAGTACAGTTGTGTTGTATATTCCTTGATGTTGGAGGTGTGCAATAAAGAGTATTTGTATTTGTATTTGTACATATTTGCTGGTTAAATAATTTTCCCAAAATCGCGAATTCCGCTTCTTATATTATGACTAGCCAGATATTATGTACGTCACTGAATGAATTATGCTTTTTATTTTTGGTATATGTGAGGGTAACGCTATCGCAGGTATTAACTAGCCTAAATACTTGATGGACTGTTTGACATTATCATATCACATCCAATCCTGATTAAAACAGTGTGACCTATCATATTAGGATATTGAGTGGTTTCACATCGTAATACCTTCATCAGTGGGTCTATAATGGTTGCGTTTATCACATGATAATAAATAAGAAACATAGCATCTGTTATGTTACTCACACTCGCATATTTTCCAAAACGTGGCGGCAGCTTTGTCGCGTATTTATTGATAAAAGCATCCTCAGAAGTCCACTGATGTAGGTATACCTAACAATGTAAAACCATAATTTTATTAAAACTTTCGTGAGACATATTTAATTATTGTATTAAGCGGTTTAAACGGTTCGGTATTGTATGTCGGGCCGTTCCTGACAATTTCACGTGAGTGTAAACCGATTAATACAATAATTAATGTAAAACCACTTTAACACCACGTTACGCGTCGTAAGCGCTTAATAGCCTACTCGCCAGAGAGCACCAGGGGTCTCCACTTTGCCTTACACTTTTATCAACATATACGAGTATTACTAGCGACCCGCCTCGGTTTTTCACAGGCGCAATGCTATATTATGCATCGAAATCCGTGTAGTTTTAAAGATCTAAGCATACATAGGGAACAGACAGCAGGTAGCGACTTTTTTTATACTAGGTATGTAGTGATTCAAATTACGCAATTTTGGTCTTTAGCCCATTTG
This sequence comes from Apotomis betuletana, assembly GCA_932273695.1. NCBI lineage: Eukaryota > Metazoa > Arthropoda > Insecta > Lepidoptera > Tortricidae > Apotomis > Apotomis betuletana. The sequence goes on from OW026315.1 coordinate 6,665,987, forward strand.
ACACAAGAAGTAGGGTAAGTAAATTCATCTCGATGAGAAAGGAAATGTCCATAGTAGACATAGGCATAATGGGTGATGACAAAGATGACGTAATGTCATCATTATGCCTAACAGTCGAATAAAATACTATATAATAAACTAAATACAAAATTAAAAAAAAAACCTGTTGGGAAAAAATCTAGGACGGAGCTGCTTACGGAGCCAGAGGTTTTTTTTTTTTTTCTTTAACTTGAGAAGCCGGAAGCCTAGTATGGCTGCATCCGATTATCAATAATTAGCAGGGGGCGGGGCTAGCCGGCCGCACCTGCCTGGAGCGTGAGCCAGCGGTCCTGGGTTTGGGAGCTAAGATCCCACAGACTGACACATGACAAACTTATAACACCCCACTTTTTGTCGGGGGTTATATATTTTTTTTTTATAACGGCCCAACATAATGGCTCCACTTCGCCTGATGGTAAGCAAAAAGGGGAGCCCAAGTCGCAATGGTAATGACGTATGACGAGAAACCAACGGTGCCAAGTCAGTTGACACTGTCATGCTGGCCCGAGAGATGCTTCTTCACGCTTCGTTTGAAGGGTCCCAAGTAATAAGAAGATGCTGTTATATTTATAATGATCATCGTTGCCTACCTCGACAAGAAAGTAATACAAATACAGATAACACGAACGATGACAATACAGATAAATAACAGCCAGACTTATCGCTGAACAGTGATCTCTTCCAGGCAACTTTCTTTTGTTGAATTCAGGCCACGACGTAAACCTCGTCATAAATAGCGAATATTTTTATGGCAGAATGAAATCTCGTCGCGTTTCGGAAATGACGTGTGACTTTGATAGATCGACGGAAGTGAACTTCAATCGCTCCAGGCGCCATATTTTTATACGGATAATACAGCATCCTAAAATATAATCTGTTTAGCTACCTACCAGGTCGATGCTTTAAGCTCATATTGCTTTTATCATCCAATCTTGGTTGCGATCGCTTTTTAGGGTTCCTTACCCAAAGGGTAAAAACGGGACCCTATTACTGAGACTTCGCTGTCCGTCCGTCTGCCCGTCCGTCCGTCTGTCACCGAGCTGTATCTCAAGAACGGTGTAAGCTAGACAGTTGAAATTTTTACAGATGATGTATTTCTATTGCCGCTATAACAACAAATACTAAAAACAAAATAAAATAAATATTTAAGGGGGGCTCCCATACAACAAACTTACAGATTACGGAACCCTTCGTGCGCGAGTCCCACTCGCACTTGGTGTATTTTTCTTGATAACGACGCGATTGGCTCAGTTGGTAGTGCAGCTGCCAACTGAGCCGGCGTTCCTGGGTTTTAATCCCGGTCAGGGCTCAGGGCAAATATGTGCTATGAACAATTTACCTAAGTCATTTGAAATGTAGAATACAGGATAAGGCTGCGTTTCCACCGGAGATGTGTAGTGTGGGATGTGTGTAGTGAGTGTGTGTGTTTTTAGGGTTCCGTACCCAAAGGGTAAAAACGGGACCCTATTACTGAGACTTCGCTGTCCGTCCGTCCGTCTGTCACCAGGCTGTATCTCAAGAACGGTGATAGCTATAGACAGTTGAAATTTTCACAGATGATGTATATTATCTATTGTCGCTATAACAACAAATACTAAAAATAAAATACATATTTATGGATTATGGTACGGAATCCTTGATGCGCGAGACGGACTCGCACTTGCCCAATTTTTGTTAAGAAGCCTTAGCAAATTTGTTTCCCGTGTCTATTTGAACAAAATAATGTATTCAAAAATAAATATAATGATTACATAGTATTATATACCTAAGTGTATCAAATATTTGTTTTTTTTGCTCTGAAAATTCAGATGCTTGATTATAATTATATATAGAGGTAAATTAATGCATAGATTTTAAATTGAAGTTCGTGAAATCTGTCAGAAATTCAGAATATTTGCGTAAACTAATGTTTATGTTTTATTTCTAATGCGAAACTACAATGAATAAAACTGTGGCAGTCTATTAACTGGTAGTCCAAATGTATCTTTAAAGGGTTCACCCTTCTCTTATGGACAACAGTTTCAATTCATGGACATATATATCATCGTGTAATGGATTACATGTGAAAAACTATAAAAATCGGAAATATGTAGTATATGTATAAAAGGGTAAAAAAACAACAAAAAACATTACTTAAAAAACACTTAGCGTTTCAAAAATCAACTTAAAATGTCTGAATAACAGTTTATATATATTAAGACAGGTGTTAACTTAAATTCTTAAAAAACAAAACTAATTTATAATAAAAAAAAAGAAGAAAAATACAGAACTATAAAAAAAAAATCTGTAGGTAAGTATTCCTATAAACAATATTTAAAGTCTGCATAGTACCTAAATCCTTGACAAATTGCAAATACTTAATATAAAACTAAGCTACCTTAAAACCTTTAACTAGAAAAATACTTAATATTTAATAGATTGTCCTGAAAACAATATCTAATTTCAGAACATACAATTTTAATACACTTACATTTAAAACAAATAATACACTATTAGTCACACTCTTGTTTTGCTATGTGCCAGTGCTCCTTACAATCGAAAGCGTTCTATTTATCTCTTAAACCATATTACGGATTATTAATTTACCTTTACCTAAAGCAATCTAGTCTACAGGATGTCATTTCCAACTTTTCACGATTTATAAAAAAAAAATATGTGTTCAGTGAAAAAAAATTGTCGATGTGATTCTATCGTCTGTAAAAAGGGAGATCCCCTTTAAAAGTTATCCTTTGCTTATCTGCTGTTACTGAACCAGCGAGTTCCCTCCTCGACCACTTCGTAGTCACTTACCATCAGAGGTCACTCTAGCTATTAGTAGTGCTTCTATGTAACACAAGTTAACATACAAAAAATACGGTATCTCGAAATTAGTCATGCAAAAAAATCCAGGATCGACAGGCCTTGCTAGTGACTCCTTGATTAATAAATTACAGCTTTACAAACAAGAATTTGGTGAAACATGACTGTAATGTCTCAATATTTTTAACGTGGATGTAGTACACATAGCCACATTTAAATGTGTAGGTAACCGGCAGTAGAGACCGGGATCAAACATTCCTAGCAAACTGAAAGCCAAATAAAATTATACGAAAATGCATACTCTATGGCACAGTGCACAGTATTCCCATAAAAGATTTACACACCATATTCAACCCACACAAATTTTCAAATACAGAACAAGATCAATTGAAATGAAGCACATTAAGCACATCATTTTCATCTAGTACGCCAATAATTCTCGTATTTCAAACGGTGTTCAGTAAAAATCTAGTAGAGGTCGCGCCGGCATAGGTACAGTGTTCAGAACGACGCGTCCACGCAAGGACGTGTGTCGCGAACGCGGGAAAACATCGTGACCGTTGACGGAAAACTTTTTAAAAAGTTAGAACCATAGACTAAACAGTTTCATGAATTTGACGTGTTATGGTGAATGTATTTTAGTGAGCCGGGATTTATGAGGTTTGTTTTTTTTGTGGTTTAGATGTTTTTTTTTTTAAGTATGGCGCGAAAGCGTTATTTAATAACGTAGTTAGGAGAATCTAATACATCTAAGTTTTCGTACTTGAATTTAGCATCATCAAATAAAATTAACCCTGTTTAAAGATGTGACCATGAACTTTGTGTTTATGAATATGAATTAGTAACCTTTGTGTATATGAATTAGTTTTTTTTTACCATGAACTACATTCCTAAAATCTTTCAAATAGTAACAAATTATATCGAATCATCAGCGCTCAAATATCTCTAATATACTTGTACATAAAACGTGTACTGAAAAGAGTTGAAGTTTAAATAACAAATTCTTAACCCACTTTCATTAACCCGGTCTAAGTTCAAATAGTACCTAAGTCTGTCATTTGCATTAAGACGTATTTTCTCCCTTGTTACCAATAGTATTTCGGTTTGTAAACAATGAAATTCTTATGTAACCAAACCATTCAGATGGTAGCGGGGTGAATGACCTGTGTTAACAAGGTAATTAAATATGAAAAGTCTTTTGCGTTGACGGATAATGGTTCCATTTGTGTCGAAGTGAGGATTAAGTTTTTGTGAGTTTTTTATTTATTTAATGGATTAACGTCGTTTAGGCCCACGCTCGGATTTAATGAAGACTGGCAATTACGCAAATGCCTTCTGAACTGTTTTAGATTGTTCCGATTTATTATGAAAACATTTTACTTTGATCTAATAAAAAAAATGTTTTTTTTTTTTTTGGAAAAGTGTAAAGAAAATAAAACATAATTATGTGTAGAGCGTAGACAAACATTGTGTTGTTTTTTTTTACCTAGTATTATTTTGGTATTACTTGTCTATTTTTCAGAACTTTTATTCTTCGTAAGTAGCTGCCTGCGGCATTTCTTGGCGGTACCAAATTTCGTGATGTACTGACAAATGGGTTAGTGGGGAATGGATTAATTTTTTAATAAGATTTAATGTTTTTAATTCGTATTACCCTTCTTTTCTACAAAAAAGTTACAGATATTTCTGTAACTTGTATTTTTATTTGTTTTTTATAAAGACGCTGTAAAAAAAAAAACCCGCCTTGTACTGTATGAGTTTTATCCGGATACCTTCTTCTACGGAACCGGAGATCTTTTTCCCAGAAACAAAGGGGGTTTTTAAGTACTAAATGTAAAAAAATGAATCTGTTAGAAAAATGCATTATGTTTCTCAAACTGTTTCATTTCACTAGGGTTTTCTCTAAAATCGTATACCTACTTTTCAGAACATTTATAATTAAACTTAACTTAACCTAATTGGAATACGACATAGAAAGTTAATAGTACCGAAAAATTAGGAAATGGACGGTTATGAAATAAAATAATTGGGAAAAACGTCATAAGTACCAAAAGGAAATACACCCAAAATGCGCGTAACCCACATTTTCGTGCACCAAATGAGATGAAGTTACCAAATAATTAATTTTACGACTTTATGACGCAACTGGGCAGACATCGCCATAAAAGTCTGGGGCCCAGAGTGTCCTGCGTGATAAGCTATTCACTATCGGATGAGTGAACCAGAGAGTATAGAATGATAGAGTGGTCAAATAGAAAAAACAAAAAAAAACGGCCATGTGCGAGTCGGACTCACGCACCCAGGGTTCCGTACAACTATCCTTCTGTTTTTTAGTATTTGTTGTTATAGCAGCATCAGAAATACATCATCAGTGAAAATTTCAACTGTCTAACTATCACGGTTCATGAGATACAGCCTAGTGACAGACGGACAGACGGACGGACGGCGGAGTCTTAGTAATAGAGTCCTGTTTTTTACTCTCTGGGTACGGAACCGTAAAAAGTACTCCCTTTTTAACTTTCACTACTAAGGACTTAACCCCTCCCTCTTGTGTGCAATGTCCAAAATTAGCTAATCAAATTGAAATTTACTGATATTCTGCAGGGGTTAGTTAATAACCATGAGACCGTCAATTAATGAATCGTATGAAAATGCTACTAAAAAATTGGTTGCCTGTAAAGTCGGTATACGGGCGAAAGTTTTACGTGACAACGACTTTGAGTGGTAAAATAATTTTAATGTGAATATTCATTCGTATAGTAGGAAGAAGGATGAAATAATAGTAACAATTTAAAACATTTATTTATACAAACGCAACGTGTAAACTTGTATGCAGGCGCCTAAGCGAAATAGAAGCGCAAGACATGAACCGGTGTGTATGCCTATCTCTCTCACTCGGTGGAAGGGACGCGTGCCTCTCACTCGCTCTCATTGTGAGCGCATAACGTGAGCGGAGCGTAACGCAGTTTCTTGAAGTGTCACCCGGCAAACCAATTTATAAGACGTTGTCACGTCAAAAACTGAACATTACCATAATATTTGGAAGGGTTCGTAGGGGAGCTACGATGCCATAGATAGACACACAGATACGCATGTTGAACTTATAACACCACTCTTTTTTCGTCGGGGGTTAAAAAATAACAACCGACTACAGTTGCCGAGAAACTTCTTGAGCCTAACCTTGACTGCGCAGTAGCCGATTTACGTACAAATATGCATGCGCAGATCCGCCATTTTGGGTCAAGAAGTTTCTCGGCAACTGTACAGCCTATTAACTGTAAAGACACCTTCCACCAAAATCAGCGCACATTTGTACCTATATTCTTAGCGAAGCGCTCGTCGGTTACCACGCCCCGTTACATCATATTTTACACAAACAACCAGTAACATTCCCTCTTTAGGCAGCTTTTGCAAAGATCAAAAGAAAGAGCCATCTCTAGTGTTTTATTATTCTGTGACCGTCATAGTTTTGTCTATGAAACCACTCTGATACTCCATATTCGTTGGTTTAACAGGTCCAATCGTGTGACTTTTCCATTGGACGTGCATTTAGGTCGGCGACGATAGTGCAATGAAAACTGCAGTTTTATTGGCGTGCGTAATTCTGAACGACCTGTTGCTGTGTGATAAAACTGCATAATGACTAGGACTATGGAGATAGTGTCTCACTAAACCTCGTGAGCTTGTTTTGATATCGGTGAAATTATTTTTTTTATGCTATCAAACCCCATATCTCCGCCATTAAAAAAAAAAACAACGAAAATCCCGCATTTATCCGTCCAATGGTACTTACTTACCTATAATAGGACTTGATGACGCGGTTGGCGCAGTGCTTAAGCAACTGCCTACTGAGTCGACGGTCCTCAGTTCGAATCCCGGCGAGGGCCAATATTTGTGTGATGAACTCGAATATAGTCATGGATCTTATTTGAATTTAAGAATGTATTTATCTATATGAGTAAGTTTATCGTCGTCTAGTGTCCATAACACAAGCCTACTAGAGCTTACCGTGGGACTATATTGATTTGTGTGAGGTTGTCCGATATTTATTTATTTAATAGGCTAGTTGACTCATATTAAATTTTATTAAACTAATGTTTATTTCGTATTTATTTAGTATAGTATGACATAGGAAACCTTAATATCGATTTTTCAGTTCATAAAAGTAGAAGATGGCTGAACGAATTGAAATTGAAATATGATTTTTATTCTATATTTTGAAATGCTTAAAACGCTGTCCGTCATTTTCACCTTTGATAGTTGACGTCACCAATCCAATGAAAAAAACTTCGCATCATAGATACGAGTGTATTGTACAGTCGCCATCAGATATATCGCAGCATATAAGGCGTTCATAAATATGTGAACATGTACTGTAACGCCCAGTCAATAAGAGTCGTGTTCAGATATTTAAGAATACCTTACCTACATGCTACGATATGTCTGATGGCGACTGTACCTAGTCTTTATTTATGGGATCGTTACGCCACATCAAACTCGTACGTATAAACTAAAGACAAAAATGGTGCACGGCGTTTTTGTCTTTTCATGAAATTTCTATTTTCAATTAATAAAATTAGCTTCAAAAATGGGTCAAGTAGCCTATAGTTTAGTGGTATGTGATCCAGATCACACGGTACGGACAGAACCAAACACCATAGAAGTTCTTCTTTGGCTCAGGCACCACTAAAATGTATTTTATTGGTTGTTTGTGTAATAATATGGGATGGCTTAGCGCGTATCTTGGAGTGGCTACAAACGCGCACGCTGGGTTTGCCCTAACTAATGAATGGGTGCTTAGTATGTAATGATGCCTAAGCTAAATTAATTTGCGTCCCTCTGTCCAGGAGCCAGGTTATAGCAGGGATAGAACACTGCCTACAGACGACATGTCATCAGTGATGATAGTCAACGTGGATTCCATATTCCGCAAAATTTGCGGAATGCTTGCAAAAAACCGGCCAAGTGCGAGTCGGACTCGCGCACCGAGGGTTTCGTACAACTAAATAATTTTAACTTTTTTGTTTTCTGTATTTGTTGTTATAGCGGCAACACCAACAGAAATAAATCATATGTGAAAATTTCAACTGTCTAGTTATCACAGTTCATGAGATAGATCCTGGTGACCGTATCAACCAAAAAACGGCATAAAATCACTTTTGTTGTAGCTCCACTTAAATATTTATTCTGTTTTCAGTATTTGCTGTTAAAGCGGCAATCGATTTCTATTATAGCGGCACCAGAAATACATCATCTTGTGAAAACTTTAACTATCAAGATTCATGAGATACAACCTGGTGATAGTCAGACAGACAAACAGACGGACGTATATCTGAAGCTTAGTAATAAGTCCCGTTTTTACCATTTGAGTACGGAACCATAAAAATAACACGTATCCTATACTCGTAGCGCAAAAGCGTGAATGAATCGCAAGTTAAGAAAAACGAACATACCTTTAAAGACGTATAGGGAAAGGCCAATTAGCTGTTAAGATGCCTTCACACGACGTGCATTTAATTGTGAGTCCACTAGCCCTGTCTAAATACGGCGCGAGCCTGGCAACATCGTAGTTTCTCTGCTTAAGGCGGTCTACACACTACCCAGACGTCATGTCAGCGGAAACTATAAAAAAAATTGTAACACTCCCGACACCAGTAACTGGTTTTCATGAGACCCTCATTTAATGGGGGATAATTAAATGCTTGTAAGACTATAATGGTGGTTACAGAATTTTGAACACTGAAATTTTGTCACTAGTTCTAATGAAAGTTGAATATCTACGAGGAGGCCGCTTTAATTTCTACTAAACATATGTTAAAACCATATCGACAGACAAGTCTTTTGATTAAAAAAAACGCAGTCACTTTGGTTCAGCTGTTTGAGAGTTACGATGCCACACACAGCTACACAGATCACAGATATGCACACTTAGACACACACAGAGTTAAAGTCATAACACCCCTTTTTTATTCGTCGGGGGTTAAGGCGGTTATCATGCTGCCGCCGCATCCCACAGCTAAGTGCGAACAGCGGTTTTTTTTTTATATTTTGTACTTAGAATCTTGGTTTGTATACAAATACCGCATGGAAAACACACTGATTCCGCATCTTGTGCGGATGATTTTCTACGACGGTGGACGGTTTTCTGCTTTTCGCCGAATTATTTTTCGTCGAATGTTTCATTTCGCAGAAGTCTCGTTTCGTAGAAAACCTAACTACGGAGGAATAAAAATTCTGCGAAGTGAAAATTCGGCGCAATGAAACATTTTACGAAAAGGCAAAACAACCCGTCCGCACTTCGCAGCGGGATGCGGTGCCAATGTGATAACTAAGCGGTGCAGTGTGATGTACTGCGCGTTTTTTTTTATAGGTACTCGTATGGAAATGCATAATTTTGCTCATTTTAAACCTGTCACCCGCCCTCTGCGTTGTAGCGCGCCAGTGTGCAGACCGCTTTATTAGCCACAGAACTGGCAACTTTGTGCCACAAGAGCTATAAATGCGCTTCAGACTCGTATTTATCTTAAATCAGTAATTTCCGAGTCATATATTGCACGGTTCTGTTAACTAGGTGCAAAGATTGTAAGCTTAACTATTCCGGTAATAGATCATAGATATTTTATAGCGTTTTATTGTTGTCTTTGGCTTGCGAAGGTACCGTTGTGTTTAGGAGAATTTCAGCCTCGATCCGGCGAGGGATTGTGATGTCTCTAATTTGGCATCGTCACGACCGTGCAACTCTTAAAAGGTGCTTGTATCAAACCTAGTTAACGCATTCACTTTCAGCATCGCATATATGCGTTCACCATCATACAAGTTTGTTCCTATGCCACGCGCGTCCCCTAGCAGTGAATGGGTTAAATTAAAATCCGCCCAGCCGTTTCGACAAGATGAGTGTACAAATATTCTTTTCCCATTACCAACAAATGGTGCTGTACATTAAGATTTTTACTATTCATACAAAGAATATTTTCGATACAATTTCAAAATTGTATAATCGTTTACTCGTAGATATGAATCAGTAACTAGTTATTTATTGTATTGTAATTACAGTCTACACAGATTATTACTTGTTTTATTATTATTATTATGTCATAGGGGGCAAACGAGCAAAGGGATCGCCTGGTGGAAAGCGATAACCGTCGCCCGTAGGCACCTGCAACACCAGAGGAGAGCCTAACCACACGGCGCCATTCTTCTCTCACAACCACGCGTCTGGTGCTCTCGGGCAGGGGGCAATTTGTAGCCGATTTGATTTGGTCAGTCCACCTGGGAAACCTACTCCGCGGTCTAGTACCGTCTACTATGCCCTTAAGTACCAGTTGCTCAATGCCACGTGCAACGTTTTGACACGTGTCTGAAAAGGTTCACTATTGGAAGGCATAAAGTCATTTGTACTAATATTGTTACGCATAATTGATTTTTGCCGAAATAGTGATATGCATAATCCTCATTACGCAGATTTTTTTACGCATAACATTAAAAAGCATAAGTACAGGAAGCATAATCGTCATGAAGACTAATGTCAAAAAGCATAAGCACAAATAGGCGTAACAATCAACTGGCATCAACTGTACGCCTCATAAGGTTTTTAACCACCTGGGGAAAAATATTAAAAGCGCTGTCCACGCTTGTTTATTTATCAAAAAATTATAAAAAAATATATCTTCTGACTTAGGCCCTTTTACAGCCTAGATGAATACTATGCCAAAATGTTTGACTGACTTGTTTAATTTTAATGTTCTTTTTTAAGGCGCATGCTTTGTGATTATTAATTATTTATTTAATTGAATTGTGTGTATATATATTTAGGAGCTAAGGCGAGGTCGACGGAGGTCCGCTTCGCAGACCCCCTATTCCGCGTTGCTTAGGCGCTTCGCGCCTGGATATCATACTAACCTAACCTAACCTAATGTACCTAACGTTACGCTTTCACAATAATAAATGCATGCTAACAACCAAACTGAGTTTCATTCATTTAGAAAACTGAAATTATGGATAATGACAGATAAACCAAATAATTATTAGCCCAAACAATGAACAACAACAACTGAAATTATGCTTATAGCGTAGTATGCCAAAAAAGTAGTAGGCCAAAGTATTACTATGCGAAAGTACTATTATGCCAAAACAAATTATGCCTAATCAATTGTGCGAAACAATAATAGTCTAAATCACATTATGCGATCCAAGGGGATCCCGTCCGAAAACGGTGAGGATTCGAGAATTCACTATGGAGGATAAACGCTGTTTTACGTTCAGCTCTTGAAGAATGGACTGGTTAGTGTGCAGTCAATTGTTTATTTTTAGGTATTCCTCGCATAAATATATCTAGTCTACATACCTAGTGTTCATGCAAATGACAGTCTGAAACAGCTTGTCTAAAAACCTAGTTCACTAAATAACACAGTAACATACAACTAACTCCATTCAACTGTAAATAGAATTCAAGTTTCCCTCATTTATATTCTTATTTACATTTAAGAAGCTACAAAAACAACACTGGTATTGTTCTTCATGTGTGGTCACTCATTGGCATACCCGAGGTTTTAGATGCAAAAATGATTTCATGCCTACTGTTGGCTTAGTTTCAAATTATTCGGGGGTATACTCATTGGTTCCGTTCTAGACAGTATTAGTTTAAACTTAGATCGTGGACTGTACAATGCTTTGAATGGGCGGTTTTATAAAGGTAGCAGCCCATTGATAGCTACTGCAATTAAGAAAAAATAACAGTGCCACGTAGGGCGCAGACTCAATAAAGGTTAAATAAAATACCAGACCCATTTTTGTTATACGTCACTGACGTATATGCGAGATCTCATCCACTATATTACTACTTCCTGCTATTCAACTGCTTGCTGACAGTTACTTTCTCATAGTGATGAATTTAGGTACTCTTAATCCTTGAAAGTGTCGAAATACGTTTTTTGTGGCATAAACGGCCTTATCTTATTTTTACGTTAACTGCATTCCTAATTTAAGATTCCAGTAACGTCATTGTAGTATTTGTAATTCTTGTAAGTTTTTTCTTTGATAAGCTTTATCTCCTTTATGAAATTTTGCACCTCTAGCATAACTGTCATATTCGACTATTTCTCGCGCGACATAATTACCTGTCTCTTTCTTACTGCAGTAATGTGAGAGACGGGTAGCGCTATAGTCTGCGGCGGCGGTGTGTTCTAAAGAACGCACTGTGTCAGGATCAACCAGTGCAAAGGGCCCCTTAGGACCCGCAAGGTAAGAAAAAAAAATGTAGCGCTATATTAGTCGCGAAGCATAGTTGTGATAGACGGATTGGTACCAGTATTGGTTCATCAATCATCAGGCGCTGTTGCTTCTCTTCCGAGCCATGATCTTTTCCAGTTTGTTATTGAATTCAGTTTTCATCAGTGCTACTTGATCGGGTAAAAATTGCCCAACGAACGCGTGCCTATTTCTTGCGAACTAAAGCGGGGCATTCAGGATGCGTAGGCTAAAAAAACATCTTGCGGCGCGTAATGATCTTATTATTCATTTATTCAATCACAATGTACATTGTATATGAATTTCAATCATAAAAATAATACCTAATAATACATTAATACACCCATTTAAACACTAAACACAGTTGGTTCATAAATAGAAAAGTTACATAATGTCAGCCTCATAATATAGTAATCGTAATAAATTCAAAATTCATAATAAAAATTTAATTACTACAATCATTAAGGCGACGGGTAATGCGAAACTAGCACTACTTTCGTTTTTTTCTTATACCTTAGCTACCAAAACACCTTTAAATGTTTATTAAATCGCTATATGTATACAATTTGTTCACTGTAGTTAACCCTACAAAACTTGTTCACGTCAAAAGCGGCCCCAATAGTTTTGGGCAAGTTTATAGAGACAACTAAAGAATAAAAAAATGTGTATAATGATTTAATAAATACTAAAGGTGTTATTCCAGCTCCTAAAATCTTGCAATTACTGAAATATATCTGGCTTAGAAGATATAATAAAAATTCGTAAGTGGCGCTAGTTTCGCATTACCCGTCGTCGCCTTAACGAAGTCAACCACAGAATAATAATACTTTTCCAACAAGAGTTTAATGCTGTACCTTAGCTTTGATTCCACTAAAGCATAGTGAGCACATCTTAAAAATAGTAAAAAAAACGAATGATAACTCGCCTTGCTAACTTTCAGACTGATCTAATTACAAACCTACTTACAGTAGATAACCTAATTACTTTCCGTTATCACTGGAATTGTATTAGATATTGTCTTCACCACGCCGTGATTACGACAGCTTGTGAATGAACGTCGTGAATAGAACCAAGAAAACCTTAACACAACTTAGTACAGTCGGTTTTAGTTTAACATGACAGAGCAATGTGTGGCCTGTTTATTATTTACTGTAATGTGTAAATACGTTTCTAAATTTAACTTCGGACATGGTTACGCGTTAACTTGTTTCTTTAGAACTTTGTCTTCCGATTTATAGGCCTTAATGGAGTAATGGATGATTTTTTTATAAAAAAACTTGATGATGAAAATAAATATTCATAGAAAAAATATACAAATTTTAAAGAACAAATGTAGTAACAAGATGTAAGATAGATGTCATATGATTTTTTTTAAATATTTCTTTTTAATAGGTAGGATTAATCTTACTCATTCCTTTATGAAAGCCATTGCTCAATTGTAGCTGTTTAACTGAAACTATACGGATACCTACCGGGATTATACGGAGCAATATAAAAACTTTTTCATATTTTTATTTTTTTAAAGCTACGAAAAACTCTGTTACTTTTTTTAAGAATGAGGGTTTATAATAATATAAACATTTCCCATTTGCTGTTACGAAATGACTTCTATGTAACATCTCGTCACTATATATGTATGTCTACTTTAGCGATATGCGCGATTCAACTTTTCAAAATTACGAGTTAGGTATGTATATTGCAAAAGTACAAATGACAAGCATGGCTCTTGTAAATGGCTCTCTCATAAATTGTTAACTCGTTTGTCACTCACAACAGCTCGAATAAAAAATATATATATGTCCAATATAATGCCATAATGAAGTTGAAATATTGCTTAATAGAATATATTGCAAAGCTACGTTGATTTTGCGTCTAGACCAATTTATCTGCATTTGTTTTTCTTTACCAAATACGACAAGTACCTATGACCGTCTTTGGATATTCTGCTATTCCTGTACCAATTTTTTTTTAAATACGTTTAGCCATTTTAGCGTGATGATCTATCGCCCTAGTGTCAAATCATTTTGGCCCCGGGGTTTATGATGAGAGAGCAAAGATATTTTTGTCAACAGATGGCGCTATACGGCCGCCGCGCCCAAATATAATCCTGCATCGCGCTGACCCATCTGCATAGAATAAGTACTACTAATTTAAAATTTTATAATAGGTATAGATTACAACAAAACACACATTCCCACAATTTAAATGTTTCATTTCTCGATAAGGATATCGATCTATGCTGTAATCGGTCACTGATACCGACTGACTCACTCTACTGCTCTTTAATAAAGAAAGACTTATGTATCATGAAAATCTCATGTACGTACAACCTTTCCAAACTTTCAAATAACCATCACAACTCATGAACGAAAGAAGTATGTGCCGTTGAAATTTCAAAGTAGTTAGGACTTTTTGTAAGTGTGTTTTGTAGTGTTATGAAATGAATGGCGCATGCGCGCGAACACGTTGTTTATTTCTCTGATAATCAGGTAAAGAGGAACGCGAAATAACATTCAGTACGATTACATGCTTAATAAACACATGACATGGTTCAAATTTGTCTAGATTTTCTACGTATTATTGGAAGTTGGACTGATTCATTAGAAATTTGTATGTATGTAAACATTTTATTGTACACAAAAACAAGAAATGAATTTGCGAGCTACGATGATTCAAAAATAATCCTTGCCAGTAAAATAAATCAGTGCTACTAAATCCGCAACATATCGGAATTCAAAAGCAACATAGTTGGCTATAACTAAAACTATTGAATCTCTATCTTTCTAATAACATTAGAAAGGTAATAATCTTGTCGCATACTGAATATTTAACATATAAATTGGTTCAGGGTAGCATATGTTTATCCAGTTGCTCTAAAGCAAATATCATCGCTTGGAACACTGGTTGTAGTACAATAGCCATACGACACCATTCTTCTAATTCCGGTCATGGTGAATTGGTAGAAAAAATATCGGATTATGTTTCAATTTCAATACAAATCATAATTGAATCATTACTAGAAGGCTAATTTGTGTGCGCGGGAAAGCAAAATCGGTGCAAAGTCGGGGCGGGTCGTAGTAAGATTATAATTAGTTTTTACATAGATTTATGAGAGACAAATTGCAACTCGTAATTTTTTGGCGATTATTTTAGTGTTTGAGTGACCGGTAACGATTTAAAAATTGCGCCAATATAACAGAGTACTAAAGCGGTCATGTCCAGAAATAGCATTTTCCCATCGCCATCAAGATGTCGCGTGTCATGTCACATCGTCTGGACGGCGTCAGCTGACGACCACCGCTACTCGAGACTGGTTACACACTCAAAGAAATTGTGCAAAAATATAGGTCTGACACGTGTATATACCTGAAGATACAAGTCTGTTGTAAGGAACGGTTCTATAAAATGTTTCTGTCAAAAATTTAATTTTTGAGACTTTATCTTCAATTACAGACTTTTCTTTAAACGTCTATTAACTCAGCAAGACGATCTAAAGAGCCCAAACTCGGTTTTCCGTAGTTCTATTCTTCAAAATTCCTATGAATATTATCCGTCTCCATCATCAGACCAGCTCCATTGTGCTTCTGTGGGACGCTACCTGTGTGGACACTTTGGATCCTTCCCATCTTCATGACACATATCATAAGCCGGGAGCGGCGGCCGACGCGGCCGAAAAATTAAAAGCACATAAATACAGGAGTCTCAGCTCTGAATACGATTTTGTTCTGTTAGGGGTTGAAACTGGGTACCACGACAACTATTTAAGCATATTTCAAAAAGACTGGTCGACACCACGGAAGACCAAAGAGCTGGTACCTTCATCAGTCCATCTAAATAAATAAATAAATAAATAAATAAATCTCCATTGTGCCACCATTATTATTGTCATCATTCATCATGCTTGCCTTTGTCCCATTTATTTGGGGTTGGTGCAGCATGTTGTCTTCCTCCATTCTTCCTTCTTACTATAACACGGTGAATAGAGACTAAAGTACTATTTGTGACCTTACAAACGGTCCGGTAGTTTTGAATTTTTGATATGTTGTATAGGATGTTTAGTCAGTTTTAAAATGCAAAATGCACAATTCCCCCCCCTCCGCGCCCGCGTTTATTGAAAAAACCGGCACTTTCTTCATACTTTTGCTCATATCTTCCTTTAGGAGCATTTTAGCTACAAAAAAGCTTCCACAATGTTATAGAGAGTTAAATTTACTACATTCTCCATTTTATATTTTTTTTTCTAGGACAGATAGTTACGGAGATATCCACATTTAAAAAAACGTAAAAAATCGCAATTTCCTACTGAAAAACAAACTTCTGGATTATATCTTCGTTTAGGAGCATTTTAGCTACAACAAAGCTTGGGCAATGTTGTAGAGAATTAAATTTACTATAATTTACATTTCAAATTTTGTTTCACGGACGGTTAGTTACGGAGATATGCACATTTAAAAAACAGGAAAAGTCGAATTTTCCGAAAATTTCTCAAAATTCTTGGTTTAGAACGCTGTCATTCAGTTACGGACTAGTCTAGGACAAATTAAAACATGTAGGAAATATAATTGGTTATAAAACTCATGTCCATTTTTACATACATTTTCGGAAAATGTGACTTTATTTTTTACATATCTCCGTAATTATCTGTCCTAGAAACAAAATTTTAAATGTAAATTATAGTAAATTTAATTCTCTACAAAATTACCCAAGCACTGTTCTAGCTAAAATGCTCCTAAACGAAGATATAATCCAGAAGTTTGTTTTTGAGTTGGAAATTGCAATTTCTTAAGCTTTTTTAAATGTGCATATCTCCGTAACTATCTGTCCTAGAAACAAAATATAAAATGGAAAATGTAGTAAATTTAACTCTCTATAACATTGTCGAAGCTTTCTTCTAGCTAAAATGCTCCTAACGGAAGATATGAGCAAAAATATGAAGAGAGTGCTGGTTTTTTCAATATGGCGGCGGGCGCGGAGGGGGGGGGAATTGTGCATTTTGCATTTTAAACACTGACTAACCATCCTAGACAACATATCAAAAATTCAAAACTACCGGACCGTTTGTAAGGTCAAAATCCTTTATTCACTGAATTACTAGTCATCTCCTTCCTTCTTATTCATATCATCTTTCACACAATCCATCCATATTTTCTTTGGCCTTCCTCTTCTTCTATATCCGTCCACATTCATGCTTAACGCTTTCCTGGTTACGTGGCTTTCCTCTCTTCGCATCACATGCCCATACCATGATAGTCGGTTAGCTTGCAGCTTCTATAATTGGTGCTACTTACAAACTTTCTCTTACATATTGATTTCTTATTCTGTCCATTCTTCCATCATTATTATTGTATTGATTCAAAATTACAACTTAATCGGTGCCCGGGAAGTGGTCACTTTATAAGTTATTTCCCTACTTATTCTGCTTAGCCATAAGTATGCATGCATAGGTTGGCATTGTATTACATAGAGACATTACAGCTAAATTATGTAAAGCAAGGTATTCACCGAGCTAAATCATTGGCTACTTAAGCAAGAATTGACAGTAAAGTGCCACATTATGGGTGACAAAAGTGATGAATCCTAAAATTACCTTCACGACAATACAATAAAATACACAATAGCCCATAAGAAATAACTTATTACACAATACTTACGTTGCTACTGTAGTTACTCCTAGCACGATGGACCTTAAATGTTTTGCCCTAGTAGATAAAGTCGTATCTCAAAACTAGGGAATGCAACGGTTAACCGAATTTGTATGAATATAACCGCGGTTTCGGTTAGTAACCGTTTTTTTTTTGTACTAAAAATAACCGATTGCTTTCCCTACTCATAACTAACTCCCGTGAATCGTGAGTTTTTAAAATGCAATTAAAACGGGAACGATTTGTGGCCGCCGCGACTGATAGGTGCTCCTGAGAATGAAACGCGAACCGATTCGAAGCGTGTCTAACGATTTTCGACTTATAGGCACGACGTGAGTAAACCACTTTCGTGTATTTGTTGTGTAAGTGTATTTTCCTATACCTAATGTTAATTTATCTAAACCCCATTGTTTTATGTAAGTCGCAATATTTACAAGATATAAATAAATGCGATAAGGGCAAGCGAATGATAATTAATTCAAAAATAAATTTTGATACATTTAATATGTTATATGTGTAATCAATAACTAATTAAACTGTCACGAAAGATTACTGAAAGATTTATTTTTAGCTCAGCTCAAATAAATATTTATCTGTGCCCTGATTGTAGTTGACCTTTGAACAAATTATGATGATTATTCTAAAACCATCATAAATTCAAACTAATTTACAAACTCTAAACGGATTAAACATGTCTCATTAGCATGACAATACAGAGAATCATAAGAATAGATTAAAATATATGGGCAGAAGCAATTATGATAATATTGATAATCCATTGTCAAAAAATAATTCGACTAGGATTCGCTTTAATTATTTACGACACATCACCAAATATAACAGAACTAATATGTTTTACGTTGATTTATAAAGCCTATTTTTAATAATGAAAATGACAAACTCGTTCAAACACCCACGTATCGAAAAATTATAAAGAAAGACGATAAATTTGGTGACATAGTGGACGGCCGAATCTCGTCTACTGACACACTTGACTGTGGTTTTTGATTGCGGTTTAGTATGAAGCAATCTAGCTGTTATTTCATACCTACTAGTCCAGTACGTCGGTGACACGCGAGTCTATGTCATGCGACAAATACTACCTGTCACTTTCCTTTCAATACCGTGCGAGCAAGACAGGCGATACTGAGCCACGCGACAAGCGAAGTCACGGCAAGATATGCTAGCCCTGCTGGTGAAAAAACTTATTAACCTTAGAGAAGTTTGTATCATAAAAATGAATTACTCTATTATAAGCTTTATTAACTAGAAAAAAAGAAAACATTATTGCGATATGAAAAATAAGAGCAATATTATGTTATCAATCTAGAAATTGTATAAACAAAGTGAATGAAACGCTGATACAATTTTACAAAAAAAATTGAAAATCGGTTCACGATTCTCGGAGATATCGAGTAACATACATAGAAAAAAATAAAATAAAAAAAATTGTTCGAATTGAGAACCTCCTCCTTTTTTGAAGTCGGTTAAAAAATAAATAGTAATTATTATCTTACGGCTACAATGATAGATAAAGTAGGTGCTTATAAGTAATTTACATAAATATGACGACGCTGTTTGTAGTGTAACTGCGTGTAATGCAACTGCCTACTAAGCCGGTGGTTCTAGGTTCGAATCCCGGTCATTGTGTGATGAACTCGAATATTTGTTCCTTGGTCAATAATGTTATCTATATTATGTATATATATATGTATTATATTAGGTACATCGTTGTCTAGTACCCATAGTTACACACTTTGCTTAGTTTGTGACTAAGATGGTCCCTTAATATTGATTAATTTATTATTCACAACGTTTTAAACAGAAAAAAATAAATAAACAAAGACCAAATCAATGCAACTGTTATACATAGTAATTTATTATATTAAGCAACAGAATTGAGATATTTCTCACACTACAAGAATTCAAATACACTAGATGCCATGAAAGATATCTAGTTCAATTTATTTACATGCATTTAACTAGGTACTTTAACCAAGCCCGGGGCGAGACAACAAATCAACATAACTGACGTTTCAATTTGTATATTGACACGTTTTTAATCTTCCCACATTGTTTATGTGTTCGGAAGCACTTGAGGATTTGTCTTAATAAATTTCTTTCATAGTTTTGAACACCCTAAGATAACACGGGTTACTGTTAAACCATAAATCTTGCGTTGTTTTTTACTTTGACGAGTGTATCAGTGACGTATAATTTATTACATATATCGAATTAGTTTGAATTAGGAGATTATGTAATTGAATTTTGTGGGTTTGTTTTGTTTTTTATTTTGTCGACTATGCTTTCTATAAGGTCAAGGCTGTCAGTCTACATATCATTTTAATATGTAGATTTTATATTTCTTTGTTGAAATAAAGCGAGTAATGGGTTCAATTACCTTTTTGTGGTTTGAATATATTACATGGAATTTTTGCATTTCAGATTAATTTAAGAAGCCACCTAATTAAGAAACTAAGTATTTTGCTTTGCCATACAGTTATTTTAACTATTCAGTACAGTACCTAATCAATAATCATATACCTACCTAATAACTACCTAAAAATCCATTTCACGTCCTTCGAATTCCTTATTTCTTTTATAAAGTACAGACATATATTTTTCACTTTATAATCCATACTTAATATTATAAATGCGAAAGTGTGTCTGTCTGTCTGTTACCTCTTCACGCTTAAACCGCAGAACTGACTTAGATGAAATTTGGTATGGAGATAGTTTGAGACCCGGGAAAGGACATAGGATACTTTTCATCCCGAATAAATTTAGTGTTCCCGTGGGATGAGCGGGTAACACTGCGAGGCACAGCTAGTAGAATATAAATCAGAAAGTAGTTATTGTATTGTAGATAGAACAGTCTATTATATTTTCTTCCGTTTCCGCGACTATCACACGATATAATAGAAATAGTCTACTCAGATTATTACTATCATTATAATATAACGTCCTCCATGATTCATTGCAACAGTCAATTGTTTATTTTTTGTACAGTCTAAGTAGTAAATTGTTTTGCGTTTTTTGTACACGTGAAATGAGACTCTAATAGCTACGCTACTGCAAATTAACTGCTACTCGTAAAACTAGATACCAATCAGTATATTATGTGATATGATTTATGCTACAAGTGGAGTGGCTCTGTGAGCTCTGTCAGTTTTTTTACGTCTTCTTCATCAATTCAAAAGAAAACGATATACTGACTCGACAAAAACTATAATAGTTATCGAACCTGTCGAGCTAGCATATCTTGCCGCAACTTCGCTTGTCGCACGACTCAGCATCACCTGTTTTGCTCGCACGGTATACTGACAGGAAAACGACAGGATTGTTTGTCGCGCTACAAATAGTCGCGTGTCACAGTTATGCTAGATGTTCTGGTCACAAAATTTCACGAATGACAACAACTTGCAATCGGGACAACTAGAAATCCGTATTTTCTATATACTTTTTCTTTTCCAAGCCTTAACCCTAACCCTAAGGGTTAACCCTTAACTTGATGTAGTCCGGTGCAAGGAACAACTGATTTAAAAAAATATAGCAGATTTTGGTGAGATTTTTTTTTCATTTCATATATGGCAATCGCTAGTACGATAGTTATATTTTAGCAGAAAAATATATTATTAGTAAATACTAGCTAAACTAGTTTGACAGTGGTTCCAGAAAATGGCTCCGCGTTAGGCGTCAACTGTTTTCTAAAAGATATTTCTGGATTTATTTTTTGTTTTTTATTGAACAAGTGCGTTTTTCATGTCTAAATTATACACTAAACTATATAATTGATGCACGTGCGTATAGTATGGATGCGTTTTGTTAGTTTTAATATGTTGAATCTTCCTCTGAATGTGTTGTCCGCCACACCGGACAATGGGGTCTATATTGGAATCCATAATTTCCTTTGTCCTATTTGTAAATTCCATAATAACTGTGGTCATAATGATCTTTTGCCATGATAACGTTTATCCTAATGTAAATGCCATAATATTGATCATCCTAATATTGAATATCCTAATGATTATTTGCACTATTATCTTAAGTACTAATGATCAAGTGTCCTATCAGTTATATATCCTAATACTAGTTGCCATAATCATCATATGTCTTAATAGTTACTTATCCTAATTATTATCACGTGTCCTAATAGGTACGTATCCTAAATCATGATATCCAGGCTACACAATTTTAATGCTGTATAGTTTTGTACGCACAGATTTTCAAACTTTACTTTTCAGGGTTCAGCAAGTCTGACGCTCCGCTCGCTTCGCTCGCTTCGCTATACGTGGTCACAATACAAACCTAACCTAACCTACAGTTTTCGGGGTTCAGCCAATAACCTAACCTATAGTTTTCGGGGTTCAGCAAGTCTGACGCTCCGCTGTACGTGGTCACAATACAAACCTAACCTAACCTACAGTTTTCAGGGTTCAGACAATAATTCAACATACAGTTTTCGGGGTTCAGCAAGTCTTTTGACGCTCCGCACGCTTCGCTCGCTCCGCTATACGTGGTCACAATACAAACCTAACCTAACCTACAGTTTTCGGGGTTCAGCCAATAACCCAACCTACAGTTTTCGGGGTTCAGCAAGTCTGACGCTCCGCTCGCTTCGCTCGCTCCGCTATACGTGGTCACAATACAAACCTAACCTAACCTACAGTTTTCGGGGTTCAGCCAATAACCCAACCTACAGTTTTCGGGGTTCAGCAAGTCTGACGCTCCGCTCGCTTCGCTCGCTCCGCTATACGTGGTCACAATACAAACCTAACCTAACCTACAGTTTTCGGGGTTCAGCCAATAACCCAACCTACAGTTTTCGGGGTTTAGCCAATTCGATATTTGTCCAAATCCGGTTTTCTATTTTTGTTTTAACATAAAAAATTGGTAAAAAAAATAATCTTTACCCAAATACTCCGAAATAATTAATTCCGCATTTACTAATTCCGATTTTTGTAAAACTCCGAATTTCATAATTCCTAAGGAATAAATTTCCGATTATTGAAAATACGAATGTCATTATCCCGAATATCAAATTTCGCTCCGCTCGTCGTCGTACCTAACCTAACCCAAGTCTGAACTGCCTTAAACTAGGATATTAGGTAATGATATTATAGCTTATGAACATTATGGCAAGTAATCATCATGGCATTTGACTTTAGGACATGTGATTTATGGTTTTGTATATTATGACTCGTAAGTTTTATGTGTTAATAGATTAGTACAAAACATATTAGGTATTTAGAGCATTAGGTAATGTAATATTATGGTTTATGATCATTAGGATGTAAGATCATTATGGCAAATAATCATTATGACAAATGATTGATATGTCAAAAGTGTTTAGAGTAAATGTTGTATGGCATTTGACTTTAGGACATACGATATTATGGATTGCGAAGGAGACCCCGGACAATGCCATATATTGTCCCCATTACGACTTCGCTCGCTCGTTCAAGAAGACTTACACACACAAACACGAGCTAAGGGTGCGTCTCCACTGAAACGGAGCGGAGACGTGCGGATCAACCAATCACAAAATGAAGCGGAGTTGAGATACAGATTTCAACTCAGGTGATTGGTCAGTTCCTCGCGTCGCCCCGCCTCGCTTCAATGGAGACGCACCAGTGCGCACTGCGTTCCACTTTTTTCAGCCAAAATGCATGCGCGTTCATTAACAAAAGCGGTGCATACTCGGCGGTTGGTTGGGTCACCACACCCTACGATCTTTTAACAGTTTTAACACAACCGAGCGTTCATAGGCGGCGGTAACTGCTTAACATCAGGCGAGCCGCATGCTTGTTTGCCACCGTCGTAGTATAAAAAAAAAAAACCGACTAAAAAAATAGTTTTAAGTCGGCTGTTGCGAACATCACATGTTACCCTTCTATAATATTTTATTCTGTGTGTTTTTATTTATTTATCTATTTATTATAATTATGGTCAATAGAAAGCTTATCGTACAAAAGGTTGACAGACACACGGACTTTTGAACGCCTACTTACTCAGTGCTTAATTATGAATGTATTTCAACGATTTAATTACCATTTTTCATCACATATTTGACGATATAGTCCGAGCATAATTGAAACAAGCGAATAGCATCGTTCCAAAAGCAATAAAGCAGTAGGTAATAGAATAAAATGGAATGCTCTAGTCACGGTTTAGTTTAATGTTTCCGTAGTAAAGACTTCCGGTCGCAAACCATTTAAACTACGATAATATATACTACCATTAAATGCAATTAGTCACAATTCTGAGAAATGGTACAACCCTGCGATTAGATTTTCGGGTCAAATTTTGTAATTTTGGGCAACCAACTAAGGAAACTACTTGCCAAGATACAAGTTCAGCGTAGTTTAGTCACTGAAAAAAAAAACTGCTAAAATTGAGTTCTGCCAAGACGCGCCAGGGCAGCTCTGATTCATAGAGAACCTTTTATAGAGATTTTTATTATGTACTCCTAGTAATAATTACGAAACGGTTCGAAGAAAATATTCTCGTAGGTGTATGCATATGTAATTTATTCACTTGTAAGTCATAATTTCACTACTTACGAGTATTTAATCACATATTTAAATGAGCTACCACTAACCGCGCATAATGAGAAAGAAAAATAATAAAGTTCAGAGCTTTGCAACGACATAAATAAACTGTAAGTACAAACTTTTTTTTACCGTGTAATGACTGTGGAAGATAAACAGAATTATAAGGCAGTAAAATGAATATTTTCTAAGTAGTAGTCGGAAATCATATAACTGAATTGAAAACTTGACTTTAATTATACTGTTTTTTATAAGCATAACACTGTGTCTCTATGACTCTGAATCCTGGGCAATCCGATCTGCAGACGCCAGAAAATAAAGATTTTGAGATGTGGTCTTGGAGGCAGACCGCTCATCGTCTCAAACAACTTTGTACCCAGGGTCGACTATATTATATACCACTCGCAGTCCGGATAACCTGGTAAAGCTAGGGGTCTTCGGCAAAATGGAGAGCCAACGGTCTTGTAGTCGAGCCAATGGGCGGACCAGGTTTCGCTCTCTGCTCTGGATATGCTATGAAAAAAGCAAAGGGCAGTAAAGGATTTAAGTGGTGGCAGAACACAGACCACTTTAAGTAGTCTGTGTGGCAGAAGTAACCAAAGCCTTTCACGACAGGAACTAAACTCAATAATATTCATCTTTATAGAGCACATACACCAGCCGGTCCTGTATCGTGTGCCCGAATTTTATATGTCATAATATTCATTTGCCATAAATCTATTATTACCTATCTGTAACCTTAATTTTTTCTGGATTGTTAAAAAATAAACCTAACCTACTTGAATAGTATTAAAGAAATTCCGAAGAATGTACGGTTTATGAAATATAAAGTTTATGGCAAATAAAAATGATGGCAAGTGATGCGTTTATGGCAACTGAAATTCGGATAATTGTAGGTATCCCACCAGCCCTAACGAGCTATCTCCATTCTGGACTCCCGGCTCCGGTAGGCATCTTGGGCGACCAGTTCTAGTCATTGAAACGATTTATAAGGCCCTCACTGATTTTGAGTGGCATCACGTGTAATACCTCGATTAACTCCTCAAAATACAAAAATTCCCGTCAAAAGCCTTCCTAAACCTATACATATAATGACAAAAGTAAGTTGCATTGTGCGCCCTGCAACCAGAACTTCAAAACTAAATTTGGTTTTGCAAGCCACATTCGGGAACATGATCGACGCTCGTGAAGGTCGTCTATAGTCAGGTTCTCGCCGAAAAGAATGATAGCTATATAAATATAATGATAGTCATTCAAAAAAGCCCTATCGGTCAAAAAGTTCACGAACCTTTCATACTGACCGTATCCTATCTCCATCTTCCCGTCGATAAAGATCGCCGTGCTGACAGTACCGATACCGGCCAGTTACATCCGCGCACGATTTATAAACTGTGTTATTTGTTTCATGTCAGGATTTGATCGATCATTGGCAGTTCTTGAGATTTTTTTATATTTTTAGACGCGGCGCGCGCACGTCCAGCCAGCCGTTTGAAGTGTTTGCCTTTATTAGAACTGGACGTAGAACATCTAGACATTATGGTGAAGAAATTGAAATCTATTTTGCTACAATTTTGCTATGAAGATCACATTTGGGGCACTGGGGTGTATAGACACCTTTATAATAATAAAGTGTCCCCATCACCTTGCCCCCTGTGGCATTGCTATGACAGACGTCAACGGGAGCGGGCAGGTCTCTACAGTAAACCCATTTAAGTGTTTTATTGAATCTATTCCCGCCCTGAAACCCTGGACGTCACAGACACACATTTAAATATTTGCAAGTGTAAAACACTTTTATGGTGTATGATCCTTCAATATTTTCCCGATAAACTAAAATTAACATAGGAATTTCCTGACGATACGATATCGATACGACAGCGATAAGCAAATCGACGCTTCAGTCTGATTAGGCGGAGTGATGTCCATATCTCGGTTATCTCGATACGGCCGGAGACTGTCTAGCGTATATTGTTTTTACCGTTAGTCTCCTTGATGTAATGCTAAAATTATATAATTTGATAGTGTTAGATTTGTATTTATCGGGGGGCACGGCAGTGCCCCCGCCAAGTCGAGCGCGAAGCAAACACTGCCGTACCATCCTTTACTGGAACCATTTCGCCGCATTTTCAGGCCCCTATTTGAGCACCTCTGGATAAAACCAGAACGCGGAAATTTTCGTCATCCATTAAGCTATAATCACATACTTAAAATCCAAAATTTCAAGTCTGTAGGTCATTTAGTTCCGAAGTTAAGCGAAAGCAAAGTTTCGCATTTATGACACTCACTCACTCACTCACTCACTCATGATCATCAGTTAAGAACTAGTACTTCCCATAAATTCAGAGAGCTGAAATTTGGTACAGAGTTAGGGTTTAATGGCCACATAAAGCGAAAACTATAAAAATTGGCCAAGTGCGAGTCCGACTCGCGCATGAAGGGTTCCGTACCATAAAACAAGTTTGTTGTATGGGAGCCCTTAAATATTTATTTTATGTTATTTTTAGTATTTGTTGTTATAGCGGCAATAGAAATAGATCATCTGTGAAAATTTCAACTGTCTAGCTATCACCGTTCTTGATATACAGCCTGGTGACAGACGGACGGACGGACGGACGGACGGACGGACGGACTGCGAAGTCTCAGTAATAGGGTCTCGTTTTTACCCTTTGGGTACGGAACCCTAAAAACTAGGATAATCGAAGATCTGGAGTACTCTGATTAGAAAACACAAGAGCCCAACCAAACTTTTAGAAATCGACATACCGCCTTTACAAAAAATATTCAACTTGTTGTTGTGTTCGGTTGGCCGCCGTCGCGACTGATCGTCTCTCCTGATGATGGATCGCGTATCGATTCGAAACATGTCGAGCGTTATTCGACTTCTACGACGTGAGTAAACCCGTTTAAGTATTTTAATATGCAACTTGGTGGGCCGCTTCGTTTGATGTCAAAAATCCAAGGTATGAAGTATTTTGACGACGCGTTTGGCTCGGTTTGTAGACACCTGCCTACTGAGCCGGCGGTCTCGGGTTCGAGTCCCGGCCAGGGCAAATATTTGTGTGATGAACTCGAATATTTGTGCTTGGGTCATGGTTGTTCTATGTATTTAAGTATATATTTATCTATATAAGTATGTATATCGTCGTCTAGTAAGCCTTCTAGAGCTTAATTTGGGACTAGATCGATTTGTGTGAGGTTGTCCGATATTTATTTATTTATTATTTATTTGATGAAGAACCCTCAGCTGGTCTCAGCTGTATTAGAGATATGGTAATGCCCCCTTCTACTATTCGTACATAAAAAACTCGACTGTCATTGCAAAAATCCAGCGTAGTGGGACTAACCTTCTAATTTAATCTAGCCTATAGCGTCCCACAGCTGGGCGGGTTACGTATTACAATCCCGAAAGTTCATAATACCTACAGTTGAAATAGCGATGGTCAAAATACCGAAAATCAAAATACCGAAGGTTCAAAAAGCCGATATTCGATAAACCGAAGCTCAAATTACTTGTTACCTATTTTCAGAAAATCGAAAGTTTAAAATCTCGAAATTTCATAATCCCGAAATTTTTCAAATCTCGAAATTTTATAATCCCGAAAGTCAATGAGCACTTTAAAAGTGTCAGGACACTAAACTAATCTGACTTTTCCGTGGAACCGATCTGCTCCGGCGCTGCGGGATGTTCAGCCCCTCCGCCCTAGCGTAAGAAAGTGCGGCACCTACGCTCGCCTCTGCAGCTTCGGCTTTTTGGTCACCTTCGGCGACCAGCCTCAGCCGCTGCGGCTCGTTTGATGCCCGCACTTTCTTACGGCGGCCGGGGGCTGCCCTCCCTCCGCGCCTCCGGGCTTTTATATACACTCTAGGGGTAGGGCAGACAAGACCACGTGGAATCGGGGTTGACAGCTTCGGTTCTGTGGCAAGTCGATTAAGAAAAGGAAAGAGTCCGGGACAGTGGGAAATTATGACACTAAATATTCGATATTATGATAAAATATTCTGTCATGGACTGCCAACCGAACCGAACTTGTCTGGAACCGAAGCTGTCAACGCTCGCCTCCGCAGCTTTGGCTTTTTGGTCACCTTCGGCGACCAGCCTCAGCCGCTGCGACTCGCTTGATGCCCGCACTTTCTTACGCTAGGGCGGAGGGGCTGCACATCCCGCAGCGCCGGAGCAGATCGGTTCCACAGAAGAGTTCACTTATAAATAGTAACTATAGTAGTAGGCAAGTAGGTTACGTAATTTAGGTTAATATTCTTTGTATAAAATAAGCATTAGAATCTGTAAGACTACAGAAATATAATTCTCGAGAGTTTAAATAATATTCCGGATTCCAACCTTCAGGCAGGATCATAGTCTTCGGGATTATAATCTTCGGGATTACAGTCGTCGGGATTACATTCTTCGGGATTACAGTCTTCGGGATTATAATATTCGGTATTTCATCCTTTCGATCAAACGTTCTTTCGGGATTTTAAACTTTCGGTCAAATAAACATTCGACATTTTAATTTTCGGCCTTCCGTCCATAGGTCTTATGAAATTCGGTATTTTGAACTTCGGCATTGTAATACGTACCCGCTGGGCGAATGCCTCCCCTTCTGCTTTTAATACGCATATAAATAAAATTAAAGGAAAACTCTGGATAAGACTAGACAGGCTTTTATACTTATACTTACAAATTTACAAGAAGAAATAGTCGAACGATTAACTTTATTCTACTCGAACATTACACAAATTAAAAAAACAAATTACATCAAAATATTAATTTCGCTCAAAGTTTGGTCAAAATATAATGCATTGGACTAAGAGTGGCGGTGATACACACGTTGCTAGATGGCGCTGACTGTATTTTAAAACGCGCCCACGTTGGTTTTTCCGATAATTTTATATGGCGATGTGGCAACCGGCCGCGTTACAGTCGTTTACGACATTCTTCTACTGCGCTTGGAAACGTTTGCTAGGGATTAGGAGGGATGATTTGCATTTCGTTGATTTCGCTTATTATTTCGTGAGGTTTGCTAAAGTGAATTAGCAGGTTGTTATAAAACAATATGCCCACGTCTCTACAAAAAGAAGTGAAATCCCACCAAAAACATTCTGTAAAAAACTAGCCAAGTCTCGATGGAGCTGCTTGTTTATCTCTAAAAAGTAATGAAATCTAGACAAAGTCGTACCAAGTCTAAGGTTCCTTACTGCGATTTCTTTATTATTATAGTTAATGTTGTGTGACTTGGCCGTTGAAGGGTACACAAGGGTACAAAACCAGGTGCTCCATGACACCATTGCACCAATCTGTCGCCAGAACCGCTACCCATTGACGATGGAAAATTGCCACTTGGAAAACGTTGATTCAATAACCAGTCAATTGTAGGCTTGATAAAGCTGCGTATTTCAATAATACTTATGTATAGGCGAGCCTGAAACAAACAGTATAAAAAATATTTCTAGTACAGACGGACCTCTAATCATTGATAGATGTCCGTCTGTACGTCTATTTTATGTTAGATCGGTGGTTGATTTGACGCTCCAAAAAGAAGAGAGCAGAAGTCAGCATTGTCAATGCTGAATGCATGTGTTGCACAATCAACAACAGCCTAAAATGAGACACTAGCGTCAAATTACCAATACCAGTATGAGCTATTATCTCGCTTAACAAACATAGGTAGTTACAACAGATAACATTACCTACGTGTAAACAAAATTGACTTGTTGCGGTTCTGGGGACAGATTGGTGCAATGGTGTCATGGAGCACCTGGTTTTGTACCCTTGTGTACCCTTCAACGGCCATCGCAGTAAGGAACCTTAGACTTGGTACGACTTTGTCTAGATTTCATTACTTTTTAGAGA
Organism: Apotomis betuletana; assembly: GCA_932273695.1. Taxonomy (NCBI): domain Eukaryota; kingdom Metazoa; phylum Arthropoda; class Insecta; order Lepidoptera; family Tortricidae; genus Apotomis; species Apotomis betuletana. Next base: position 6,696,115 of record OW026315.1, read on the forward strand.
TAAACAAGCAGCTCCATCGAGACTTGGCTAGTTTTTTACAGAATGTTTTTGGTGGGATTTTTATTTACTGGATTCTAACGATAAAAGACGCTTATAAATTGCTTCGGGGTCCGGGAATTTGTGATTAAAAATCCTCTAACTATTAGGCGTGGTAAATATTCCCACACCTACCAAGAAGTTCGGCAATTCCTTCATCTGCTATACTCTTTGCCAGCACATGTGTTGTCCTTCTTACAACATGGGGCCCTTCAAACGAAGCGTGAAGAGGCATCATTCGGGCCAGTATGGTAGTGTCAACTGACAAGGCACCTTTGGTTTCTTGTCAGTTGCCATTGCGACTTCAGCTCCCGTTTTCGTTGAGTGATAAAATTTATTACTCTTGCATACATGTTGAAATTGACGGTTTCTCTATCATAGAGTATATATATGTGGCGTGGCGTAAAAAAAAATCTCTGGGCAAGCTGGGGCCGATTTAGCTTAATTTCTTCCCAAAAATAATAGGCAACATTCTCTTAAATGAGCAAGCCAGTGGGACTCGGCTTTTTTGGACGCCACGCCATTAGTATACCTAATATGTATACCCAATCATTGTTATATAGCTACATCACTTGTTTACTAGAGAAGTAAAAAAAATAGCTCTAATCGTTTTCAATTTGCATCAAATCTATATCCCATGAATAATTTTTCCATTTTCTTTCCTTACAGATCGTTCCTGGGTGAATACTCGTACTAAACGAAAAAACAACTAAAATGGCATCGCATGAAGATGAAGATGAATATAAAAACACCTTTTAATATGGATCTGGACTTTTGTGAAGAAAAAAAAACGTTTTTTAGTGATATCAGTTTAAAAAAAACATAAGAATGACTTGATTTTATACAGTTTTCCGTGATTCAAGTGTCGTGATTCGTATTTTAATAACAGCCCATTCAGAACTGACTCAATTTTTTGTCCGCACCCAAAAGTACTTCATTAAATGTTTTTCCTATCAATAGTTTCGCCTATTACAATATTGACAGTTCATAAAAACTCAACCTACAATTTACCAAAGTTCAATCAACTAGCGTGCTAAGTCGGTGTGTGACTCAGTGTTTTTTAGCCGTGCCATTGAAATAGTGATATACTGTTATGGTGATACTTTTGTGAAACCCTGCCAACATGCCTTGTCAAGGGGCCCTTCTGTTCTGCGTCTTTGTAATGTAAGTATCGGAACGCATGCTATTTTAGAACGGCTATCGTGATTTTTGGCTAGTTCCCTTAGTTCCCTATTCAACGCTTGGACGTAAATGTAGACATCAATTTCTCATTTACGATAATGTGTTTTATCTATAAAACTGTATTGTGCTTAAAATGGTACATTTTGAATGAGAAATGTGCTTTCAGTATATATTTTCTTTCTTTTAGGTCCCCCATTTCTACCACTTAAGCTAAATTCGACGTTACTAAATAAAAATGCCCGAGATCTCGATACTATTATGTCTACTTTGTGAATGGCCTATTTGAGGTTATCATTATGATATTCAATGCAATCTGGACATCCACCCACGGAACGTCAGCGTCGTGGTGCTCACGGGTGCTACGACATCGCTGGTTCAGTAATCTCAGTATATCACAGAGTTCTGTTTCACTTTTGACGAGTTCAAATTTGAACTTTGTCATAAAGTCTAATTTTATCAAGTCTGAAAATGTAACCAGCGCCAGGGCAACGATATGCTGAGTGGACTTCATTTTTGAAATCAGCAGGCCTTTGATGGTTTGTTTATATCACGTAATAAATAAGTGACAAAGCATCCGTCACGTTTTGACAAAATGCGAGTGTGAGTGACAGAGCTTTGTCACTTATTTATCCCGTGTTAAACGCAACCATCACAGACCCCCTGGACATCGTTTAGCTCATAGAATTATTATAGAGTTTAAGTTAAATTTCGCTGAAGAAATATTATTTACTTATTTAAATCTAAAATGTAATTGGTCTGCAAAAAACAAAATCCCCTTCTTCTTTCTCTTCAGTGCCTCATAGAAATGTATGTGTATGTTATGGACGTCGTATGGACTAAGGGATAAATTAGGCAAGTTTTCATAATGCATCAATTCATAATAACAATGGAACACAAAGAATTCTACTTGTCTAATTTTGATACATTTAATCTTGGGGGGTCGAATACCCGACCAATTTTAGAGATATAATGGAGATCTCTCCTTTTTATCGCCATCCGTCACTTTTGACGTGTGCCTACTTGACAAGTGGCGATATCCCTAGAATATCGCAACTTCATCAATTCGGACGCGCTAAATTTTCGTTTCCTTTGTATGTGACGGCATAAATAACAGGCGCATACTTTAAATTGACCGCGTAGTGCGTGAAATTAGTCCCTTACGTTTCATTCAAAACAGAAATTCATATGCATGAATAACATTTTTGACAATCGTTATCGCCTTCGTATTTCCAAAATTGAGATGAGATATGTCACTTTTAAGCTCATCGCATTAAAATGACAGTTCAACGGCGATATAACAGTTATCTAATAGAGATGTGACGTTTGGCGTTCACTCAAACGGCATTCTCGAATTGGGCCCCTTACCTATCTCATTTAGTAAGAGTTCCTAATTCCACTTTAAGGAGATTGGATAACAAAAACCGATATGTATCTGTAATAAAACCGAGATGCCTATTGCTTAACTAGGAATATCGCAATGCTTTATCGAAATACGGCCCTTATACCGCCATCAAACTTCAACCACAAATGACAAATAAATAAACCGTTTCATTAAATTTTTACGAGCACTAAACCCAAAATATTTTACTCGTACAAAAGAGTGAATGAAATGTTGAGTGATGAAATTCAAATTTAATGCTTGTTAAACTAACCGAGTTTTAAATTAAATTATGATTAATGGCGCCGATGTATCGCGATAGTATTAAGGGCGTCTCCGACAATTGTATCTACAACATATGGCCATGTTTGAAAATGTGTCCGTAATTATATTATCTAAGATTTATTTTATAGGCAGTGCTTATGATATGTTTGTATGGTGTTTATCACATCGTAAAACGTGATTAATATAAGTTAGAGTACTAATTTTATTTGCTGCATGGAGTAGGCAAACGAGCATGCAGTTTAGAAGTTCTAATTTAAAGTTAATATAAGTACACATCATGACTAGTACTACTACTACGACTACTACTTAAATGTCATGGCTGAACGACCCTTAGCAAGTCTAGGCCTCCAACACGAGTATGCGCAACACGGTGTCAGAAAAACTGGTCTTTATAAGAAACGGCATAAGAAACACGGCTTTCATACGTACCGTGAAACATGCCAACTTTGCCCGCTTTTTTCGTAAAAACCCGAATTTATCTCATTTTTTCTATGATGGGATAAAGTTTTTTGTTGTCTAACGCATCCATCGTATTCATATGCATGCGTTTATTACGAGAAACAATTTTTAAATCTACATTTAACCACATTTTTTATCAATTTTCACCTCGGGTAAAGTTATGTAAACTTTTGCAAACATTGCCCAAATCGATTATTTTCGTAACTATAGCCCCTACAACGTTAGGATAAGGATCAGTATAAAATCTGGGGTAATAATGGCGTTCTACTTAATATCTTGGTCTGAACTGTACAAACACGTGTGCAATATGGGTGGGCAATGTTACATAGGTATTTTGTTTTTCTCCATACAAGCCGAATCAAGCAGTTTGAAATTGTTAGGGTTGTCACTTTTGGTTGAGTAAACCATCTTTACCAATACCATTATCAAAATGAAAAATGTATGCTTAATATTCGATACTAATAGTTTGGCGGTTATTTTTTATTTCACGTTAGAATAATCTAAATAAAAATGGTCATAGTTGAATATTCTATATTTTTTTGTTTTATGGACATGACATGACATGACTTGCAGCTAATGCTAAAAGTACAACGGCTTAATAGAAATATAATTTACCTTACCTTAAATACATAACCCTCCTTTATTTACGCAGTCAGGTAAAATTACGACAAGGTGACAACCCTAACCCTTTTTTTAGTCTGGGCAATGTTGGCATTCATAGATTAGCAAGTTACTGGATAACATTGCCCACCATCATAACTTCGGTTTTAATAAGTATAACAAGCAATAAGATACATTCACCTGAGGCTTCCCCATTCTGTAAAAAATACACCAGAACTTCACCTAGAATTGGCCCGCCAAATCACGCACCTTATTCGACTAGTCCCAACACGTTACGGAATGAAGTTGCGCGCAAATGTGATTCCCAGTGATACCACAGATATAATCTATTTTCCACTAAAAATAGTAGTGTTGCCATAATCATCTTGAAATTGTCTACAGTAACGTTTCTTTTTTTAAGTAGCATTTTGGGCAAAGTTCCCTGTGGAGGCAAAGTTGGCGTATTTCACGGTAGCTCAAACCGCTAGATTTCCCAGATCCAACAAACTGCTCCACTTCACAACATTTTACTGCAAATCCTTATTTACGTATCAACGTTTTAATTTCTCAGTGTTTAGAGCAGTTAATTTATATTGCATAATTGCGTGGTGATATTTATGAATGGCGCGGACCGTGTCTCCGTAGGCGGCCCGGATCGGCGGGTCCAGCGAATTCTATGTCAACACCGAGACTTGAACTGATGGAGGTAAAGATATGATAGCTTTAGAATAATTCCCTCAATGTTGGTGAAGTGTAGTCACTATTATGTGCCAATACCTATAAAAAAAAAACTCGATCAAGTGCGAGTCGGACTTGCACACCGAGGGATCGATACAATCTATGAAAGCACTGCATATTGCTCCCATGAAAGATACTACTGTACTGAGCGACAACCTTCGCGATCGAGCTTCCGCAAAAAAAAGATGTTAACTATTTAAAAGACTTAGACACATAATTGTGTGTTTCTAAATATGAGTTATATGTTGTTCTGCTGACTCATGACTTAAAATCTACTCCATTCCATTACTAGCTCCGCGTCCCATTCACCACTTTCCCAACTTTTACGCTCCTTACCATGAAGGGTGCCAACGCATTGCTCAAAATTTATTGGCCGTTTAAATCTATAGTGTAACGTTAAAGCCGAACGCATAAATTATCAACCATTTAGATAATCGTTACTTTGCTAAACTAGATAAAGATTGAGCAGGTGATAATTCCTTTACAAGGTTGCATCAGAGAGCATTTAGCAGAAACAGAGTGGTCAACTTTCGTATTCTATTCAGTTGAATAGTTATTCGTCGTATTAATTTTAAGGATAAGAAGTTACTGAAGCCTGTAATTCTTTTCAAAACCAAACATTAAGAACAGGTTTACACTCCTCTACCTCTAAAAGTATGAAATGTCATGGGAGAACCTCGATCTTTATACACGCTGAGCGTACCCAATAGATTTTTTTTAAATTCTAAAATGGTTTATTTTACAACAACAGAGAAGTAAATATTCTAATAAATATTATAAGAAGGTCCATTTGAGCTTGAGAAGTGTATTGTACTAATTGTATGAGTATATTTTGGTGCATTTGGTCGTGGTACACGGCGTTGCGACTGACTGTCGACTGTCCGAAGAAACACGGAAGGTGAAGCCTGTGACATATGTGGCTTTATTGGAGAGGAATAAAACCAAGGTCAACATTAAAATAAATAAATATATTGGGGACACAAGTCCCATAAAAGAGCAAAGGTCGTGGGTTTAAAAGGCCGTCTAGTTTTACCGCCGTGTGTACCGGTACTCCCCTGCGTGGCTGGTCGTCAACGGCGATGGGCCCTTCAAGGCTCTTGGTCTCGAGGGGAGAACAGCGCTGAGCGGGCGACGACACGGCTACAGCTCGGCGCTTGGATGGTGGTTTGCGTGGATTGCGCTTCTTGTAAAAAAAACAACCAAACGCTGCGGAAACGCAGCGGTGACGCAGCGAGTACAGGTCGCAGCAGGATCTTCGCTTAAAAAAACGCAGCGTAAACGTCGCACCCTGAAACGTGACGACGCACAATGTCACAAGTATGTTCTTTCTTCCTCGCTCTGTTTGTGAACAGCCTGTAGATGCAGTTAAGATGACAAGGGAGAAAGCCGGTGCAGTATTTAGCGTGTTTGTGTTCACAAGCAGAGCGGAGTTACAAAAGCATAATATTAAAAGCCTAAGAAGTAGGAATATTAATGTAAATGAAATTTGCTATTCACTTTATACGAAAGTGGGTACGTACATATTCGTACCTAGAACAAAGAACAAAGGATTGTCTTTACATCAACTAAAGCGTGACTTGCAACTTTGATATGATAGTAAAAATTTATATAAATGAATATTGCACTACACTGAGATAGCTAAAGGCTAAGCTAAGCTAGCGAATTAATAATTATAATAAAATGTTCAACACTTTGCACTTACCAATATATTGGGTGCGATATAGTTACGTATTTGATGTCCTCGGAATACGTCCTGAGTGCGAAAATAAATATGTTGTCCGCTACACTGAATTTAAATAAATAAATTCGTATCAGCACGCATGACGACACGACCCTTTGTTCGTGAGCGCAACTGATACGGGTCCGTAATGCAAGACGGTGTAACGCGGACTGGCGGCGCGCCGGGCGCTCTAGAACTATCGGTTCCTACGTCACACTCCCGCGGCAGGGCCAAGTTATTGCAGCCGGTTTGCGCGCGGACAGTCGCGAGATACAGTGCAAGCGTTTGTTATTATTATGTATATGTATTACATTCATTTGATTATTATTTTATTTTATTTGAATTTCAAAACGTATTTTAATTAAGTAAATGGTTAAAATGAGTTGTATAATTAAAGATAATAAATTAGCATAAATAAATAATTTCATTTGTAAATAATATTAATAATAAGATTAAATTTATTGTATAATTAAAATGTAATAATAATAAAGTAATAATTTTGTATAATTTAAAATGTGTATATATTTAAATGTGTTAAAATTAATAACTTAGGGTAAAATTAATTTCATTCGTAAAATAAGTACAATTTATTATAAAAATTGGTTAGTTAATTAAAATGATAACGTGCAACGTTACATTACCCCGCGCGCCATGGAAGGATTTTGTTCCTAAGAATAAAATCCGCGCAATATACGCTTACGTATTTGCATTTTTCACATTCATACTATCTTTCACGCTTCTCGCTATCAAAAAAACAGTAGCATCTGGATTATACCTACGAATGCTAATGCGTCCAAACTAATGCAGGTTTCTAGTTATTTTAAACCAAAAAACCAATACAAATACTTATTTGCACTTATTATATTTAAAAGCACGGGAAGTAATGATTTCACTTAAATTTGTTTATTTTTAAGTCCTTGATGTGCCAAGTTCCCAAATTCTTGCCAGACATGTCCTCCAGCACATAGACTAGGGGTGACTTTTTCTCTACGATTCGACACTTAATAAACTTTGGAGCCAGTTTCTTGCTAAAGTACTTATCTTTATCGCTAAGTACATAGGTTCGCTTCATGACTACATCCCCAACATCGAATTCTACATTTTTACGACGTAGATTGTAATGCGAAGTATTTTTCTCATGAGCTTGCCATAACCTTGCTTGTACGCGGTCGAAAATTTGAGACATAGAACCTAGATTCCCGGCGTAAATATCACGCGGTAAAAATAGTACTTCACCATCCAGGTCGAAGTCAACATAATGCGTGCCACAAGTAACGAGCTCTCTGCCGTACACAAGGAACGATGGGGTAAAACCAGTTGCCTCGTTAACGGAGTTATTGATGGCGAATTGTACTTTTGGAATAAACACGTCCCAGGTTCTGTGGTCCTCATTAACGAAGGTAGATATGCACGTGATGATAGTGCGGTTGTAACGCTCAACAAGGTTAACTTGGGGCGTGTATCTAGGCGTATAAAATATATTAGGTATATTGTATTTTTTAAACAAGTCTACAGTGACTCCGCTAATAAATTGGCTACCATTATCGAGAAAGATTGTCTGAGGAATGCCATGAACTAAAAAGAGTTGGTCCTCAAGAATTCTTGTTATGATAGTAGAAGTGGCATTACGAATAGGGAAAATTAAACAAAATTTTGAAAAACAGCAAGTTACAACTAAAATATACTGATTTTGTTTACGACTTACTGGCAGAGGGCCCATAAGATCGATTGAGACCATTTGAAATGGCCGGCAACATTGTTTGGGGCGACCCATTTCTCCAAGAACCTGATGGTTTTGATGTTTATATTCCAGACACTTAGTACAAGAACTTACAAATTTTACAACGTCCTGATAAATACCTGGCCAGTAGTATTTTAAAGCTAACCTACGATAGGTTTTAAAAATGCCTAGATGACCGGCCATAGGCTCAGAGTGGTTTTGTTCCAAGACATCGTGACGAAATTCTATTGGGACGACTTCCTTCCACGAGAATTCGGAAGTTAACTCGTGCTTATTTTTACACAGTCTGTACAAAGAACCGTTCTTGATGAGAAAATTTGGAAAATTTTGAGGCTTAGTTAAACAGGAATTATAGATGTTTTTGTACCAGGTGTCTGTTGTATTGAGGTAAGAATCAGTCAAATTAACTGCACTAATAGGGACAGCTCTCGAGAGTGCGTCAGGGATAACGTTATCCACGCCTCGACGGTGTTTGAGCTCGAAGTGGAAAACCGATAAACGGACTCCCCAGCGAGCCAAACGACCAGTGGGGTTATTTAGAGAAAGGAACCACTTGAGGGCACTGTGATCAGTGTAGACAGTGAATGGCCTCCCATTCTCTAAATAACACCTCCAGTGTTCAAGAGCGACAACAACGGCCAGCGTCTCCCGTTCTGTGATACTGTAGTTCCGTTCCGGTGCTGACAACGACTTGCTCATGTAAGCTATCGGGTGCTCCTTACCGTCTATGGTTTGGGTCAGCATAGCTCCAACGCCATAGTTACTGGCATCGGTATGCACCTCGAATGGCTTGTCGAAGACAGGGCAAGACAACACAGGTGCGGAAACTAAGCACTCCTTCAACTTCTGGAACGCGGCATCTGCCTCTGTAGTCCACTTAAAGGGTGGGGCACCTTTCCTAGTTGAAGTTAATTTGTTTAAGGGCCCTGCTATGGTACTAAACTGAGGAACAAACCTGCGGTACCATGTTGCAGTTCCCAGAAAACGTTTGAGGTCTTTGCGGCTAGTAGGCGTCGGGTAATTTAAGATTGCCTCGACTTTTTCAGGATCAGTCCGTAGTCCGTGGCAGTCAACAACGTAACCTAAATATTTAAGTTGGCTCCTGAAGAATTGACACTTCTCCAAGTTTACCGTCAGGTTAGCTTGACGAAGCTTTTCTAAGACCCTCAAAAGAAGCGACACATGAGAATTGAAGTCCTCAGATATGATGATGATGTCATCTAGATAGGCAAATACTTTGAGGTCAAACTCGCGAAAGAGAAGGTCAACTAAACGTTGTTGGGTGGCAGGTGCATTGGTGAGTCCAAATGCTGTGCGTTTAAATCTTAGGGTTCCGCGACCTGGGACATAGAAAGCGGTCTTATCCCTATCCTCGACAGCAATTGGTATTTGCCAGAAGGCCTTGGATAAGTCGATACTCGAAAGGTAGCGAGCGTCGCGGAGATTGTCGAGTATTTCGGAGACATAAGGAAGATTGTACGCGTCCTTTCGAGTAACCGAGTTTAGTTTACGGCTGTCGAGGCAAAACCGAGGTTGACCGTTCTTTTTGGTGACGATGAGAACCGGCGACGACCAGGCGCTTTCGCAGGGCTCGATGACGTCAAGACCCAGCATTTCATCGACCTGCTCAACCAGAATCCGTTGTTTCTCCGGCGACATCCGGTAATACCGTTGCCGGATTGGTTGCGAGCTTCCCGTATCGATACGATGTGTAATGAGACTGGTTTCACCCAGTCCCCTTCGCTCGGCAGAAATATCTTCAAACTGCGCAATTATGTTGTCAGCGACGGATTTCTCAGAGGCACCCAAATGTGCATAACCTTTAATAAACGTAGGGTTAACCGAATTAGACTGCTCTTCGACTAAGGCGGCATTAGAGAAGCTAATGCAGCTTAAGTAGTCGGGAAGAATGTTAAATTTACGCCAAAAATCTACACCTAATATAAGATTTGTGTTGATCTCTGGGATAATAAAAGCCTTTATAATATGGAACTGGTTTTGAAAATGAATTGGTAGTTCAATGTAACCCTGACTCTGCATAGACTGGCCACCTGCCGCAATCACTGAGATGCAATGATCATCACGAACAACTAGGCCTTGAAGCGCTTGATGAGCACTATTGCCAATAATTGTCACGGCAGAACCGGAGTCAAGGAGACCTGACACATCAAGACCGTTAATTTGTACAGTAGCATAAGGACGATTATCATTAATTGGCTTAGAATGCAGAATTGTGTCGATCTTGTACGAATTAAAAAACACGTTAATCGTTTTAAGCCATTTGTTCCAATCCTCTGAATCAAATTTATTGACTGGATGTTTGGCACAATTCTGCTCTTCTAGTTTTTTGTACTAGGTGGTTTATTTTTATTGCAGTTAGGGCACTGAGGGGTCTTAACTCCCTTGTGACCACACACAAAACAATACACGTCGTCCTTATTTGCCTTACATTGACGCAAGTTGTGGGTGTTGGTACGACACCTAGGACAATATAACGTCTTGACAGAGGGCGCTTCAATCGCATGTATATTTTTCATGTTGTAATTATTAGATTTATTGTTATTAAAATTATTATTGTTAGTATAAGATTTAGTATTATAATTAGGATTATATTTAGCATTGTAATTATTCCTATGATTATTATAGTTTTTATAAGAATTATTATTATTATTTTTATTAGAGTTAGTGCTAACGTAGGCAAATTCAGGTGCCAAAGTATCAGCGGTCCGCCTAGGTGGTTCTCGAAAGTCGGCAAGACGTGCCTGTATGCTTTCGTAGTTGCGACAGAGAGTACTTAAGGTTTTGATGTCGGCGATCGCGGGTACTGATGCTAAGGTACTGGCATAGCACGGCCTAATATTGTGCAGGATGATTTCTAATTTTTCATCTTCAGGTAAGTTTTTCGAAAGACGCGAAAATAAACCCGCCATAACTGAAAGGTAGATCGTTATATTTTCGGTTTCACCTTGTGACCTTGAACGTATTTCTGACAACAACCTATAGTCGTAATCGCTTTGACCGAAATCTTGTTTAAGCAGAACCGCGAGCTCATTCCAGCTGGAAATCTGATCCTTGATACTACGGTACCAGTGTAACGCGTCGCCTACGAAAATTTCTGTAGCATAGGACAAAATTCGCGAATCCGCAATGCACCTAGCTTCACAAAATTCGGTAATACGCTGAACAAAGGCGCGAACGCAGGTCTTACCATCGAATTTAATTCTGCATAATTCATTTGAATTGCCGCGATCACAAGTGACATTAACATTAACCGGAGGATTAGTTACTGCAGGCTCTGCGCCAGTAGGGGGCAGCACTGTTTCAACTGCGGTATCTTTAAATGAATTGTACCGGGACAAAAGAGATTGAAATTCTTTCACGCATGCATCAAGCAACGGCTTAGTCGTCTCATCACATGTAATGCGATTAAGTCGGTGATAGAGATGACTCAGCAAATTTTGCGAACGGAGTAAGACATTCCTATCAGGACGCGAATCTAAATTTGCCTGAACCTTAGCGAGCACGTCACTCACTCCCTTTAAATCAGCCGAAACAGAAAAGCTACTTTCCAAAATATCCTCTGAGGGAAAGAGAGGGCCTAATTTTGAAATCTGCTTGCGCAGTTCTTGCACAGTTGCACCTGGAGTATCGCCACGAATACCTACTTCATACTCCAATTCGGGCTTCTGAAGCGACAAAAATTTGACCGAAAATGCCATTTTTCGAATTTAAAAAATTAATATAAATTATTATTATTATGTCAAAATAATTAAAATTCGCATAAACCCAAAACAGTGGAAAGTGTTGAACGCTGCACTAACTAACTCTTAAAAACTACTCCGTTCTGTTACAATTAATACACTACGTAACGTTGTGGTTGGCAGAACAAAAGCATAAGAAAAAATAAAAAACTCAAAATAAAATCAAAACAAGCACAGAAATAAAAATAAAAAGCATAAAATTATTGCAACTAGTGTGTTCACTCAATACACAAAAAAAAATGCACAGCAAAAATATTAAACAAAATTTAACACTTGTGTGCCTCGACTGTACAGAGATAAGCAATACAGCAATACAGGGTGATACAAAATTTTACAATAAAAATCTTGTTCACAAATTAAATTATTAAATATAATTATTAATTAGGAATAAATGTCCATTGAATATATAAATAATTAATTATTAAAAATTATTATTATTAGCGAACACCTTAGTTACTAGCAACCAAAAAAAAACAAAACGTTTCACAAAAATAAAAATAAAAACACAAAACACACAAATTAACACCACGGGGCAAAACTAGACCTTAGACCAACTTAATAGGCGCCAGTGTGACATATGTGGCTTTATTGGAGAGGAATAAAACCAAGGTCAACATTAAAATAAATAAATATATTGGGGACACAAGTCCCATAAAAGAGCAAAGGTCGTGGGTTTAAAAGGCCGTCTAGTTTTACCGCCGTGTGTACCGGTACTCCCCTGCGTGGCTGGTCGTCAACGGCGATGGGCCCTTCAAGGCTCTTGGTCTCGAGGGGAGAACAGCGCTGAGCGGGCGACGACACGGCTACAGCTCGGCGCTTGGATGGTGGTTTGCGTGGATTGCGCTTCTTGTAAAAAAAACAACCAAACGCTGCGGAAACGCAGCGGTGACGCAGCGAGTACAGGTCGCAGCAGGATCTTCGCTTAAAAAAACGCAGCGTAAACGTCGCACCCTGAAACGTGACGACGCACAATGTCACAAGTATGTTCTTTCTTCCTCGCTCTGTTTGTGAACAGCCTGTAGATGCAGTTAAGATGACAAGGGAGAAAGCCGGTGCAGTATTTAGCGTGTTTGTGTTCACAAGCAGAGCGGAGTTACAAAAGCATAATATTAAAAGCCTAAGAAGTAGGAATATTAATGTAAATGAAATTTGCTATTCACTTTATACGAAAGTGGGTACGTACATATTCGTACCTAGAACAAAGAACAAAGGATTGTCTTTACATCAACTAAAGCGTGACTTGCAACTTTGATATGATAGTAAAAATTTATATAAATGAATATTGCACTACACTGAGATAGCTAAAGGCTAAGCTAAGCTAGCGAATTAATAATTATAATAAAATGTTCAACACTTTGCACTTACCAATATATTGGGTGCGATATAGTTACGTATTTGATGTCCTCGGAATACGTCCTGAGTGCGAAAATAAATATGTTGTCCGCTACACTGAATTTAAATAAATAAATTCGTATCAGCACGCATGACGACACGACCCTTTGTTCGTGAGCGCAACTGATACGGGTCCGTAATGCAAGACGGTGTAACGCGGACTGGCGGCGCGCCGGGCGCTCTAGAACTATCGGTTCCTACGTCACACTCCCGCGGCAGGGCCAAGTTATTGCAGCCGGTTTGCGCGCGGACAGTCGCGAGATACAGTGCAAGCGTTTGTTATTATTATGTATATGTAGATAGATAGATAGATAGATATCATTTATTCATATAACAATACAATGATTGTGTTTGAAATAAAACTTAAGACTAGAACAAAAAGCAGTGATACAAAAATAAATAAATAAATTCACTTAAATCAAATTACAATGTCTATAAATCACTAAAAATTTCATCCAAACTATAGAAACACCCTCTCAACAGAAATGACCTTAGTTTCACATTAAAGATTCGATGGTTCGTAAGGATCTTTAGGTCCGTTGGCAACTTATTAAAAAGCCTGACTGCTTGATACCTGGAGCAATGCTCAGCAATCTTTCGCTTGGGACAAAAATTTACCTTTAAATTCTTGGTACGCGTTTGAAGCCGAGACTCTTGTTCTTCATAAGATTCCAACTTTGATAAGTTCTTAATAAGCTCCGTGAGTAGTACAAGAACGTATAAGCAAGGAACCGTAAGAACACCCAACGATACAAAATGTTCCCTGCAAGAGATCCACGGAGGAATTCTCACAATAGTTCTTATTGCCCGTTTCTGAGCAGCTAGGGCTCTATTTATGTTATATTGGAAACTATTTCCCCAGAACATGATGCTATAGCGCAGTCTCGACTCGACTAAAGCAAAGTAAACTATTTTTAGTTGATCAGTCGTGAGTTCCTCTCTGAGGCTTCTCAGAGCGTAACAAGCTGAATGTATAGAGTTTTCAACAGCATCCAACTCATGTTTCCAATTTAACCCTGAATCTATGTATACACCAAGAAATTTAACTTTACTAGTCACGTCCATGGAAGAGCCGTTTAAGACTGCTTTGATCTTGTCCGTCTTTTTTGAGTTATGACTAAATAGCATGATTTGGGTTTTACCAGAGTTGAGCCGTAAGTTATTTATATTAAACCATGTCTGGAAAGCCACCAATGCATTATTGGTTAAGACATTAAGCTCTGATATACTATTTGCTGAGACAATTGAATTAGTGTCATCAGCAAATAGAGTTAACTTGCAATCAGGAACCATTCCATACATGTAATTAATCAAGTCGTTTGTGAATACAATAAACAATATGGGACCCAGAATAGATCCTTGTGGAACCCCTCTTTTTACTGGCAGCGACTCCGATTTAACGGGTACCTCAAATCCATCATCGACGCTTTTTAGCTCCACAAACTGTTTACGATTACAGAGGTAATGCTGTAAGAGAAGATAAGCCTTTCCTCTGATACCATAAAACTCTAATTTTTTCAACAGTATATCATGATCCACTGTGTCAAAAGCAGCACTGAGATCGAGGAACAGCCCAGCTACCCTTTTCTTATTTTGTAGTTGCAACACAATATCATCCACTAGAGAATTTATAGCATCAGTAGTTCCTTTATTTTTCTGAAAACCGAATTGTCTAGGGCTTATAATATCGTTATCCATCAGATGTTTTGTGAGACGCGATTTAATCAGTTTTTCAAAGATTTTAGAAAATACCGAAAGAAGCGATATTGGACGATAATTATTTGGGTCTGATTTGTCACCCTTCTTAAAGACGGGCAACACCCTAGCCACTTTTAGCTGATCAGGAAACACACCGTTATCGTAACATTTATTGAAAAAGTGGGCAAGTGGACCGGATAAGATATCTACGCAGCTCTTAATTACTATGATTGGAATTTCATCAAACCCAAAAGACCGTTTATTTTCCATGGATTGGATAATCCGAGTTAAGCCTGCTGATGAAAAAGGCTCCCAAGCTATATTTCGATAACGTCGTTCTGTAGATTGCTCTAGACACTGAACTGCTGAAATCAAATTGCTAGTACTCTTGATATGACTGTGGTCAAAATGTAATGAAAAAATGTTAACTAACTCTTGAGGACTTTGTACAATCTTATTGTTTGATTTTATGGCTAAATTATCTTGATTGCGACTTTGAAATTTATTACGTTGTTTATTTACAATTTTCCAAATATCTTTTGACGAATCTTTCGCTTTACTGATCTCTAACTGTACCGCCAACCTTTTAGCTTGTCTAACGACTCTTCTGAATATATTAATATATTTTGCCCGGTACTCCAAAATAGAAACATCACAATTGGATTTGTTAATATTACAGAGAACACGCTTCATTTTACTAGCTACTTTCACTCCTGTAGTGATCCACTTTACTCTCATGTTATCCTTTGAATAAACCTTTTTCCTCGATTTCCTAAAACTCTGATTAAAAATATCGGAAAATTTATTTAAAAAATCGTTTAAACTAATATTGTACCAATCTACTGTGCTTAGGGTATCCCTAAAAGTCTGGATGTTTTTTTCAGTAACGTAACGCTTTTCTACTACAAGTGGAAGTCTGTTGTTGTTTGTACATTTTTCCTTCACCACCAATAATCCACAGAAGATACCAGCATGTCCATCTGCTAACCCATTGTGATCAACCTTTGTGTACGCTACAGAATCTATAGGTATATTTGTTACATAATTATCAAGACATGATTGAGCATCATTCCTTCTGAATGTGACATTATCAATAAGATGTGTAAAGTTGTAACGTTTTAACAGACCTAAAAATTCCTTACGATGTTTATTATCTTCCAATAAATTAACGTTGAAATCGCCACATATAATGGCCATTTTGTTGAAGAGGTGTCCTAAAAGTAACTCAAACTGTTTCAAAAAAATTTCAAAGTTTTTGTCATCAGGACTTCTATAGCAACAACAAATGTGGACATTTGTAGCAGTATCCCTCACACCACAGATTTCAAAGCTTTCTGACAAATACAACTTATTGCACATTGTAATTTCCTCAGTATTTCTGTTATTTAAAGTCAGAATAAGAGTACCTCCTCTTTTTTTAGTTTGCCTAGTATTGAAAGTAGCCAATTTATATTTATCTAGGTTGAACGAGGACACTGAGTGTTTATTTAGAAAATGCTCGGTAATACATACATAATGCAATATTTTATTCTGCTCCTTTACGTACACTTCAATTTCATTTATTTTATTCAATATACCACACATATTTTGATGATAAATATTTAATAATTCCCTGTCGTTAGGAGCGAAAAAACTGTTCATCTCTAGTATGATCAGGGTCTAAGTTACCTGAATAACAATTTACGAGCCAAGAAATATTGTGCTGCAAGTTTTCAATTATACTATGCATTCCATAATTGTTCAGGCGCCCTGTTTTGATTGAAAACATATCAAAAGACACATTTAAATTAGGTTCATACACGAAAAAACAATTGTTATGCTTTTGCAAATCATTGAACAACAGATAGTTGAATTTTTCCACTCTTGCGTTATACAAACTTCTACCACAAATATATGTAGGGCACACCACAATGACATTTGTAAAGGGTACACGTTGAACAGATTCCTTTATAAACTGTGTTAAACCACCAAGATCCGCAGAACACTTGAAGTCTTCCTCACCAATAAGCACGATACAGTAGTCCCGCCGGACCATGTCCTGTAACCGGATATCCATATCCCTGAACAGCTCCTTAATTCCAGCACCAGGTATGATGTGGTGACAGAAAGAGAAATTTTGGAAATAATCTTTGTTTACGATCGTCGAAGTTATCTTGTTTTTATTATTGCTACTTATGAACAGCAATTTATCCTTAATACGATCCTCCCCTTTTTTTGCAACATTTATGGACGACGTGGAATCAACTGGCTTGGTAGAAGATGGTACCTGCTGGTCATTTTCGAATGATGGCGGCGATGTTGATGCAGTTTCACTTTTTTGAGAATCAGATAATATGGAGGAATTACTGAGGATATCTGATTTTGTGAGGTTACTCATCTTTCCCTTCTTCGATCCCGACTTTGGTGTCCTAGTCAATTCTGCTGAAGCTGGTTTTTTAAGAATGCTCTTATATAACTCGCATTTTTTGCGACTCTCCGATAAAGCATCTTGTAATGCAGAATTTTCACCTAGCAATTTCTGTATTTCACTATCGGCAACTAGTAACTGTTCCTTGAGATTTTGAATCTGGTTCTTCATTTCCTCGATAGCAATATTTTGAACTTGCGTATCCAGATTAGGAAGACTATGCATGCTATCATTAAGTATGCTATCGTCCTGCTCATTTCCGCTCACAGTTATTTCGGGTAAGCTTGTATTTAATTTATTATTATTTAATAATAGTAAAAATGGGTTGTTTAGTTCGTCTTCTAGAGGCAGAGTAAAAAAGGAATTATTTAATGGCAAATCTTTTTTTCTTGTAGTTATATTATCAAGGAGTGCAGAATTAGCGATTTCCTCCTGTTCCTGTAAATTGGTGCCTTCTATGATATGTTTCGTGTCACATATACTTGGCTTTGGCGTAGACGACGAAGTACTGGGTTGAGCCGGTTGAGTACCTTTTCCTTGTGCATTTGTCGTACTTGTATTTTTCTGATGTGTTTTTTTTCTAATGCATGTGATGCATATCCACGAAGCCTTACGTTCTCTGTCCATCAGATTATACAGTTTCTCTGTATTTGAGCACGAAAGATCATATGTTTGCTTGCAACTGGAGCATGTCAAAAAATGTTTTTGTGTAATTTTTTTGTTGCATTTAGCACAAACTGGTTTAGAAGCCATCTTGTTGATTTTTAAATTTGCCAATTAGCACAATAAGTTCTAATAACACACTTTATATTAACGTTCTGGAGTAAATAACAAAAAGTTGATAGCACCCTCTACCACCGTAACACTTTCGACACTTGGAGCGAACGGCGAGCGGGGATATTGTACTGCGTATCGGCTTGAATGCGTTCGGGAGCGTTTTCTTGGTACGGGGGCGGACGATGAGCGAGCCGTTTTGAATATCTAGCCGGCCAGTTTACGGTGAGTCATCGCGCGCACGATCACCTTTGAAACTATAAAACGTTTATTTCACTTGACACGATAATATCTCTGATAGTTCGCCACGGATTTTAATGATAAAAACACTGTTTAAAAGCACTGTTAAATGGCTTTCTTATGGTAATAATTTCGAACTCAATTATTATGAACTTCAAATATTGCGGAATAATTTAACACAGAGACCATCTTATCGCGGTCGCGGCTCGATTTGATTATTATTTTATTTTATTTGAATTTCAAAACGTATTTTAATTAAGTAAATGGTTAAAATGAGTTGTATAATTAAAGATAATAAATTAGCATAAATAAATAATTTCATTTGTAAATAATATTAATAATAAGATTAAATTTATTGTATAATTAAAATGTAATAATAATAAAGTAATAATTTTGTATAATTTAAAATGTGTATATATTTAAATGTGTTAAAATTAATAACTTAGGGTAAAATTAATTTCATTCGTAAAATAAGTACAATTTATTATAAAAATTGGTTAGTTAATTAAAATGATAACGTGCAACGTTACAAGCCGTGCGGGTGACGCGTGACGTGCCGTGTTCTTGGCGCGAGGTTTCTATCAAGTGAAACACTCTACTCAAATTCCGTACTCTTTGCCTCCATTGAATATGACGGTCGATATTAAGTACGATTTTTTACCAATTCACGCAATCTGTTATTTAACACACCAAGAGATGTCTTGTAAAATATGTAACATCATGAGAAGTGTGCCATTACTCTTAATTATCATAATGACGTAAAACGTGACTGCATACAATTTCATATATTTTGGTCCCCTGTTAGTGGGTGTCCTCAGGCATTCTACCCAAATGTCGGGCACGTACTTAACAAATTTTTTTTTTCATTCTAAGAAAGTTAGGAAGTCAATGTTTAGTAACTATGTCAGTATTTCATAACTTAGCTTTTGTGTTGGTAGTGAATTTTTGGATTTTCTCATCATCAATATCATCATTATCACCACCACCAACACCATCGTCACTATCCCCACCACCATCCCCATCACCACCACTACCATCACCATGTTTTGAAGGCACCTGTCATAGCCGTACACGTCCGACAAAGTAGATGTTCTGCACCTCTAGCATAATTGTCATACGAGACTATCTCTCGCGCGAAATAATTACCCGTCTCTTTCCATGCAGTAATGTGTGAGAGAGACGAGTCGCGTAGCATAGTTGTGCTAGACGGGCTGGTGGAATTCCCGTTTGTCGTGACGACACTGTCGTATCATCAACGATAAATTGTAAAAGCGACCAATTGATAAAATTTAGTAATTTTAACCAACCGCACCCAAAACGATAGCTATTGTCATCAGATTTACTAGTCCAGGTACTTGGCAAAATGAATCGCAATTCCCAAATAGCACAATGACTTGACAAATGACTTGTTCCAGTGACTCGCACGGAGCAGTAATTGATTACATTTCCTGTACATTTGGTTCCATTCATGTGCGGTTATTGTTGAAATCGGATTTGTCTCCGGTAGCAGTAGTTTATGTACAGTTGCCATCAATTATAACGAAACATACAAGTGCCCTGACTATAAGTATTCAGAATTCAAATATTAAAATAAACGCATTCTGTATATTGTATATCTTGGAGTATTATGCATGACTAACTGTGACTTGTCGCAAAGGTTGACATTTTGACAAAGTTACTCTAACCACAGGAAAACAGTGTAACGATCCCTATTGTGCTTTTGTTGCACAGAAAATGTAACACTATTCCGAACAAACGCTGCAGATTACACTTACGTGCATATTATAATCTATACCCATTCCTTAAAGAGCAGGGCTAGTAGGTATAGCCCAGCAGGTTTTCAACCCTCGCCATATTGCGGATTTTTAGTGATACTAATTTATTTTACTGGCAACGACCAATTTTTGGTAATTGACATTTAAATTCAGTGAATGTCCTTGATGTAAACAAAAAGGAAACAGGACTAAATATTCCACAAATTTCCAGTATTTTTTGCATAATAAAGCCAAAACTATCCAGAGTGATAAAAGTCAAGTTTCTTTTTTATGAGATACAGTATTTATTTTGCAAGAAGAACAGCATTCCGGTAAACAATGTTTTTAATTTGGTTCATGACAAATCCTTGACGTTTCATAATTCAAATATATGACGTATGCACATTATTGCCATATGAAAGTTGTTTGTAGATTAACCGATTACCTAGGTGTACCCCGAAGACAAAATGATTGCGGAATCACTGAAATAAATAGCACATATCGGTAAAATATAAATATAGTAGCATGATCCCGGAATAATGCCATTGTTGGCCAGCCGTTAAAGAGAGCAGTCGAAGCAATATTCGTAGAAATATTTATAGAGTGTAATGTTCTGTTATCTCTTCGACATGTGTGGTCCAAATTGGCTCAAGTTCGATCCATTGTGATATGTGTGACTATTCAGATGGTACATTGTTATTCCTAATGGCCCTTAGCATAGCTTAGCTTAGCATTCTTTTTCTAATTATAGCTGAAATATATTTCTCATTTCTGACGGTCATTTAAAATATCTGCTACCGAGGGGTAGTCTGGATGAGATCGCTCTTTAGCGATACGACTGCATGTTATCGATCTCTGTTGTGTTTGAATTTATTTCTTGTCGAGGTGTGGAATAAAGAGTATTCTATCTATTTATTTTCATATTGTCAGTTCTTTACTCCTATATTTTTGCTATTTTGAATTATTTCGGAAAAGTGAATCAGCCACAAAAAAACATAAATTATCAAACCTTCACATAATTTCAAGACAATCGGTTGAAAAATGCGACCTGTAGAGGACATCAGCCGGATGTCGGACATACGAAATCATTTTTGCGCAAGCTGAAACGGAAACGTTTTGCTCGCTCTTCACGCTCGCTCGGTAAATAAACAGTACAATGTTCTATCACTTCGACATGTGTGGTCCGAATTGGCTCAAGTTCGGTCCATTGTGATATATCTATTCAGATGGTACCCTATTGTTATTGCTAGCTATTTACGCAACATGAAATGTGGGTTAGAAAATAAGGCACCACATTTTGAAATGAAAAATTGACACTAATATTTAGCACGTTCACAACACAGGGCGATATGTTGAAAATTGCATGCTGCAGTACACGCAAAACTCATAAAAAAAAGTTCTACCAAAGAACGGCGCAAGAATATAAAAGCTATGAAGACGGAGTAGTTTTGCGAAGATAAAAGTCGGCGTCCACAGACGTGGTATCACTAGGGCACTAATTGACGTCTCTCCACGTGCTATCGTGTAATGTTAAAAAGCTCCTTTCTAATGAAAGTCAAATAAATAGAAAATAATATGGTATGTACTTATGTCATTAATACTGGGTCAATTTATGTAATTTAATACCTATTTTGTGCAACTTTACCAACTCACCAAAGATTGAAACCTGAGAAAAAAAAGTAATCTACAACAAAATTGAGTCACAAAATATTTCAGACTGCATCCATTTTGGGTGAATCAAACAACAAGCTTGAGGTCGCATTGATAATTTACAAAAATAATTGTTTTAATTTCAACAGCCAATTGAGACGGCATACCAAAAGATCGTATCAGCTTTAGATAAATCATTCGACGCCAAGATAAAGTAATTAACGACACAGAAAAATGTATAGCAGAACTGTGACTTAAAGGCGTATAGGAAAGCTTCTAAATCAATGGTGGAAAGTCTATAATTGTTCGTGTCAGTGTTATATTCCTCAGTTTGTCTATACAGTGGTTTGCGTTCCGGTTCTGACTAGTGATTGAGAAATGTTACATTTGAATCACTGTGATTATTGTACCTGTTCCAAGATATCACTGTGAAATATCACTGCGCTTTTGTAATGCGCATCGCATACGTCAAGTAAATGTTGCTTACTGTACTGTAATTGTTATGCTACTAAGTCATATTTTTTGCGTTTCTGTCGGAGCATTTAATTAGACTCTTTTATCTAGAAAATCATGAGCTTCAACGAAAAGGGTCCACTTTGCCGCGTGAATAGAGTCGTAATTTGTTTGTAGGTATACCCATAATCAGGATTTTCAAAGTGCTTTTGTGATTTTGCTCGCATTTTACAATCCTTGTCAATAATCTGTTAATGCGTCCTTATATGATTAAGCGACAAAGTGGCAGGCAGAGCAGATAGTTATCGTTAGCAATGGAATCTTGATGATTGTGTAACTCTTTCCTCGTGACGAATCACAGTGATTGTGAGACGGCCAATCACTGTGATTTTTTTACGTTTAGTCTCGACTATCGAGACACAACGATACGTTTAAGTCAAACGATGATCATCGATCAACCCGAGTCGATAAGTTATTGATCTTGGGCGGTATTTAGTGTGTAATTCGCAAGCTTATTTGCATTTGTGATTGACGGTTTTGAAGCTCGGTGTTTTATTAACATGTTTTTATTAGCTTCACTTGAAAAGACTTAAAATCTATTGTCTTCATTGTTTTTGACACCACAGTAAGCTACTAAAAGTTTTAACCCTGGTTATTACATCATAAAGTCAGATAAACACACACACGGTACATGTAAACTGCTGCTTAAGCAACTTATAAGATCGATTGAATTTACTCGTCATAATTTTAATGTGAGCTTCACTAAAATAAGTGACTATCGCTTTCTGGACAATACGAAATTCCACATTATTGGCTAATTCACTCCCAACAACATTGACTCATAAGGTCTTCAAACTTATACTCTTCTATACAACTCAGTTAAACCTTAAGTATGGATCAAGAAGGTGCGTTTTCACTGTCAAGATATATAAAAGGCTTTTTAAAGGTTTGGTTCGGTTAACAAGCCTCGACATGTGTTAGCGGAAGATTACAGCATATCGTCCATAGAAAGCAGTGTTGAGGAATCGTTAAAGACGCTCACAGAACCTTTTGTGGCCATTAAACAACGCTGCTGTTTACGAAATTAACACTATTATCTTCTTCCGAGTCGGGGATCGCTTTATTCGAGAGTGGTTCAACGACTTATGCCTTTGTACTGTTTTTTTTATGAAGAGCCAATCTTAGACTTGTAATAAGCTGTTTGATTAGTTTGGTGATAGTACTTGAAAATATAACCATAAAAACGCAAACCTCACTGGACGATGTTTTCTTTTAATGGGTAATTAATTATCAAAGGAAAATACCGATAAAAGATTATTCATTATGAAAGTCAATTAAGTAGCTGACTTATTCATCTCTTACTTTAATCAACTTTATAAATTTCATTTTAATCTTAACAAGCTATTACAAAAGCATGCTACATTTTTTGCTGCAGAACCTTAGCATAGCAAATATTGGCTTGCCCTTTTAAATGTGACGTTTTCCACCTAATAGGTAATCACTTTGTCACTTACCCATAAGGACTTAATTAGATATTTGAGTACAAATTGTAAATTAATGTTTTTTTGACGTCAATAATATTATTATTCACAAATCCTTTTACTCGGGTTTATACAATGTAGAACCAATTTTCCCATATAAAGTGACTATATTTGTTATACAATCTGAATCAACGTAGGCTGGCTCTTTTACGAGCAACACCATCCAACTCGGGCGAGTTAACTCGCCGCGTTATCGAGGAACTATTAATCAAGTCTTACACTTCAGCTTTAATAATTATAATTAATAATTTTATCACCTATTCAACCGGCGCCCGCGCATCGTTTTAATGACCGCTTAATCAATGCGAAATCAATGATTGTCTCGTTCGCTGTCTGATGGTTATTAGTGATTAGCTGCCGATTTTATTGGCTTTCCTGTTTGACCAGAACTGACATATTTATATGTGCATCGAAATATTTCCTTCAAGATACCTTAACGAGATCTAGTATTTTACATACATTAAACAGATAATACGCGCGTGTTAGAACAGTTTGACAGACTCATTTTCCTAAGTAGGTAAACGTGTCGCATTTGCATCGATACTACATCGCGTTCTCATCAAATGGCTATATGGGACTAACTACACTTAGAATGCTCTAAAACTCAAAAATTACCGTCAATCAACATTCCTACGGAGCGCTAAAAACGCTCCATACAAATGGCCTCCTAATCGTGACGTAATAGGTTAATAGGTTACGGCAACCAATATGTATTTGTAATATGTAGACAATAAGTAATTTTCCATTTTCACCGTGAAAGTGCGTTTAAGTTCATTGTTATTGTGTATGGATTAAAAATAAACATAAAAGTTGCGTGGGTAGTTTGATAACATATTGAGCTATAGCTCAGCCAGTGGTCAGAACCCAGCTACAGTAATGTAGCTGGGTCCAGAGTACCATATTATGTGTTACGGGTCCGTTTCTTGAAGGCATATGATAAAAAGTTAATTTATAGTTTCATGACTCTTTTTTAATAGTAATAGACAATTAAACCATTAATACAAAAATAAAAGCTTAAAGAAAAAAATAAATGATTTACCTGATGGAAGAGACCGGGAATCGAACCCGAATCGATTTCCAGATCGAATCTTCTTTAAGCTTTGATGAAAAATAAACGTAGAACTGACGGCCGATGGGACAAAACGGTTGTCGAATGGAGGCCACGCACCGGCAAGCGCAGCGTGGGACGTCCACCCACAAGGTGGAGAGACGACCTGGTAAAGGTTGCAGGAAGCCGCTGGATGCAGGCCGCTTCCAACCGGCCGATCTGGAAGTCACTATGTTCAGCAGTGGACGTCCTGTGGCTGAAATGATGATGATGATGATAAAAAAAGAGGGATTACATATTTCATAAAATTAATAAATAATAATAGATTAATAGACAACTTTTTCCAAAAAGGGACAAGTTGGTGGGAATTGGGTTCTATAGACTGGCAACCATGCATTGGAAGACGCAGCGTGGGTAGGTCTTTCAAGGTGGACTGATTACCTGGTGAAGGTTGTTGGGGACCACTGGTTTCGCAGGACTGGTCATGATGGTGACGCCCAGAGATTTGGGGGAGGCTTATGTGGCCAGTTCACGACGACGGGAGTAATGGACGGTCTTTTTTGCTGATGGTGATATCGTTTTCTGTCCTAACTTCCCAAGCTACTTGTAAAAAAAAAAAAACTTGGGTACGTATCTTATTGCTAATTTACAATTGACATTGCTTTTAAATATCTAAAAACCCATGTCAATCCGCATCACGATCCTTGCAATTATCAATTTAAAGACAACCGCTACACACAAATAAATCATAAACAAAATTATGCACTAAACCAAAGGTTCCCAAACTGTAACCCTGGAGCGTAGAGTTGAAGTTAAGAGAGGCGCCGTAAGCCGCTCCTGTTTGTTTTTTCTCGTTACTGATACAAAATACTAATTGCCTCATCGCCAGTATAACGTATCCAAATAAATCATATTGGAATGTATTTATTTATATATTTAAACTTTATTGCACAACACGAAATAGGAAATTTACAAATGGCGGACTCAAGGCCATAAGGCATTCTCTACCTGTCAATCATATGGCCAAACAGAAAGTAGCAGTTAATGCAGGATTATTGAAAGCCGTGATAAAAATAAAAAACAAGACGAAAATCAAAAAGTCATAATTAGTAAGTAATGTATGGAAATTATGTCACTTGATGTAACTATGTCACACAGATGCTGGTGAAATATGTATTGTGCTATAATATTGTCAGACCATCTTATGTATTATATTAAAATAAAGATATTTGTATTTGGCGACGCTGCACTAACGCATTTTTGTATGGGATACGAGTAGCTGTTGATACTACCGTAGCATCCCAGTCTCCCTGTGGATAAGAGCTCTAAATGAGTAAGTGCGCCGTAAGAGCATTTCTCAAAAAGTTTGTACACAATTAAGACAGAAAATTAAAGTCAATATAATTTTCCTATTTTGTTACCAATTATTTTAGTAATTTTATATCAATGTTGTTATGGTTATGTTCGGTAATTAAGGTTCTGTTATGCTTATACTTTTTTAATTACCTATACATAATCTGATATCAATGTAATGGAAATCACAATAAAAAATGGTAGCAAAATAAGAAAATTATATATTAGACTTTAATTTTCTGTCTTAATTGTGTACAAACTTTTTGAGAAATGCTCGTAAACTGATAAAGTTTGAGAACCGCTGCACTAACCTTTGCCAGTCTCGATGTCAGAATAAAGAAGATTCGATACGGTATCAATAAAGTCGCATAATTTTCGTACCATGCTGTGCTCCGAAGCATTACTCTAGCATAATTACCTACCCTGGCATTTAAGTTCAAGCATAGCGTACAAAAAGGTGTAATTCTGTATGAGAAATAGTGTCAGTTACGTCCTTTCGTATAAGGGATTAAGTATAAATCTTGTAATAACAATAAAAGTCGGTAATATCAATGTAAGGTCAATATATCGCAAAATATGGGCTCAGATAGCTTATGTTAAGCAACTCCTATTGTTCCATAAGGCTCTTAGGCTGAGGTCTAGACATTTACAGAAGTTTTAGTAACTTATTCAGAATTTAGCCTCATCCTTTTCCCAATAGAAGTGTTACCCGCGTTATACAAAATATCTGCATAGTGTAGACCGACAATATTTACGACAAATAAGTTATTAGTTATTAGCTACATTCTAGTAAAAACTCAACACTTATATTTATTTCATTACAAATCGAGGGCTTCATGCTATAGGGGCGTATGCGCAAAAATGCGATTTTTCGTTTTTAACGGCATCGTATTCATCTAATAACGATACATCGCGTCAATTTTTTTCATAATTTTATCGTAATTATAAGTTATTTAAAATAAATAAAATATGTTTTGGCGTATCCTTGTAGGTCATAAATTTTTATCGATCCAAAGAGGCGTACAGTAGGCGTAAGCGCAGTAATGTAATGGAATCTCATAAAATGATCGGAGTATAAAGGCGTATATGTTCATACGTCTATTACTCGATTGTGTGATTTACCAAAAATTGTCGCACAATAGCGGCGTATGTACATACGACCATATTTAGCATACTTTTTAGTGATAGTATCAGTCTTCGGCCTCATATACCGTCGCACCATATGGGCGCAAAGTCCTTGAACGTCACACCTTTCTCCGAAAAACATCTCTAACTGGTAGGTTTCTAACGAACTATCCTAGGTACTCGTATCCCAGGTGGATTCGATTCAATATCCAGATCATAAATGCTCGATGTCATCCAAAGGACGAACCCACTTAGCATGAATCGCACTATCGCACATAATATGCGAGCCGACTTGGTCCAACTTTGTTGAAAACAGAGGTTCCCAAGAAATATGGGGCTGGCCCCCTGGCGCTGAAGAAATAGATAAACAGGCGTCCTTACATATACCATTATGGATTGCTACCATCATGCATAATTATCCATCTCAGACAGCTGCGCTGTGAGTCAAGCTGGAGAAGTTTAGGATAAGCAGAAAAAAGACGAGGAAACTCAATACAACAATGAACATTTGAGCACGGGCACAAATTAGTCAAGTCCAAACTAAGTCTCGTCTACAAACAGGTAACAGCAGTTTTAGGATCCCTACACAAGCCAGATAATACCTTCACCAGCTCAGCGGCGGAAGAAACAACCCTCGTACAGACTCACTTCTCGGGCTGTGAGTTATAACGGTTAGTGAGCTGGGTGGATGAGGAGAATACTCCAACGGAGAGAGAATGGTGACAAAAAATACAGAGGGCTTTCAACTGCTTGACTCATAAAAATCACCAGAACCGAACAGAATAGAAGGGAAGAGAGATAATTATCAAGATATTTACTATTGTTTTGGCTGCCTGCGTACTGCGTAGACAAGTCGAAGTAATTGTCATACAAAACCAGGTAGAAACCTTCTACTCAGGCGTTAGATTCTTCAGTGAAGATTAATCAGTTTTTTGCTTAAACACTTGCAACATAAATATTCTGCAAAATACTAAAAACAAGTCTGTGCCTTATGCTTAGGCACATTCATAGACATTAAGGGACGTCGACGGCATCGACAGGATAAAATTCACCAGCATAAAAGCGGCACTGGTAGGAGCCGGAACGAAAGAGATTCGTCGGCATCGAAACTGGTGAAGCCAAAACTGGTGCACTCAAAAAGGCAGTGGTAGCAAAGTAAGAACCCTCGAAGCTACGTCCGCTCACCTCTTTTGTGGAATCATCGCCACACTAAACGAACATCACTATTACACAGAGTCATCATAACCTGCGACATAGTAATACTAACGAGCGGTAATCACAAGGGTATGTGAATGTGACTTCACCCGCTCTACACTGGCTGTCTAACAACAAACTGAGAGTTTATTCGAAAACATTTAACTGGTAATGTTCGCTAATAGATACTTTGTGGGTAAATAACCCAAAATGATCAATGCAGAGCTCTAATTTGTCGAGCATGGTAAAAAAAAAACGTAGCATGCCCGGCATAATAAGTTTTAATTGAGAACAAAACTATTCAACGTTGAAACTAAACTACAATCACTTCAGAGGTTGATTTGCTTGACAGCCACGGGAAAACAGAACCTCAGGAGAGCAGCTAAGGTGTCCTCGAGTGAACAAATAGTGGGCACAACATCAACCGATTTCCGTAGTCTATCTTATAACTCGTCAGCAACATCAAGGGTCTCCTACTAGAATTGGGCTTTCTGATGGAGTTGGGTTGGCAAAAGTAGTGCCATCAACTCGCCACGGCGTACAGTTAATGCTTCGTTTTTGTAGAAGACTGTCATGTTATCACATTACACACTAGATTACTAGAACCTATTAAGATTTCGTAAAATCTGATTTCTTCAGAGAGTGGGCACCTCAACTGCTTGGAGTTAGCAAGAATACACCTTTAACGACTTTATGACTGCTGTTCTAGGCAAAGACCAACGGGTAGACAGAGAGACTTTATTTAGCACTGACGTGCTCAGTTAATAATCGTTGAGATGGTCAGCCGACTGGAGATCAACCTCTGCCGTCATTACTTAACATCCCAGAATGTCGCCGATTCAAGAGCGGCGCTGGGTCATAAGTTCTTCTAAAAAGTTATAATCAAGGAAACGAATAATTTAATCAGTGAAATGTATATTCTTTCTTTACTAAATGCTTGAATTTTTCTTAGATCACTACTATACGACCACACTCAAAAGCCACTAGCACTGTATTTTTGTCGGGCGAAACAGGCGTAAAAAAAATCAGAAAAAAATGAAGGAGATTCGTAACAATGTGAAAATTACTGTAAAAAGAAAGTATTTCGATATAAAAACAGAACTCAGACCAATTGTCATTGAATAATTGAATAGGAAAAGATTTAATTTATACGCCCCTCAATTTCAAGTATTTTTTAAGGAAAATCGAATCGAAAGGAAAGTCATTTCGAATATTTGCGCCGCAGTAAAGAGGCGTAAGCGCATAATTACTAGTTTTTAGAATACTTTACGTAAAAGTGATCAAACTAAATAAAAACAGTGACAATATAAATACTCCATGCAAATTTGCAAAAAGATCCGTCGAAGGGACGAAAAGTTATTAAGTTTTTTGGCTCTCCTGAAAAGTAGGGGTTTTGCGCATACGCCCCTATAGCATGAAGCCCTCGAAATGATACAACACAACAAATAAAACGCTTGTGCCAAAACAAAAGCAGCTAATAACTCAGTACAAAGTCAACACTTACTTTTATTTGCAAGATACCATTGAACGATTTGAACGTTTTGCAAAGACGTCATATTAGGTCAGTGACCCCGGCGTATGTCAAGTTGACACACCCGCCAACACGTCTTGATTAATTTGACACATTTCTATTTTTTACGAAGTCGTTAATGTACGGATGTAAGTATTTGGAGAAAACGTATTTATTTGAGTGCCTTTTAAATTCGCATTTGTTTTGTCACTAATAAATCTCGACATTGATTTATATGTTTAGTTTATTGTTTTAAATGTTTCCGGTCGGTTTTTTGCCATGAGTGCTTCTTTGAGTGGGCTTTGCACATGTGGTGGAGAAAAGTTATAGTTTTATCCCCCTTTTTTGTTTTAGTCGAGTAAACATGGTCGGGAATATTTAAAGCCCTAAAAACGCATTGTTAATTCAAAAGTCAATTTACAAAAATATTATCGTAGGTGCAGAGTTCTTAAATTTATCCACATCATATTCTTTCATGCATACCATGGTAATTAAAAAAGTTTTTAAGCGATATACATATTATGTATCACATGGACCTTGCAAGGGTATTGCAAAACCTTAAAACTAAGCATTTATGAGCATAAACGTGTTAGATTTAATTTTGATGTTCTCACAGTCGGTTCATCTGCTACATGACCTCTAGTAGCAAATATACATACCTACTCGTATATTATAAAATAGCGATATAGTTACAAATGTCTCAGATGTTCCTTCCACTACCTACGGCCTGTAGCAACAAACAAACGATAAAGACAATCTAGAAGCAATATTCGCACGCCTCATTGCTGGCTGCCAGTTTAGTATATTATACAATAGTCTGGGACACAGATCGGTGATTCTTCCTTATGGGCATGTGAATTGATGCTTAATGCTTGGGCGGTCGGGATTTTGTTAGACCTTTTTGCTTCTTCAAGGTCCCTGTGTGATGCAGACCTCGGAATATACGGGGCAATATTTGACAGCTAGGGTTCACCTTTTTTTTACTAGCCTATAATTGTGTCCCACTGCTGGGCAAAGTGCTCTCTTGCGCCACTCGTCTCTATTGGCTGCATGCTCCCTCCACTCGTTACTAAATGCATCCAGGTCATCCCGCCATCTTCTTTTCGGTCTGCCTCTGCTCCTTAAATGATCCCTAGGTTATGAACAGTCATAATGAAGTGTCTGGAATAAATCGTTAAGCTTATTTCCGCGTTACAATGATTAACTATCCCGAAACAAGAGCTGAGCTTTCCAACTATTCTGTAAGTTAACTTGTTTTCAGGAAAAAACCAAGAATAAAATGGCTGCTAATGGGATTCGGTACATAGGACAGGAAGGCCTAGCGACTTTCCCCCATTACTTAAGTGTCTTAAGAATTTTTCATCCTCATACAAGTCATACAAGTTAAAAGATCGATGACACTGCAGCGGCACGTGGCACAATGGATTAGTCGCGCCAGTTACGCGGCCAGGAGGTCTGGTATGCATTATGCACTAGGGGAGAAAGGGGATTGGTCGGAACTACACTAAAAAAAAAA
Organism: Apotomis betuletana; assembly: GCA_932273695.1. Lineage (NCBI taxonomy): Eukaryota > Metazoa > Arthropoda > Insecta > Lepidoptera > Tortricidae > Apotomis > Apotomis betuletana. Next base: position 6,727,670 of record OW026315.1, read on the forward strand.
ATTTTGACAGTAGCCCAAATGTTACCTGCTAGTTACATAAATCGGAGGACTGACAAACTGAGGGCTACCAGTAACCGACATAAGTTGTGTAAAATTAGCATGATTTTGGTTACTACTTAGCACAATTTAGCTATTTCTCAAGTAGTTAAACTAGTTGGGCTATTTTTTTTTCAGTTTAATTAGCTAGGTACAAGGGAGTTAAATTAAAATTGTATGTAAAGGCAAGATCGACTTCACACATTTAGATTCTCCGCTCCACTTTCCTCTTTTTTCAGGTAAACTCGACGCGTGTTTGTAACTAGTTGCAGAGTACAACACATGCATCGGTCGTTAGTCTCACCACGCCCTACTGCTAACTGCGTGCCTAGCTGTAAAAATTAAAATTTCTTCTACTTGAAAATAAAATTAAAGATAGCCAAGCATATGGCCTCATAACAAAACAGATATTATACCGAGATAAATATGACAGAGAGACTTTTTGTCATTCTTTTTTTCGCAATATTAAGCCACAGGGAATTGAAAACAAGGTGGAGTTTTGTGAACATTTTCAAGTGGCATTACATGTTTATTAAAAACATGGAAGTTTAATTACAGGTCACATTACCCGCGCGTCCCCTACGCCAATCCGTCACGTTATAAACGCGGTGAAGGAACGAATTCGTCACAAAGAATGTTTGTTCACGAATTCGGGTTAAACTTGAACTTCGTCAGGCGTTGCACCATTACATGTAGTTCAAACTGTTAACTTCATAACTAGTTACTTTTTACGATTATAATTATGAAACTAGCCACCTGCCCCGGTTTCGCATGGGTGCAATGCATGTACCTATTATACATAATAAACCTTCCTCTTTAATCACTCTATCTATTAGGACAGAGAGTGAGACAGACAGCAGGAAGCCACTTTGTTTTATACTATGTAGTGATAACGATATAACAATGTTTTGTCACATTATAGTCCATTGAATAAAAAGTTCTAGAGTGCGTGAGTTAGTAACGTAAGATGTTTCTTCGGAAACATGTCAAGAGTCCCTAGGTAATAAACATACTAAAACCCCGGGACACTAGGAGGAGCCCCGGAGTGGGGGGAGGGGGGGAAAGGGTCCATTTTTTAATTTTTCGCTTAAATCTCAAAAACGGTACATGTTAGAGAAAAACTTTCAAGGAAAAGTTGAAAGGCCATAAAATTATCTACAAGTTGTATCTAAATAATTTTTTCCTATATCCTACCGTTTCTGAGTTACACGCAGTAAAAAATGATTTTGGCTCAAACAATTTCCCCATACTACATACCCATGTTTATCACATCAATCGATCAAAAAATATTTCTTTCTTCCAAAAAACTCAAATGTGCAACTTGTGACCGGTACTGATAGATTGCTCTTAATTAGGTCTATAATTGGTAAAGTAAACACATTCCTCCATGGAAGCCTTTAGGAGGAATCGATTGTCAAAATAGTATATTAGGGTAGTTTGAGTTACTGAACTTGATCTTTTTATTTGTTCTTCCAAAAAAACTCAAAAGTGCAACTTGTGACCGGTACAGATAGATTGCTCATAATTAGGTCTATCATTGATAAAAATACCAGATTCCACCACGGAGGCGTTTACGGGGAATTGAATTTTATTAGGGTAGTTACGATACTTGAACTTTTTATTTTTTTTCTTCCAAAAAGCTCAAAAGTGCAGTTTGTGACCGGTACTGATAGATTGCTCTTAATTAGGTCTATCATTGGTAAAAAAAACACATTCCTCCATGGAAGCCTTTAGGAGGAATCGATTGTCAAAATATTATATAAGGGTAGTTTGAGTTACTGAACTTGATCTTTTTATTTGGATGTAGCTCGAAAACGGCTGCGAATAGAAAAAAAATATTCAGGTACAACTTGTAGATAATTTTATGGCCTTTCAAGTTTTCCTTGAAAGTTTTTCTCTAACATGTACCGTTTTTGAGATTTAAGCGAAAAATTAAAAAATGGACCCTTTCCCCCCCTTCCCCCCACTCCGGGGCTCCTCCTAGTGTCCCGGGGTTTTAGTATGTTTATTACCTAGGGACTCTTGACATGTTTCCGAAGAAACATCTTACGTTACTAACTCACGCACTCTAGACCCCCCTTGGAGGGACTCATTCAATGGACTATTATTTTAATGTGAGTATATGCACACCACATTTTTTCATTGAAACATTTAATACAAATAAATAATGACACAAAGGTAAATTAAGAAAGAAAAATTGAATGCGATCTACTACAATCTACACAAATATTAATACAAATATCAAAGCACAAGGAAAAATTGAAATGGGTACCTACCAGTAGATCCTCAGCTCAGACTTACAGAGGATACTTCTAAACGTGGCTAGAGCCACGGGCGAAACTAGTATAAAATCGTAATTGAATACCAATTTAGAGGCGATGAGGAAATTCGGCAGCCATCGATGTCACCATCCGAACAGGCGGGTAATAGGCGTGAACTCCTGAAATAAATATCCATTAGCCTCAACATACACAAACTCTGGTGTTGCGGGTGTTCGCTTCTCATCAGGCGATCCGTTTGCTCGTTTGCATGTGATATGAAAAATCCGGCCAAGTGTGATTCGGACTCGCGCACTGAGGGTTCCGTACAATTAAATAATGCTTAACTTATTTTGTTTTTTGTATTGGTTGTTATAGGGGAAAAATAAATACATAATCTGTGAATATTTCAACTGTCTAGGTATCACGGTTCCTGAGATACAGCGTGGTGACAGTATCGAGCAAAAAACGGCAAAAAAATTACGTATGTTGTATGGCAGCCCTAAAAATACACATTATGCCAGTCATGTGTGTAAGCGCATTGGAATTCTATATAATTATTGAACCCACTCACAGAATTTCACCAGAATCCCTTGGGAAGTATGACCTGTAGGCGAGAACACCTGAAAAATCCGGAGATCCGGACTTACGAAAAAAGTTTTCGCTCACTCGGTCAAAAATGCATAGGTAACTCAGACAGAATTCATAATTTCAGCGCCTTGCATCTCGTTATTTTTACTATCTTCCTTTGAGTTTGAAACCCACTTAATTCAACCATTGGTATTTAACCGTTTTTTTTTTCAAATCAACAAACATCAAATATAGGTAAGTAACCCATATACAAACAGCCACATTCCTGATATGGGCGATATAATATGTCTCAAACGGTTATTTGTCATTTTCTATCAAATAAGCCCCCTGATAGCAGTCACAGCAGTCTCTAGCAACGCGTCGATCCTTGATGAAAATATACAATGAAAAAAAAAATAACAATAGCCGAAAATGTTAGCTGCTAGTTACATAAATCGGAGGACACACAATCTGAGGGCTACAACAAAATGAGTTTTGTAAAATTAGCATAGTTTTGGTGACTATTAAGCACAATTTAGCTTCTCAAGTAGTAAAAGTAGTTGAGAGCTATTCATTTTTTTCACTTGGTTGGTCACGTCTCCGAATCGATAGTTCACTAAGATCTTCCAATCGCAATAATTACACAGCGACAAAATGCACATGTCTTGCCTTCGAAGAGATCATTACAATCGATACAGCATCAATACGTCACAGCACTAAAAGATCTGCCAATCGTCACAGCACTAAAAGATCTGCCAATCGCAATTACACAGCGACAAACGCACAATGCGAGGAGCGACTGTCGCAACACGGGCACGACGCATCGGGTCACCGCCCACCGAAATGGGCCATCGTATTCACACTTTACGATTCGATCGACGCATTCGAAATTTGAATTTCGATTCCATTCATAAATCCACGCGCGGTACGGGAAATTTGTCCGTTTCGTTCGGAATTTGATAACAAATAACCGAATAACAAAACTTTTTACCAATAATAAAATGTTTAGTTACGCAATCGTTGCCGTGTTTGTAATTCTAAGTAGTTTTTATAAGTAGCAGTTCTAGTTATACGTAACGGTTACTTTTTTACAGATTTTTTTGCAATTTTCATATATAATGTGACCTGTTGGGGAAAGTTGCCGTAGATCCGAATATCCGGAATTCAACATTGGGACATACGGATTTTGGCCAAGTTTAAACAGAGCCACATCGCTTGCTTCGTTCAGTCGGTCAATTAAATACATTTTGATTGTTTGATATTCATTTGACTGGTAATGTTCTTCTACATTGATAATGATTGTCTCTGGCTTGGGTCATTCCCATTGAGGGAAAACGTCGAAAACCCGTCTCATATTTTTTAAGACTTCTTAGTCAACTTTCATGAAGTCGTTTTTCATATTCATATTCATATTCATATTCATATTCATATTCTTTATTGCATACCATGGTAATTACAAGAGAACTTTAAAAATATACATATGTATCACATGGACCCTGTAAGGGTATTGCAAAATCTTAAAACTAAGCCTGCTTACGAGTAAGCAGACATCTAAGTGTGTACAAAAAATCTATTTAAAATTAACACAGCCGCTGTTAACTAAAATCTAATGAAAATTAACTAAAATTACAGAAAATAACAAATGATACATAACATAAATTACTCAAACAGTTCTTGCACTGTGTAAAAACATTTTTGTGCTAAGAATGACTTTAACTTTTTGGCATACGTTTTGTCACTTGCTTCTTTTTTAATATGGTCCGGGATGTGATTATAATATTTAACTGCTGCATAACATGGGCTACTTCTGAAAAGTTCTATTGTTGGTACGGGTAATGTAAGTTTATATTCGAATCTCTTGTTTTGCTGTTTTTTGAACATGTGTATATTTTTACGCACAAACATACATAATTCGTAAATATATAGACATGGTAGCGTAAGGATATCATGCTCCATAAAATGCGGTTTGCAACTTTCTCTATTTGGTATACCCACTAATATACGCATACACTTTTTTTGCATCACGAATAATTCGTGTGCATTAGTGCTGTTGCCCCACATAGTAATCCCATACCGTAACCACGAATGTGCATAGGCGTAATAGGCTGATAGTGCTGTGGAGAAGTTCGTAGTTTTACGTAATGTAAATAGGGCATACAAGAATCTAGATATTTTAGTCTTAATATTTGAAATGTGGTTTTTCCAATTCATGTGTGTATCGAGTGTAATACCTAGAAGTGTAAAATATCCTGCTTCGTCAATTTTCTTGTTATGAAGTGTTAACTCTAATTTTAGTGATGGTTTTTGAAACGGGTGAAACTGTATTAGTCTTGTTTTATCAGTATTTAATAAGAGGTTATGGTCGGACAACCAGTTGTTTATTTGGTTTATTGTATTAGCTAACTTATTATTGTAGTTTTCGTTTTTATTAAATTCAAATAGAACAGAAACATCATCAGCAAATAAGGTACATTTTTCATTAATTTCTTGCGGAAGATCGTTTATATATAATAAGAACAATAAGCATCCAAGAACACTTCCTTGTGGAATTGAACCTCTTACTTCCAAAGTATCGGAGCTAACCATCTCCAGTTCATTTGATACTGGATTTAGGTATTCGACCTGGACGAGTTGCATACGACGATCAAGGTAAGATTTAAACCAGTCGTGTACAACGCCTCTAATACCCGATCCATAAAGTTTATTTAGCAGAACTTTGTGTGAAACTTTATCATATGCTTTAGTGAGGTCGAGGAGTAAGCCTACTGCGTAGCGCTTGTTATTCATAGCTGTCAGAATCTCTTGTGTAAAATTACTTACAGCTAGAGCAGTAGACCTATTCTTCCGAAAACCATATTGACTATTATCTAAGACGTTATTTTTTTCGAGAAATTTATAGACACGGTTGCACATGCATTTTTCGAAAACTTTTGATATGGCGGGTAATAGTGCTATAGGTCGATAGTTATTGGAATCAAGAGTGTTACCTTTTTTATGTATAGGTTTTATAATTGCATTCTTAAGTTGCTGAGGGAACGTACCTTCATTAAATGATTCGTTTATGAGCATGCATAATGGAAGTGTCAGTTCACTTGCACAAAATCTTAGCAATGTAGGCGGGATTCCATCTATTCCGGCACTACGTGTATTTTTAAGGCCTCATATAATCTTAAATACCTCCAGCTCTGTAACTGGGTGTAGAAACAGGGAGCTAGCAAGTGGCTCGCGCACAGGACGACCACACAGGACAGTAGGGTTGTCACCCTCTTGTCTTGATACTTGCTGACCATCATAAACCGAAGTAAAAAAATTGTTAAATGTATTTGCAATATGTTTAGGGTCTTCTGTGACGTAGTTTTGAGGTATTATATTCAATTTTAGGTTTTTCCGTACTTTATTTTTATTTTTTAAATTATTTATTATTTTCCACATAGTAACGGTTTTGTTATTAGATTTCTTCATTTCATTTATATAGTTCAATTTCTTTGATTGAATGACAGTTTTCTTTAAAACCTTTGTGTATTCTTTATAATGTTTTTTAAGGACGGAATCATTTCTAATTGCCTATGTACTAGATAATTGTTTTCAAGAAATATAAAGTCTGTTAAATGGTGTGAACGGATAAAGCTACTCACTGCATACCTACTTCGATTAGAAGATGTGCGAGTTATTACTACTATTAGCATAGCAATATCCTCATACTATACCTATTACTGTGATCAGATATGGGCCATAAGTTTCAGGTTGGACATTTAATTATACGACTGTTGAGGTTGTAATCGAAAGCACAGCCGCAGTCAATTTATCCAATTCAGTAGCTTCACTCGTGTGACACGCATCTTTGGAGGAAATTGCTTTGCCGTTTTAACCGTCTCATTAATGTGTCCGCAATACGTATTAGCTAAGTCATAAAAGCAATCAACATAATTTTGATAGGAATTGTATGTAAATATCCGCGACTTTTACAAGAAAACAGAAAATGACGTCTTAGATCATAATATATGCAGTTCGACAATGTCCTTATTTAATGAGACGGTATTAAAACGCTCAAATAATCGCCCTTTAGGCCCCGTTATATTTTAAAGAAGAGGTGACAAGTAGCTTCTTTACCACCATTTATTTAACCTGCTGACTTTAATTGTATCTAAACGAATATTAACTATAACTTTATGTTTTCTGAGTCAAAATACTGTTTCTAACTACTGTGACTCAGTTTACTATTACAATAATTGATCTAGTAGTATCCGTATTAATAGCGGCAATAGCGTAAAGTAATCGTTGTAATTGTAGCTTTTGTGCAGTAAATAGGTAGGAAACTAAATTGCTTGTTATTTGTGTGTAACTAATAAAATTTACTGTGAATAATAGACAATATTTACACGACTCTTTAGATATTGGTGGCTTATCACGGCAAAACGGCTAGATGAGTCTTAACCAAGTACCTACTCCAGAGATATTTTGGAGATACCAAATACGTTATAGAACACATACTTATCACCCAGTACGGTTTAGGAAGTAAGTAGGATTAGGTGGACGAAGTTGCCTGCAACTTCAAATTGATTCTATTATAATATTCTATTATTATATTTGACAACGCGTTTGGCTCGGTTTGTAGACACCTGCCTACTGAGCCGGGGGTCCCGGGTTCGCCAGGGCAAATATTTGTGTGATGAACTCGAGTATTTGTGCTTGGGTCATGGTCGTCGTCTAGTACCCATAACACAAGCCTTCTTGAGCTTAATTTGGGACTAGGTCGATATGTGTGAGGTTGTCCGATATTTATTTATTTATGATTATTATTTATTTATTTATTTATTTATTTATTTAATCTGAAATTATCGGGAACGGCCCGACATGTTTCGAACTCGTATGGAGCTCTTCATCAGGGACTGCTAAAGTAAAGTACAACGGCGCGGTACCTAACTTCGTCATAAAATGTTGTCTGTTGAAAATTAGTTTTCCAGGGATATGGGTCATCATTTTAACAAAAATAATAATATACTAACGATTAGTATGGGCACGAGGTGCCAGCTGTTGGTAAAATTGTATTTGTCCGCTTATCAAGCCGAAATGGCTAGACGAATTTTTACTAATTGTGGTACAGGGATAGCTGGACATAAGAAGATGGTTATACGAGTAGAATACTTGTTATCAGACTGAAAATAAAAACTTTAACGCTGAAAATTTTTCGCTCTTTTAGTTTACGTTTTCAATAAATGTAGATGCAGTGGAGGCGGATCTGGCGGAGTTGAACGCCGATGACTGGCTGAAGACGGCACTAAATCGTCAGGAGTGGCGAAATCTCTTATCGGAGGCCAAGACTCACTTTGGGTCACTGAGCCATCGGAGTAAGTAAGTAAGTATTCATTACTAGAAAACTTAATCAATTTTACAATTGTCGACCTCAGATTTAACGTCAACGTGAGAGCAAAGTTCACATCGGAACAAGTCCGTCGGCGCTTATCTAGTTCAGTGTGTTTTCGTGTCCGCTTGTGTAACTCTAGAGCGCAAACGACGAGCGGAGTTATCTGAGATGTTGATATTGTAGCACTTGGGAAAAAAGAGACGGTTTAAGGGTTTTTTCTAAATATACAGTTCAAATGAAAATAAGAACGTTAATTGTCAACCATCGAGCACTTATATTTTTATTGGGATTTTTAAGGAAGGGCTTTACCTCGGCTTGCCCTAAGCTGCTGGCCTGTAATACGTACGTTAGTAAAATCGTATGAACATTCCTTTTAAGGTATTAAGTTAGTACTGTAAATGTTTTATTCAATAGGGACTTATGATTTATGTACAACACAGTAAACAAACTTAAACTAAGTTATAAATGAATTGTTACCCATACGTAAAGTAAATTAGAAAAGATGCAAAAAACTGTGCCCCCGCGGCATGGTCCCGAAGACGCTGGCAGCCTCGCTGAATCGCAATGCTAAGGCGTTGTGCGAGGAAGCTGCCAGGTCTTTGGTCCCCAGTAGTTTTTATTAACCTTTTAAAGCCTGACCAGAAATATATGAGGATGCGCCATATTGCGGAATTTCACTGAAACTAATTTCTTACACTGGCAATGATTTTATGATGATTTGTCAACAATGTCAATGTCATTCGTGGTGCTTTCTCTAAAAGACAAATATTTAAAATTATCCAAAGGAAATGCCGAAAACCATTCAGTCGTGAACGTGAGATTATAATTAAAGCACAGTATAATAAAGAGTACTAACGTACAGTATGGACACTCCCTGCCTCCCCCCGAAAGTGCCGCCCACCCGCGCTCGGTTACCTCGCAGTTACCGGCTGGCAGGGACGCGACGACGCGCGACGCGGTGCGCAGAGCGGAGGCCACGTATAATATTCAAATATTAAACAAATACTTTTGTAATGGGCGTGTGTTGTGCTGTGTACGGTTGTTTAAGCTCTATAAACAACAAAAATAAAAGAAAGTTCTACTGATTCCTATTGGATGAATCAAGGCAAGTACATACCCAGTTATTTTCAGTGTTTTATGTTTTAGTAGAAAACCAACTTACAATAGGTACTTATATTTAGTATTTTTTTTGCCCTATCCGTTGTCGACCTAAACCTATCAGATCACACTGAAAACAACACAATATATATATGAACAAAAAATCATGTTTTCAACTTACGTAATATTTTGGTGGCCTGAATTTCCTTACAAAAATGTAGTTACTTCGTTTATACTGATTCAAAATAGGAAACTATTTGTATAAATCGAGCTTAGATAATAGATACCCACCTTACAGCGTAATAATTATGATTCTTATTTCTTCCTAATTCGCGCAATGAGTTTTTAGTCATTGAGGTTATTCAATTTGAACGCGGGCGGAATAAGAAATCGTAGTTTAACATTAGTTTAATTATAAGCACACAAAATTAATTCGACGCCGCTATTACAAGGTCATCTCATGATCTCATATTGCTGCACATTGTGTTCCCGACTCGTGCGTTCAAAATGGCAGCAACCCTAGCATGTCTTATCTCACTCACACAAGCATGGTACGCGTTCACCTACACGAGCTTAGACTGTGTGCGTAGCAACGCGTTTCTTTCATACATTTGATCGTCATTGTCCGAGGTGTGATTAAAGTGTATACGTGTTTACTTACTACAGTGCATTCCATTAAATTATATTACGAGTGGAACTGACAGGTATTTAAGTTAATGTCATTATAATGGGTTGCGATTGGTTGCAAAATTGTTGCCATATACCTACATCTTATAAATAGCGCCCTTTTGACAATCCTCATATATTTCTGGTTAGGCTTTACTAGGCGCTGAGATCTTAGTATTTTAAACCTTAAATGGAATGTCTACTGGAAAAACTGTTTTTTTTATCCTATGTCTTATATCGGCACATCGCTTTAAGTTTTCATTTGGAACCAAACCTTAAGCGTCATTTTCCATTAACACGAGCCAATGACAATGTCGAGCTGTCACCAATCTGTCACGGTTTATCCTAATCTGACGTCTATATCGCTAAGAGGATTACTTGACTAATTACGATTGAGCACGTGTTAAGTCTTGAGGTCGTTTGTTAGTTTGTTTATTTGATTGGTTAATTTTTTTTATACCACGGTATGGGAAACAAGCATACCCCGTCCGCCTGTTGGTAAGCGGTTACTGCGGTCTATGGAGCGCTAATCCATCTCAAATTAGCTGTATAAGGGCTGTATAAGCGCTTACAAGCGTACAAAATGAACAAAACTTATATAATTACTTAACCCTAAAATCAATGCAACGCTGCGTCTATGGATTATTTGTGGTTATTCATTTTACTGCCCTAGTGCGTAATGTTACAATGAGTATGAAATTAATGCAAATGGAACCACACGGTGACCTCACCGCGTCACACATGAATGAACCATGTAATGGTTTACTTTACCGCCCGCTGTTAGTTTATACTACTTCATTAATGGCCTATTTTATGATTCACTCTTTCTTTGTTTCACTACAAGGTAAAGTTCATGTTAGGTCGGGTAACCTAAAATATTTTTGTTCCAAACGGTTACATCACTATTATGATATACCTAATTTCTATTTAAGGTTAAAAGGCCACAGAAGGTTCTCTTTTTAGACTCCGGCAAAGCGGCTATTCGCGCAATTCCCGGCGCGTAGTGAGGCCCGATTGGCTAAACTACTCAATTCATTGTAGTATAGATGCATATAGTGTATCAAACTAATGCATACTTTATCGGTAACTGGCGAAATATATTTGGATACCTGCTTATAATTCCTATACCCCGGTCGGCAAATGATGATAGGAGACTTCACAAAAATAGTATCTATTATGGTTCTTAAAAAAATGTTTTATATTTCTATCAGGCTTACAAAAATGTTGATGTGACATCGATGCCATGTAAAGGTGATTTTTTTGAAATGTCAAACAAGTACCATCAGGGATCTTCATTCGCCGACCGGGTAAGTATAGGTAATATTATTTACTATCACTTTAATAGTAAAACGTCAGTCGAGTTCAGCGTCACTATAAACACAGGTTTACGAATCCAGGCATGTTTACATCAAACGCTGCATTCTGTTTAGTCTCAGTACATCCGAGCGTATCAATGCGGAAATGTTTGCTTTGCCGCCCTAGTGCTTTCTTATACAATAAGACGTATTTAGACGTTTTACTGAGTTTAGACTTTGGAAATGTTTACATTCAATGTAAGTTGCCTATATCAGGCAGGCTCATTGCCAAGGTGTGGTGATGACGAACAACTACCGGAGATGTATCCTGATAGACGGTAAGGTCGACATCTGTTGGGCATGTCGCCATCGCTGTAAGTCACTTTTCACTTTCCAGGCATATTATTTCTGTTTGTTCTCATCTGCAAACGGTAAATGCTTGCAAAACCATGAGCAAGTAGCCAGAATCATTCACCGGGACCTTGTACTTCTTCTATAGGATCTATTGGAGTCTCTAAAAAACTTAAAAACGCTCGTTTAAATACCATTTTTGTTGTTGATAATGATAACGTTTTGCGGTTTCATTCACTGACTTTGAATAATGAGGTTCTCAGCTTTTCGGGATGTTTTCATAACACATTACGTGCCTGGAGGTAAAGTTGGCCATTACGTGCTGCGTTACTTACGTGGTTCATTCACGTGCGACGGCGTGACCCCGACACCACGTGGTTACATTTGCATTTTAATCATTATTACGGCTACTGTTGTTTATTGGAATTTATTTCGGCGTTAGTATCCATGATTTACAAGAAAAAAATAAAAAAAAGGTACATCGGTAGCTACGTACACAAACGCTCATACCATGCTTTGGCATAGGAATGAGCCAACCTTTTACAATTTCGTAATTTCGCTTTATTGCTTCACTTTAGTAAAAAGAGACATACCTAGTTAAAATGAAGATACCGCAAATCTCCGCCGAATTAGCGCCTAGCCTTAAGAGCTTCCCAAGAGAAATTCGTTACCAACCTTTATTTAACTGAAATACATTGAAGTAAACAGGGTCGCATGTCGGAAATGTTCCTCAGTTCTATACATCCGCAAACGTTTCGATGTGCCAATACACGATTTTCTTAGTACTTGTCTCGCCGAGTAAAACATTTGTACAGCGATTTCTCGTACGTAGGGAAAATATCGTCGCCGTGAAAGATGTAGTGTAAAGTTAAAAAATTATACGACTTCACCTGAAGAAAAGTGGAAGGTGGAGCTCGTGCGCTCAGTATCCTATCTCAACTCCAAAACATTGTTTGACATCTGTAACGTTTTGCCTAATTTCCATTTGTCAAACAATTTTTTTTTTATATCGGACAACGAACGTGTTATGGGTACTAGACGACGATATACGTACTTATATAGATAAATATATACTTAAATACATAGAACAACCATGACCCAAGCACAAATATTCGAGTTCATCACACAAATATTTGTCCTGGCCGGGATTCGAACCCGGGACCGCCGGCTCAGTAGGCAGGTGTCTACAAGCCGAGCCAAACGCGTCGTCGATTAGTCGAATGTGTCAATGTGTTTCAGATAGGTAACCTGGCTGCTCGGCGCGAGCGGCGTTGAAATAACCAATGCATCCGCAAGCAACAGGGTGCCAAAAGCGTAAAGCTGGTGCAAAGTTGCGTGCAGTAGTGTAGACCAATAGTATGGCTCGTAGTGTAGTGAACTTGTCATCGGTCAGACCGTATGCTTGTTTGTCACGTGTTTTTTTCATCACATCGTAATGAAAAAAAAAACCGAATTCCTAATAAGCAGTGAGCACACTCGAAATGTTTGCGCATTTATTAAGATCAAATGACCGGCCAGACGGACAGACGAGCACATTGTTTATGTAATAAAATAAAAGAAGATATAGGGAAAAGCACTAAATTACGATCGCTGTGACTTTCGTTCCAGATTCAAAGAAAACACTGTGACTTTTGTTAGGCCTGTTACTACCGTAAATGACAACGATCAGATCCTCATAATATAAGTAAGGAAGGATATTACCCCAATTTGATCATGCTTATTGCACTTGTTTTTGCATTTCAGGATAGTAGTTGACAATTTTAGTATGCAATTTGACATTATGCCAGCAGTAAAATGAAATTAGTCTAAGAAATTTGATCCCTTCACACGAAGAAGAAGGAATTTCATACTTTTTCTTAAAATGTACACTGAAGACTGAAACTGCGGTAGGAAGCACAGATATCACTAAGAACGTAAGAGCAGAGCTACTCTTCCTTCCTGAAAGTCACAGTGATTTTAGACGACCAGTCACTGTGATTTTTTCATCGCGATTTATGCTCCTCTCTAATCTTACAGGAAGATACAAACGACTTCCTTATAAGATGAGAATTTGAACGCTTCCGTAACGTAAACTTTGGATTTCTTACGCACGAAAATTAATTATGATGGTTTCTATTTTCACAACTGTTTTTCTAATGGAATGGGATACTGTATTGATTGATCGGGATTGTTTATTTGTGTGAATTCTTAAGTGTGTTTATTGCTTTTTCCTGTGAGTATTCTTAATGCAGGTATTCGTTTAATTCAAATTAGAATGCACTGTAAATCCCAAAAAGAAATAACAAAACACAGATATAAAGTTGTATTATTTATTTATTTAGGTAAACTTTATTACTTTATCAAAGTAAAAAAGGCAGACTTGGTCTCTTAAGGCATTGTCTTCTGGTCAACCATTGGACTAAACAGAAAATATTTGCTGTATGGTGCTGGGCCTCTTCATAAAACGAACTTTGGGGCTAATTACTAAAATAATAGATTATAAGTTAATTAATTGTTGAATACAATAGGTGATCGTATTATTAATGGAGAAGCTTCTGTTTTTAGTGCCAAAGCATAAATTTCACGTACTTACGTAGGTATGCTAACTAAAAGAACATCACCAACGACCAACGAACATTAAGAGGCCTTATTCCTTTTAAAATGCTGATTGTCTTAGACATTTTTCTCTATGATAAACATGTTTCTTAACATATTATTGATGTTACTACCCAGAGCAGGGCTATTGGGATTTATTAGTATATATTTGAAACCTACAGTTTGAATTTTTCTTTCAAAAACTACTCGAAATATACAAACTTCACGCGGAAAATTAGTTTTTTCAAATTATTTTCGACTGCACGCAATTAAAGCATAAAATAGGTATGGTACTACCTAGAACTCGGTGAAAAGTATTGTTCACTTCAAAAAGTTGGTTAAATTAAAATCATCAATAAATTTGTCATAATACCTATAAAAATATATATATTTTTTTAATGGAATAATGCCTCTTAAAAAATGTGAACAACATGCATAATAACCCAATTCTAAGTCTAACAAAAGCTAGTGCAGTCATTTACCCCGTGATCTATTTTTTAGAAGTTATCTAAGTTTATCTACACTATCTGGAGATAGTATGAGATATGCCTCGACTATTGTTTGCAACCGTCTTGCATTGGGTAATATTCTAACATTTGCATTAGTTGCATGTTCTTTACTGTATTGTGCAATTTATTACTCGATTTTGAAAATAACAAGTCACTGTGTTATTAATGAATGAATGTATTATTGGCAAGATCATAGTAGGAACTATGAAAAGCTTATTACTTATTACCTTCTGGAAGTCAACTTACGTCCTTTTAAAGAAAATTATGAAATTTTGCGATAACTCAAAAACGGCTCAACCGATTTTATTCAATATACTTTTCACTGAAAGAACTTATAAGGCTTCATTTTCAGGAATTTTTCCATAATTTTTTGACCCGTGCTTGAAAAGTTAGAGGGGGGGACACTATTTTTTTTATTTTCGGAGCGAATATTTACAAAACTGCTGACTGTATCAAAAAATAATTTTTGGAGACCCCTATTATTTTTTAAATACCTATTCAACGACACCCCACACACTAGTGTTGGAACGGAAAAAAAATTCAACCCCACTTTAGGTGTATGAGAGGTACCTACCCGAAAAAAAAAATGTTTTTGTTTTTATTTTACCGTTTTGTCGGCGTGATACATACACATACTCATACAAAATTTCAGCTTTCTAGTACTAATGATCACGGAGCTAAGCCGCGGACGGACAGACGGACAGACGGACATGGCGAAACTATAAGGGTTCCTAGTTGACTACGGAACCCTAAAACGGGTCATAAAAACTTTTTGCATGGTTTGAGACTAGTTTGATCATGTTTGCTGTAACATTGTCCCAGATATTTATTTATTTAATTAAGCATAATAATAATTTATAAAGCAAGTAAAAATAAGCGAGGATAATTTTGGCCCTACCTTACATATTGGCCCACACTTACAAGCCAGTTCTTCTGCCGCACAGACAACCCCCACTAGACGGAGCATGTAAGGCGACCCGCGCTCACCAACGATATGGTACGGCAGAACATTAAAGTATGAACACGGCGGCCACCGTTTAGTTGCGTCCTTGTTTATGATCCATGCGTACGTCAAAGAAAAAAGAAATTAAATAAATAACATGGTAAATTGTAGTGTTAAGTGGTGTAGAGAGACCTCATAAACATGTACGCAACTAAACGGTGGCCGCCGTGTTGATACTTTAATGTTCTGCCGTACCATATCGTTGGTGCGCGCGGGTCGCCTACGGGTCGCCTTACATGCTCCGTCTAGTGGGGGTGGTCTGTGTTCTGCCGATAAAACGAAAGGGCAACCCCGACAGACCATAGTTCTTTTAGCTTTATAGCTGACATCATCTTAGGAAGAAAGGAAAGTGAAACACATTGATCGCACGTTCCTGACTCGTACGTAAAACGGACATTGCTATAAAGTAGTATCACCTTTACTATATCCTATATAGAGTCCCTTCTGAACATCTACATCAGAATAAAAACAGCCTATGTCCTTTTTGCACTCATATAAACATATAACTTTTTCACAATGCGTCACCAGTTAGCACGTAGTGTCATAAAAGGTATAAAACCATCAAGAAGCGTTTAAAACCGCCTTTTGAATGCAAGTCATAAAGAACCATAGATTTATTATTTAAATGATTAACAATATAGGCAATTTGCTAACTCGCATATAACTCTAGGGGAATACTAAGCCGATTTCTACACCATTTGTAAGGCTATGCAGATCTTACGATGCAACGGGCTTGATGAAGTGCTGGCGCCACCATTAAATGCATCCATGAGTGCAATAGTAATTGATTTATTGTATTGGATGATAGTAAGACGTGAAACTGCACACGTAGAATCAAGAAAGAGTACATATAGTTCATTTCGTATACCACGTCATTAGGTGGTAACAATGGAACAAAAGAGAATGATAAATATAAATATAACAACTTTATTGTTTGGTAGTAACGACCCGTGCTAATTTTAAAAGCCAAGATCATGATAGTCAACAAAAGATCATAATAATGGTTCTCATTGTGTATAATATATAAAGTGAAATTAGGCTTTGGTTTATGAAGTGATCTATATTATGTGGGTAAAGACAGGTCTGATACTAATTAAAACCTTTGGAAATACGGTGTTCGAGTTGCCCTCTGCTATTTCCTAGCAAATCGTCGTGCAGTCGTAGCCAATCGCAGCAGTGCACACGCATCGGTTGATTTGTATCGCCACGCCCCACGACCAATTACTTCAACAACCAATAAATACAGTTCTCAACCTTCTGTTCTGTAGTGTTTAATATGCGCACTGGCGCCAAATCAAGCGATATAGATCTCTTCTCCATCGATAAGCAATTAATCGACATCCTTCCATAAATTCCCAATAACCGTAACTCAGGCGGCCCATTAAAGCCTAAATTAAACAATCTACGAGTGACGTATTTGCTATATTTTACAACTCCATCACCGTAATGGCTGACCCAGTGGCAACTATGTAATTCCAGAGCAACAACATGGATGTCCGATTAGCGCAGCTAGCCTGCTATCTGCCGGATAATTGCAGCGGTTTTATTACAAAATTTTTCTTTCTTTAAGATTGTATTCTTCTTCTTTTGTTCCTACGCTTTAACTTTTCAACTGCTTGCCATTGGTCTGGTAGTGCAACGCTAGTAAGGTCCTAAAAATTGTATGAAGCAGAAGTTTATAATCCCCTAGATCCACTTACTGCTGAGTAAAGCCCACTTCAGTTTCAATGGCTTTACGCCATTTTACAGAAACGTCTGTTAAATTGAAATAGTTTTTATCGAAGCGAAAATTGAAAACTGTTATGATTCAAGGGTGATTTTAACCCACATCTGAACGGCTCTCCTTAACTACTCTATTGGATATTTGCTGGAGATAACGAATATTTATCCGGAGGTCCTGAGTTCAAATCCCAGCAATCACACTAATAAATATTATAAAGGTTTATGAGTGTATTTATGAGTATGAATGTCACCTCTTCACCCTCAAACAGCTGAACCAATTTTGATAAGTTTTGTTGTAGTGATGAACTAAAATAAGACTTCCTTGGTCATAGATTTTGTATTTTAAGTATGAACCGGAGACTAGCCTGGAAAACCGAGGAGACGTAGGTTTGAATCCGTTCGAAGCATCTCTTCACTTTAGTAGAATTTCGCTAGCAGATATTTCTGCTCCAAAAAAGAACAAAAAAAGTGGCTGCAAAACCGCTCCAGAAAACCGTAACACGTTTCCTAACAGTGCGTTCCCTCTCACTAAGTGGGTAACGGTGAGCAGGCCTCGCAATTAACAAGATCTGGTCCAGAATGGGACGAGATATATACAAATATACTTTATTATAAAGTAAGTACCTATATTTATCCGCATGCGATGGCTGGATCAAGTGATTCCGTAGGTAATCTCTCTTGGTTCAGGTTTTAGATCGGCTTCTGATCGGATAAGCGTCATTTTGAGTAAAGTATGTGATTAAACGATGGTGAAGTCTACAATTTCTTTTATGTGCTGATTAAATTATTTGTTTCGCGTAATATGATGCTAGCCCAGATTAAATACCTAGCTATGTAGTTGTACAGCTACTATTTAAACATGAAATTTATTTAGCACATAAAAAACTGTAAGTACGTATTTTATCATCCGTTTGTTTACTTAACCGTTTTAATTTAAAGATCTAGTTGTAAACATCAAAACAGACATTAGAAAACTATTAAACATAAAATAAGTATAGAAGTCTAGACAGAAGTATGACTATTTAGGTATAGACTTCAAAGAATTGAGAACAGTGTTATAGTTGCTAGTTGCTACATCAAAGCTTGATATTGTGTTAAAACGTTTAATTTAGCAATTAGTTCATAACGGTTTCGGGATGTTGTTTTCCTAATTTTTTTGTGTCGAAATCTAGATTTTGTATGTTTTTACTGATTTCGCGAATAGTCTTTAAAAACAAAGATTATGCCTGTTAATTCCCGTTTTGAATGCTCCGGGAAAAAGAAGGGTTTTTTCAATGGGAAACGTAAATGTGTGGGTTAGAGTAACTCACTTAAAATAGAATCATCAAATCAAGTCTATGGCTAGTTCCATAATGATGAAATAGAATAGGTGAACTCAGTTCGTCCAGTCCTGCGAAACACTCTCTGAAATGTGTAAGACAGGCGCCTATGCTGTGTAATTCGAGGAACTAATATTCCACGCAATCATTTAATTAGGATGCAACAGCTCAATACACACAATCACCCTTCACAAAAGCATATCTCAATAACAGCAATTATACAGAGACAATGGCAAACGGCCGCACTGACCGATTTCCACTGTGTTATTATTCTGTATAGGTGTGGTCTTTATTCGCGGTGACACTTGATGGCACACCCTGTTGCGTCAGCATGCATTTGCTTTTGGTGCTGGGCTCATAAAGTTCTCATGTTAGCGATACCAGTTCTGCAGTGCAGGACGGTATTTCTGATGCGATTATATGATAGTAAGGAAAGCCCAAGAAAGAAACGGGTGGCGATTGCTGCACCAATAAGAGCGCAGCTTAAATTGAAGAAGAGGATTATGATGGTAAAATTTTGGACACTCAAAAACAGCTGCTTTTCCGGGGGTTCAATGTACGATTGATGTCATTGAACTGCCTGCTTTGAAGGATAGGTACTATCAGGCCCAAAACGATATATTTGTCAACTTACTGTAAATTCTATTCATATCACCGCTCCTCGTTTCGCAATATTTATAATTATCATCAGCTCATCCGCTGTATTTTATATTTGCTCGTGATCCATCCGATTGTGAAGCTTGCCGCTTATTATGTAAGGCTATTTGAAGCATTTGCTCCATCTAGGGAGAGTAGAAACAAGATATCAAACAACTAACAATCTTATGATGCTTCACCAGAACTACCGGGTACACCCAATTGTAAGTTGTTGTTATAATTACGCTACTTGTATCGAAACTTGAATAAATGATTAGTGTTCTTCTTGAAGTGCATATTTCTTCCCAAGCTCTTCTTTTAATTTTAACCTTAAATGCTGTGAATAAGGTTCTGAGCAATAGAGTGACTGGAATAGACATAAGCCTTTATGAAAATTGCTCATTGCCTGAGGGCTCGCGTTCAGGATTGCGTGAGAATATTACAAATGCGCTTCTCGCCTCAGCCGCTTAGTTGGCGATTTATTTACCCATTGACTGTTCTTGGACCTGTTATTACGCTAGGTTGATTTTACGCAGTGGTTATAAATCTTACGACAAAGTAGTAAGTAGAAGGACTACTGAGGCATGCAACTTGCACCCTGGCTATTTCCTGATCATTTGAGTGTCCTTGAAGACTTCAAGGAACATACTATGCCATTTTGAAGCATGATCTGGAGAAGATTTTCTTAAAGCCAAATTATTGGCAAGAATGTTCTGGATATATCAGCAAGTTGGTCTGACTTGGTAATGAAGGTCATTGATGGAAGCATGCATAATGAGGTACGCGGTCCATACAGCTTATGACAACACCCTTATAACATAACAACTCACGTTGCACAAATATCAACAAATCGAAAATATCATTCCTTGCTAAACTAAATTGCGTAAATTTTTGACATAATAATAACATTGACATAGGCTATGATTTAATCCTAGTTATTAACTGGCGTCATCCCTATTGCCTCGTAAAACTAATCCCCATATGGCGATATATTAAAGTTTTGGCTAGGGCAAGTACCAATTATCCAATTCACAAAACACTGAACCAACATAATTCCAGGTGCACCAAACTCCCAACTGTTAACCGCGTAATAGCCTAACGATTTAATGCACGCCTTGATGCTTCTAACCCCAATTTACAACATAACCGATTGAGACGAATTACACCAATTACTTTTATAGCCCCTACAAAGGGCTTATCTGGTTTGTAAACAAATTATTAATTTACTGGAAACTGGTTCGGCATTTGCATTTTCCTATTACTCCTGGGGAGAAGGGGGTTAATTTCGTTTCTGTTGTAAGTCCGATACGACGTTTATTGGATCCGGGTCACGGTTGTGAACAGAATGTTTTATCTGTGCAATTAATTCTAAATGCTTGGTGTTTGGTTACATTTGAGCTTCCTGATTTTATGTTAAATAGTGTTACGAGTATTACGGGAGTTTGTCAATGTCTTTTTAGAATTTTTGTTATTTCGGTAAATGTTTTTGTTATTAATAAGCGGATATACGTGTGGTCGGCGATCTCTTCAATTGAGATATCTATCTATCAGCCACATACGTCCACTGCTGAACATAGGCCTCCCCCATGACTCACCACAGAGTGGGATCCCGTGCAGAACGCATCCATTGATTCCATGCTACCCTCACGAGGTTCCACTCGTATGCGATGTCAAAAATTTGCTAATCTAATTGAAATTAAATGCCATTTTAACGTAAGGTTCAAACCCGCACCGATCCGCGTCTAAGCATACGAGGGGTTAACCCGGATATCTACGGATGTTTTTTAGATTTTTTAAAGAACTGTTCTTTTAATGTACATTCCCATACAACAATGATCGTATAAATATTTACTAACAATGTGGATACTAATTAAAGTTACTACGCATTCCGTAGAGCCGGTGTCGGTTTCCTTAAATAAATGGGCGCGATACAGTTAAATCACGGAGATCGGTGTGGCCACCACAACCTATAAAGCTTGGTATACTTGTGGTTCCATTTCCCTGAATCAATATTAATATCGACGCTTGAAACGTGAAATGAGATAAGCGACAGTTTTGGTGACATTGAATTAAGTATTCATTCCAGGCTACATTACTGTGGAATTCGCTACCTCTGGATATAAGGCTTGCCCAATCTCTTGCTACATTTAAAACCCTCGTCAAAAAACGTTATTTATCTCTGCCTTAGTACATTGTAAAAATAATCGGTCCTTTAAGTTTGTGGCTCTGATACTGTTTTGTTTTATGTATTACTTTAAGATATATTTAATAATAAATAATAAATATCGGACAATCTCACACAAATCAATCTAGTCTCACAGTCAGGTCTAGTAGGCTTATGTTAATTATGTTATGGACACTAGACGACGATAAACATACTTATATAGATAAATACAAATAACAACCATGACATAGGCACAAATATTAGAGTTCATCACACAAATATTTGTCCTTACCGGGATTCGAATCCAGGACCGTCGGCTCAGTAGGCAGTTGCTTAACCACTGCGCCAACCGCGTCATCAAAATTCATTTATTATGTCTACGTATTCACGTAGGTCTATCTGCATATTCTTATTTATGTATGTTTTAAATTCTTGTGTTTTGTGGTTGTCGTTTATTTGGTCCTATGACTATTTTGCACCAGCTACTCAATTTCAAACATTAATATTAACTACTCCGCTACCTAAAAGTTGTCTGGAAGAAATCGCAATTTAGCGATAAGATCTCCCGTTGTTTTAATGTATCTCATGTTGTATTTTCTTTTCCATTATGTTTGTGCAAAACGTGCAAAACTTAAGGACTAGACACCTTCATCGTATTAACGTGAAACATGAACGGTGTAGCC
Source organism: Apotomis betuletana (assembly GCA_932273695.1). NCBI lineage: Eukaryota > Metazoa > Arthropoda > Insecta > Lepidoptera > Tortricidae > Apotomis > Apotomis betuletana. The sequence goes on from OW026315.1 coordinate 6,749,919, forward strand.
ACCACAACCTACAAAGATTGGTACACTTGTGGTTCTAGTTCATTAAACCAATATTAATATGACCCTACTTACTGTTTTGTCACTGAATAAAATACTACAGAAGGTTCTCTGCTTTGATCATTGCTAAACGCCTGAGAATTGTATTTTATTGTTTGTTTGTTGGTGTACACAACAAAAGCGGAAACAGGAGTCGGGCATCTTGGTGACATTACTCCTAATGACATTCCTCCTAAATCTTATCACTATTGCGTCTACTTTAGCGATGTGTCTTACTTACCTTTAAATGATAACTGGTCAAATTCTATCAATGCAACTCAATTAGCAAAATATTGACAATAATAGGTATAGATCAATTAATGTCTGTGATAAGTATATAGGTGGTAATAATAATCGTAGTAAATGCCCAAGAGTTTGTGGATTGATTACAAGATTGTCCCGTAATAATACGTTGAAGACATATATTATGCTAATTCAGACTACTATCTGTAACAAACATTTTTATAGTTTTCCAAAAGAAAACATTATATATGCAAGCCTTAAATACAAAGATCAAAGCTTAAAGAAAAATTTAAAAAGGAGCTACCTGGGGGAAGAGACCGGAAATCGAACCTGGTACTTCTGGATTGTCGGTCCAGCGCGTTAACCATTTCGCTACCCCAGCTCCTCCAAGAAAAATTGAAAAAGGAGGTCCAGCTCCTTTAATTTTATCTTTAAGCTTTGATCTTTGCATTTAAGGCTTAAATGAAAATGGTGGTGTACCTACCCACATAAAAAATGAGACATTACATGTTTCATAAAATTATATATGCAGTTTTGTTTTTAAGCACATACTATCATCGTAGGTTTCTGTTACAGTAAAAACGGAATATTAAATAGAAATTCCACTTTCACTACGAACGCCAACGTATCATAAACAGTGTTATAGAGAACTAACTGATCAATAAAGCCGCCATTGGTTCTTCGCCCAATATGACAGGGTTCCAAATTAGAACACAGTCATATAATATAGAACCATGTAACATTGAGCGTGCTGCCAGTGCGCTGTTTATCGCTCGTTAGCGCAGGCGCCGAGCGTTTACCTTTGAACTGGATCATTTGAACTTGAACTTCCAATATTTCCTACAAGACTTTCGCATTTGGTTCGCTTGTGAATGTTTAATGCAAATGTTCTGATACCGTTCTATTATTTCCTATTTCGTGCCGTCTTTGTCACTGCAATCTAGGACGTTACCAGTGCGAAAGGGACGGGTGTTTACAGCAATCATGTTGACATATTGGATAGCGGCGATTCCAAAACGGATTGCTAATGTTATCCATAAGGTATGGACTATATTTCGTTCGGTTGGACTTTTATGTAGGCTGGCGATGTAACTTTTTGCCGTCATAAAAGTTAACGACGTTATTAATTTCTAGTAGTGACAGATAATGAAATACAAATATTGGTGTCCGGTTTGTATGGTGCGTGTAAACTCCTATCTACAATGTTTATCGGTATACAGCTATTTCTATGGAAAGTCCAATGAGTATATATTTGAAGGAACCCGCAACTTCAGCCGCGTATTTTTTTTTAATACTTTACTATAGTGATAGTCGCGTTAGAAGTATCCTATAACTATTCTTAGATATCTAGCTCTCCCTGTACTAAAATTGGTTAAAATCCGACCAGACGTTTCAGTTCAGTGTGATGAGAGGCGGCACCGCGCTGTTACATAATAAAAACCTGAAATAGTGGTCATTATTCTTCACCTCTCCATAAAAAAATGATTGTCAATACAAATTTAAAGTTTTATACACGTAGGTATAGACTAGGAGATGCACAATTCCTTTCACATGCCGTCAAGATGTTTTCCGAGATATCTTCCGCGGTTTTTTTTTATTTACCGTCATATAAAAATCGCCCTATAACCATTTTTGCATGCCCAACCCATTTCGGTGTGATGAGCGGTCAAAGATATTTTATCCAACAGATGGCACTGTATAATATTAGATTAACGTTATCGGGTAAAAGATCCTATAACCGTCTTGATATTTTCTTCAAAAATTGGTTAAAATTGGTTTTAGCGTTGTGCAGTCGTGTGGAATGCTGATACAAAAATCGGTAAGAGATGTAATTGCAATCAATACTCATAAAAATAAAACCTACATCGCGCTATTAAGACTTTTTCTGAAATCATGACCTTTCCCGTAGAAATCTGTTGAAATTGACACATTATCGATTATAGAAAACTCATACTATTCTAATACAAGTCTCATTTCATGCCTCACTTTTGCTGCTAGAAACTAACATCCCATAATGTATGATGTAACTATGACCTTATAAATAATTTCTATGCGATTGAAGTGTTATTTTCGTAAGCGAAATTCAGAGCGAAAAGATTATGAAATCATAATGTGAAGTATCGGTCCATTGGAAATAAGAACTTCATATTCGTAAACAAACTAGTCTTTGATCTACAGCATCTATCCATTAGAATAGTGCTGAAAAGATCAGCGGCCATATTACAAAACTTATAAAACCCATTCGAAACGTTTGAAATTATAAGTATACCTTTGTTTAGTGTTTTTGGCACAAGTATTAGAACTAATTGTTCACCCTTGTTTAATTTAGTAATATTTTTGTCTAATACTGCACTTTTCTCGTAAATAAATAAGGTGATCAGCGGGGCTACAGGTACCTAGTATTTGTTGCACGTCAAAGAGTCGCGTGTTGCATTGCATTGCATTAGTTAAGTTTTATCTATAGCATAACTGAAGGTCCTCAAGTTACGTAAGAGGCAATGAAATAAATAAAATTGAACCCAGAAAACACGCCTTACTTTTCAGCGATATTCCTTTATCCAATAATCCAAGACAACGCCAACATAAACATTCGACAATAGGTATTTAACCGCTCACAATCATTTCAAAAACGACATAAGTACTCCGCATTTTCCAAACACATATGACCTTTCACTTTAAATAGCGGTCTGTAACAATACGCGCTTGGGAAAATATTTCTAGTACAAACACGTATCAAATGCGTTGTGTTCAAACATCACAGCTGTCAAATCAAGCGGATCGGATGCGAAAAAATCTGGTCGAGCGTAAGGTGAGATGGCACGTGAGTTCCGTACAATGATAGTTTACATGTTGTAACACTTGTAACTAACCTTTGCCCGCGGCTTCGTCCGTGTAATTTTTTTTTTTTAATTGGATACCGCAGTGTCTTAAGAGGCCTTATTCCTTTTAACATTTTATTTATATTATAACAAATCACATAGCTATATCCAAATAACATAGCCGAGATATCGCTGGAAGGACATGGTCGAGGCGGATCTGCGCGGACTCCAAGCCTCCAACTGGAAAGAGCTGGCGCAGGATCGAGAAAAGTGGCGTGATCTCGTGTTGGAGGCCAAGATTCGCTTCGGGTCGCTGAGCCATCGTAGTAAGTAAGTAAGTAAGTAAGTAGTAAGTAACATAGCTATGCTTTCATGGCGTGCAGTCGAAAAAAAGTGAAAAAAAAAACAGCTTTCTTTCTGAATTCTGTCAATTTCGAGTAGTTTTTGAAACAATTTTTTTTTATGAAAAATTCAAACTGTTGGTTTCAAATATATACCAATAAATCACAATAGATCTGTTCTAAGTAGTAACTGATAGTATTTTAAGAAACATGTTTGATCATAGACAAAAATATCTAAAACAATCAGCATTTTTGAACGGATAAGGAGCCTCTTAAAGGTGCTTACGCACTAAGCGTAACTACGCGGCGCGACGCGACGCGACCAAATAAATATGTTTGTATAGAATTATATGTCGCGCCGCGTAGTTCCGCTGCCGCGTAGTGCGTTCTATCTCATACAATTTCGAACAAAGAATATTTAACCGGGTCGCGTCGCGTCGGTCCGCTGCCGCGTAGACCAGTGCGGTCCTACCTTAAGGCCGTTCCCTGAGCCAGATTTGCAAAAATACCCCAAAAATTATCCTATTTTTCTACGAAACGTTGATATTAGTAAACGAGGGAAAAATATATATCATTCTTGATTATATTATCTTTAATAACACAGCATTCGATACACGATTCATAACACTTCGCTCGATACAATTAATTCCCAAAGTAACCTCCAATTCGAATTTTTACTCCAACTTTACTTGTTTTTTTTCTACGTGACACTATGAAACAAAAAAAGGAGAAAAATCAATCATAACTAAAATAGTAATTTTACAGCTTCCGAATTTCAATAATTGAAGCCAATATTTTTAAAATAAATAATCATCGACAAATTCTTACGAAAAAAGATATCGCCTTACGACCCGCAAGCTCTGTCTCCGTCACTCTTTTGAAATGTGACTGTGATGTGACAGGGACGGGTGGCCTGAGGAGGGGCTCGGGGTTCTGGCTCAGGGAACGGCCTTAAGCCGAAGGTTTTTAATCAATGTGTGTTGCCAGCGATGTGATGACATACGGTACTGAAACGTGGTCGCTTACAATGGGCCTCATAAGAAGGCTCAAAGTTACAATGGAGCGAGCTATGCTCGGAGTTTCCTTGCGGGATCGAATCCGAAATTATGAGATACGCAATAGAACCAAGGTTGTAGATATAGCTTAGACAGTGTCGCCAAACTTAAGTAGAAGTGGGCGGGGCACCTTGTGGACCTAAGGTAGACCGACGACGTGGTTAGGATGACAAAAAATATTGAAATAATTCTTGGAAAACACTCGTTCTTATCAGTATGTCACTTTTCACCAACTTATAAATAGGAGGTTTTCGTGAAATGTGTTACTAACACAACGCAGGGCTAAAAGTTACTCTAGCATCAGTAACTATTGTGCATGGTTGGAAGTCGCCCATAAGCTTGCGTTTTACTAGCGTAATCAATTATTTAGACGTTATTAGTTAGTATCAGTGGCACATTTTATTTAAGGAACCCTGCAAAGGCGCCACCATTATGCCAATATTAGCAGGCAATTACGAAACACGGGAAAAAATCCCACAAAAACTTGAATCAACTCAACACTCTTCAATACAAATTATTTATATACATGCCCAAATATTATACTTGCGTTTAATCTTGAAACCTCATTTAGCTCTCTAGCAATTCTATCGTAATCGTACATATAATTGGAATGTTGTGGTTCCTTTACCTTTTTAAAGCCACATAACAAATGCTCTCTATATGTCATCTTCACAAAATCCACCTGACAAAAGTATTTTGTTGGATGTTTGTGTATAATGTTACGCAATTGGCCGTGGGATTTGGCGGACCGACGATAACGATCAAAGAGTGTGACTGGTTGTGAACGCGTGTCAAATCGCCTGAATAAGAGCGGAAGGAGGACCCGTGCGCCACGGCACTGCGGGCGCGTAGGCTATTAACGTGGCTTGTGGCGCTTAGTGAGCCTGTCTTGGTAATAGTTCATTTGTTTCATTTACCGTACCTACAGCACTAGCCAGCTACCGCATAACTCGAATCGGTCCGAACGATCAAATTAGCCCAATTAGCTCGATCATCCCGGTCCGATTGGGTCGTGATCTCATTCCGATCCAGAAAGCCGGTGATTTATCGTCAGATTACTCTATGTCGATGGTGACGCAAGCGCTATCTTTATATTAAACAACGACGTATATGTCATTGAAATTACAGCACTTATAACCTTTTAAATCCAGTGTAGGCAGCCGTCCGTGACGGCCGAACACTCCTTGTTGACTTATATACGCCTGGTACAAATGCCCTATTTTTGTTAGGGTTCCCCTGATTGACACTGTTACGGCTTCATTTGGAAGAAGTGAGGTAACATCAGATCTATATTAGTCATGTTTCAATTGTTTGGAGCGTTCAATTCTATTTGTGTAGACCAATTACTGTCACTAACTATTCTATATACTGTTAGCAAATAATCAATTATAATCCTTGATTTTGAGTACGATTTGTAGTTGTATTTGAAAATTAACATTAACAAACCAACCACAAAAGCAATCTTAGGGTGAAGCTAGACGAGTGTAATTTGAGTCGCGTAATTTCGGCCATACATTATGTCACGTGATCACTTCACACTAAGTATGTAAGTATGGCGCGACCGAAATTACGCTACTCAAATTACGTTCGTCTGGCTTCACCCTAAAACGTATAACTTTAACGGAACCCTGATATATTGTAATAAACATGAACATTGTCAAATGCTTTTATGTTCTGCTGAAATGGAGTGAAGAATGCCGTCGACATCTTGTCACTGCGCGATTTGTCTCTCAGCGAGTTTCATCACGTAATCTTGTGTTTATCAACCCATTTCCAAGTGGCCTACTAAGTTTGTTTATTTTAGGGCCATTTGTTCATGTGCCTTGGATAATGACTGGGAGCATTGTAATTGATGAAACTATTATTAAAAATGTGTGCATTTAGGAGATACTAAATTAACAGTGTATGTCTGTGAATTACTACTAACTATTTATGCTATCAAAAACTAAAAGTAACGAGATTCAGGAGAGAGTTTAATGACTTCATCACGTTTCTTTTCTCGCTTTATAATGCATGATCAACGTTTTGGCAATTAATGAGAAATTACTGATTTTATTTGTCAGACAAGCACCTAATTTGCATTTCTTACCTACACTACATTGTTACGATTTGGATTCACGAGTATGCGAGCTAAGAAAAGTCACAAATATTCTCTCTTACTTTGAATGACAACATTAAACGCCTTTTTTACGTTAGAAAAAAATCAAAGTTATTAAACGTCATTTCATTTCAAGGAATGCGTGCCCTAATAAGGTAGTAGAGTTAATGGTTCTGTTCCATTTAGCGCCAGCAATGTTACACGGTAAGCTGATTTAGGAATAGAGTATTAAGTTGCAGATTGTTTCAATTATTTTATTAACAATAAACCTGTGTCATTAATTCTTCTGTGTCATTAATTTTCTGTCTCTGTCTTGATTTAACTCAAAGTTTTATTCGCTGGTAGGTAAGGGTATTTTCTTATCCTTCGGGAACCCAATTTTTTTCCATAGACGTAGCCTCTTACGCTCCTGCTGATTCTAAAATTGTATTGGAAATCTGTTTTCTACGTAAACCTTAACAGCGCGATGAAATAAGCATGGCACCCGCCGTACAGTTGGCAACTGTACTGTCTGTTGGTAAATTTTTTTTATCCTCTCATTACACCGAAACAGCTGAACTGATTTTAGACAGTTTACAGAAATAGCTGGACATCCAAAGATGGTTATAGGAAGTATCCTATAATCATCAATCAGGTAAAAAATATTTTACCAGATTATCGCAAAGAGATAAAAATCGCGGGCGAAGTTTGTGCAGAGACGCAATACTTAATGATGTCATTCAGTGGAAAACAATCCTTAACATCATTATTTAACATCATAGCATTGCAGTTGTTCCTTGTAGGTAATGTATGTCCTAATCTTTTAAGTTCTTTGGCTGGTAGTCCTATACTCTGGCATATCGTATTATGGAAAGCCTAAAGAACGGAGTCCACATTGATTCAAGATCGTATTACAATAGCAGCTATAGATAAAGATAAATACAGAGACAACGGTCAACAATCAGGGACTTTACATACTGCACAGCTATGGTAATAATGTTTATCTAATCTCAGAAGGAATCCGCTATCCACTGAATGGACGCGGAAGCTTATTCTCTTATTTAAATGCGAACATTAAATACCCATAACCACAAATTTAATGATACAAAAGAGGGCAACAAAGGACATCGCAGTTCACTAGATGAATAAGAATCAGTAATAGGCACGTAAGTGGTAATGAATGATCGAATTATCTAGAACGATCGCATAAAGTATCAAGCTTTAGAATTAGTTATCGGGAATCGCAACTTGGTTATTGATCAATTATACTCTCGTGTTTGATACGAATGATGAAAATTAATGATTACTGGATGAGTTGGCGATGGCTGAGTGAGTCGTAGACGAGGTCGTCTAAAATGAGTCCTGCAAACCCTGTTTTTCTGAAAAATGCGGGCAAAATTTAAATTGATAGAAATACTTAAAACTGTCGAAATTGTAAACGAAACAGAAGTAGATGTAAAGTATTCATTGTGCCAGATTTATATTACAGAGAACAAACAATATTCTCGAAAATAAGAGATATCGTAGACTAATTTTGCCGTATTATAATTTTACCATAGCTTGTTTAACGTTTACGAGTAAGCAAGTTCGAAAATGCAAGTTCAAAAGTTTTGAGGCTTTTGAGCAGCTCGAATAGTGAATTTTTATAGTTAATACTTTCTTGGCCTAGGCCATTAAAGTATTAATGCAATGTAATCATACTAGTTTCTTTAGTCAAACTAATTACCTGCTTCTTTTAACAAGCAAATAACTGTGGAACATCCACGTCAACATAAAATCAAACACGAATCACTGTCATAATGATTGTAGATCGCCTCCAAAGATTTCATTTATCAATGGCGGGCGGTATTTCATTAAAGTATCACGGAGTCAATTAATATTTCATAAAAGCATTAGAGCCCTACGAGGCTCACGATGTTATCTGAAGGGCTACTCCGAAGTTTGAAATTCGACGTTCGTATTTTCTGTCTCGATCAACCACACACATTTCCACAAGAGAACTGGAGGGACGGCATGATACAAATCGAATTTGGAACTTCGGAGTAGCCCTTCGGTTAGTTTGTATTCAAAGGGCTTCCTAAGGCGCTGCCTAAGGCGGATATGCTAATCATACACGTATTTGACACTAACAAAACAATGATGAATTTGCAATATGTATTTAATTCTTTGACATTAGTTGTTTTTCTCTTTCAATAGTCACATTGTGTATTCAATTGATACGAGTATTACAGTTATCTTAAGTGAATTTGTCTATTGAAAGGCAAAGTCTTGTTTGTTTGATTGTTTGTTTATAAGTACACTATAAAGTACATTTTTTTTATTACACACAATATCCCTTTTTTCAAGTTGATAGACGTTTAAATTGGAGAATGGGCAGTTTTCTGCTGTTATCATTTATTAGCATCATCATAATAAGCCAAAAACGTGTAGTAGACAAAGGCATCCTCAAAGCATCTCCGCATAAGCAGTTTTGCGCCACATTCATCCAACGAATTGTCATGATCCATCTAGATCTTTAGTCCACCGAATTGAGGGACTTCTTACGATTCGTATTTTGGGAAGACTTCACTTAGAAACCTAAAAAGGCATCACCATCATCATAGATTTAAGAGCTGCTCTTATCGGTGGAGCAATCTCGTTCGCATCTCGTTCTTTCGCCTTCTCCTTGACAGCCTGGTACGACTGACCTTCACCTTCTCCTTCATTTGGTTCATGTAAGCTCTCTTTGTCTCCCCCCCTCAATCTTTCCTTCTTTTATGGCATTTACTACAGGTTTTATTTAATTATTGTATTAAGCGGTTTACACTCACGTGAAATTGTCAGGAACGTTTCACGTTTCACGTGAGTGTAAACCGCTTAATACAATAATTAAATAAGCCTCACGAAAGTTTTAATAAAATTAAGGTTTTATTTATTTGCAATATTTCCATGTTTATCTATCTCGCATTAAAGTTTGATATAGATTTAAATTGGAGAATCTTTTATGGTTCTGTTGCAAGACGTGCAATGCATCTCATCTTTTTTGTTGTAGAGTTGGGCAAACATTAATTGAATAAGAATAAGAATAAGAACAGAAATTTTATTCTTATTCAAATTGATTTGAATAAGAATAAATTCTTGTACTCGTAATTTAAATAAAATTCATGCGACTAAATCATGTAATTTTTATTTTAAATGAAGAATAAAGAACGAAATAATTATTCTAGAAATGGCATAATTTAAATACCATTTTATTTGATTAAAATGTTAATTGAATAAAGTTAATTTTGTGGTATGGATGTTATACAATCGGTTTTATTTTGTAAGTTGAACTTAACTAAGTTTTTAAATGTTTGGATTTATGTGAAACTAAGTAGGTTTTATGACAATAGGTATTTTTTTGGTATCTTTGAAACGTTGATAATTATCTGATGATGAAGCTAGAAACTGAACAGCGGAACTCCTCAATAGCTATTTGTATATCCCTCCAGTGTGGGCTCATTTGGTTTGTTTTTTTGAGTCCTATACATTACAATTGAAGACGTTGGTCTGATGATGGAGTCAGGAGTTGGATGATGGAACTCTTCAGTGGTTATTAGTATACCCGTCGAGTGTGGGCTCATTTGGTTTGTTTTTAGGAGTCCTATACATTACAATTGGAGACGTTGGTCTGATGATGGCGTCAGGAGTCGGATGATGGAACTCTTCAATGGTTATTAGTATACCCGTCGAGTGTGGGCTCATTTGGTTTGTTTTTATGAGTGCTATACATTACAATTGGAGACGTTGGTCTGATGATGGCGTCAGGAGTCGGATGATGGAACTCTTCAATGGTTATTAGTATACCCGTCGAGTGTGGGCTCATTTGGTTTGTTTTTATGAGTCCTATACATTACACTTGGAGACGTTAGTCCGATGATGGAGTCAGGAGTTGGATGGTGGAATTATTCAAAGGCTACTTACATAACACTTGACTCGAGTGTGGGGATTTGATGTCGTTGGTCTGACGGGCTTTATTTGACTTATTCATAATTTATTGCAGGTAATAAAGATGTAGGTATGGGAAGTGGAATGAAAATGCAAATTGTCGGAGTAATCAGTTTAGAGTAAAAATTTTAATCAAACTTCTAACGTATTATGTATGTAGACTCTTAACAATACAAATCAGACGGAATATCACAGAAAAATAAACAAATTAAATCTTACTGATTTTTTTTTTTAAACTAAAATAAAGTTTGTTTAAACTTCAATAAGTATGGTATTATTGGCAAAAATAAAAAAAATATGACTTATGAGTACATATGTATCGTTATCAACAGAAACAAACTTATATTGCAAACAAAATCAAACCTTGAAATATAAATTCCAACATAAAAAAAACCTAAATTATGAGGTAAAAATGTACATAAAAAAAGTTATTTCTTATGAACAATAAATTATAACTATAAATATAACTTAAAATTATACACAAAACTTCAATATCAAAATACAATTTTATAAAATAAAATCGTTACTTTGAGTACGTACCTATGTAAAACTTAAATATTATATTCCATGCAAAATCAAACCTTGTAAAATAGGTATCTGACAGAAGACGAAGTAACAAGTCACATAATATTCTTTTTTTATAATTTCAAAAATCAACTACATAAAATTACACAATGAAAATACCTCGTAACAAAAGTATATGTTGTGATATGTAAAGTTTTTAGGTAGCTAAAAAAATGTACCTACGTAAAAAAAGTTATTTTTAAATTAAATTTTTTTTTAACCTAAAATTGAACTCAAAACTTCAATAAATAAGGCATTTACGGCAAAAATATCAAAATTATGAGTTATGTATCGTTTTCAACAAAATCAACCCTTGAAATATAGGTTCCAACAGAAAAAACCTAAGCTATGCGGTGAAATGTACATAACGAATGGTATTTTTTTATTAATCAATCAATTTTAACTTAAAATTGTACACAAAACTTCAATATAAAAATGTTATTGAAGAAAATAATATTACTTACGAGTACTGTATATTTTTCAAAAGAAAGACACTTAAATTATATTCCATGCAAAATCAAACATTATAAAATAAGGCACAAGACTTAGTAACATGTCACATAATATATTTTTTATAATTATAAAAATCAACGAATTAAAATTACACAATGAAAAAAATTGTAGTCATCTTTATCTACCCAATAATCATAGGACACATAAAAAAGAAAATAAAAGTCCATCCGTAAATGTCCATCATTAACTTTATATTTGTTTTAAGGACTACTCGTTGTTCAAATAAGTTGTCTTAAAGCCTATTGCTGCTGCGGAAATGTCCTTCATTTTAAATTTGTTTTAAGAACTACTCGTTGTTCGAACATGTTGTCTGAAAGCCTATTTGCCTTGGGAAGGTTTATCATGGTGGCGTAGGAAAATAATCTCTCAACTGACGCTGACGAAGGTAATGGTGTGTTGTATTTAAGGAATATGGCTTTAATTTCCTGAAAGCGACTCAGTACTTTCAAGTCTCGATCCTCTTCGGCAAAATATTGAGCCATGAGTAGTTCAGCTTTATCTCTTGGAGAAGCAAAAGTATTTTCGCCATCCAGATTTTCTTCAAACAAATCGAAAAATGAATTTTCAGTCGTTCTTCTTTGGCTTCTCTCGGGTTCATCGCTGGAATTGTGTCGTATTTCTGTGACCAAAGCATTTTTAAATATATTTCTTAACTTCCCTTGGTCATACGCGTCAATGCAGGAAAACCACTTATTTTTGAATCGGGGATACGATAAAGCAGCTACTACTGCGTTTTCACTTTTGGGTGTCGAAAAACGAAAAAACTCTTCGAACCTTTTTTCCACGCCACAGAGATAGGCATTTGCTAAATCATTGCAGTATATCAATCGACCATTTCCTAGAACTCTTAACTTTTTACGGAGTGCCATTAGACAGGGTATCAGAAGTCCATAAAACATTTGTTTCTCTCCTTGTAATATATCCAGGGCTTCGGCTAAGGGTGCGGAACAAGTAATATATTCAGATATGTAGTGGAACTCATCATCTGTTAAAGGACTTCTAAAGCCCAAAGCTCTATACAATAGTACATTTTTTTCTTTTATTGAGAGAATTTGCTTAAAAGCATCATAAAGACTGTTCCATCTAGTGACACCTGGTCTGCTTAAGGTATGTCCTATTGTATTTTGAATTACTTCTGCAGATTTTGGGCGGCCGGCAGCTTTCCATAAATTGTTACATTTTTTTAATGTTTTCCCGTGGATATCAGCTAAAACCGTTAAAGTGCCAGTAACTTCTTCTTTTTTAAGGACGCGATTTGCATCAGTAGTGGCGACTAGATTTAAAGTATGAGCAGCACAGCGCAAATGTACCGGCAATTCGATAGTTTCGATACCAGTGTCGTTGAAGTTTGAAGATCCATGTTCTGATAATGACGACGGATCTTCTTCATCAGAAGAGCCAATTGATCTGTTCCAAGCTCTGGCAAATCTAAGCTTTCTATAGAGATGCCAAATTCTTTAAAAGTTTTAATGAAATTGCTTGCGTTGTCGGTTACCGCCGCTACCACTTTTTTTGCGTCAAGGAGGTAATCGCTGTGTAAGCTGTCAAGTAGAATGGCAATTTGATCGTAGCTATGTGTACCTGGAAATCTGCGGCACGCAAGTGTTCTGGATTGTCTGTTTAAGTTTTCATCTATCCAATGGGCTGTTACTCCCAGAAAACTCCTTTTGCGCGTCGACCAAATGTCAACATTAGTGCACACATTGTCAACATTCTGTAACACTGTTTTGGTATCACACACTTGTTTTTGATATAAATTGTCAATCTTGCGACAAAGCGTTCTCCGGCTCATTATTTTCACTTCTAAATCCACTTTTTCAAAATTTGTAATCATTTTCTTGAAATGAGTATTTTCAATAGAATTCAATGGGATCATTGAACTAAGAAAAAAATTCACAACATCGTTATTGAAATTTTCCTGAGAAAAAGTTTTGTCATTATTGGTACGCTTTTGTCGTTTTCCATGCTGTAAATACTGACGACACTCTTCAATGGCCCCAGAGCCGTGATTTCTTTTCAGATGACTGAGGAAGTTAGATGTTGAGCGGCTGGATCCTTTTACTAGGTTTTTATTTGGTGTACACTTTTTGCATATAGCAATTATATTTTTTCCGTTTGAACTGTTTGAATGTAGTTCAAAGAACTTTCCATCAAGTAGTATGTTTAACGCGGCACTGTTTTCAGAGTTCGGGCTAATGGAAAGTGCAATATCCGGTGGCATGGTATTTTGTTCATCACTATTATCACCACTGTTCACAGTGTCCACTGACATAAGAGATTGAGCACTTAGTTCGTCCATGATTGTATGTAAATATCACCCATTATAGGAACCGACAAGATGCTTACAAGTGTATTACCAATAGGCAACTAAATTCTAGCTTGGTTTTTTTAATTATTTGTGCCAACTTATCCTTACTCTTAAGTAATGCTATCTCTTTCACATCTGCGGAAAGAGTGAAAGAGATAGTAGTAGCAAATGACCGCAGGTAAAAAAATTACTCTAGTATTTTTAACCTCCGCTTATCACTAGATTCGCAGAAAGTCGCAGCATGTATTGGGTTTTCACTTAAGATCTTTATTAACAATAACAATAGGATTAAGTCGTGGCTGGTGAATTCTTTTTAAAACTTTTATAAACACATGCGGCAGGCGGTGCTTTAAACGATTTTAATATTTTTCCTGTTATCTTTCCATCTAACATCGAATACCTATTAGCAAAAATAAACACCAAAAATATTTTAAAAAACACCATGTTTTTTTTCTTTGATAAATGTTGGAAGCGACTCGAACACTGAAAGTACCGAAGATAATTGGGAAACAAAAGAAAACTGAGTCATCATAACATAGAAAACCATGTATTTCACCATACAGTAGCCAATGTAGATTTCTACTAATTCCACAATACTCCTCCTGACTCCAGTATCAGACCATCGTCACCAAATGACATGATCACAGATAAAATTCAGCTGAATTGTACCATATAATTATGATGTATTTGTATGATTATCAATTAAAAAAAATACAAGTACCAAAACTGTGAGACAGTAAACTTGTTAGATTTTAATTCATAGAATAGGTATAAATTAGACAAAATACTACTATCTCTACCTATACCTAATAGGTAAGTGATATTAACAACCCAGGTACCCCAACCCTTACACTCGTATTCGTGGAATATTATTTGAAATAAAAAATCATGACTAAAATTATTTGATTAAGAATAAGTTATCTTCATTCAATTTTCTCAGTAACGAATTATTCCAACGAAATTATTTGAATAATTTTGACGGGATTAAAATCAACATGATTTTATTCTTGCGAATTCTTATTCAAATTACGATTTTATTCATGAATGCCCAACACTAGATAGGAAGACTTTGGAGTGTATTTATCATTTATTTGGCAAACTAAAATTGCGGGTTGTGTGTGATGGAAAACAATATTTACCATTTCTGATATTCTGAATATAATATATTGTATGAACTCACTGATAGATCCCTGAAAAGCACTTTCACTGTTTACATCGATCCCAAACATCCTTTGTCCCGCTTGCAAACATAATGTTAGTCCATCGTCAAGCTTTCCGTAAGTCATCCGACATCGTACAAAGGGTTGATGAATGTGTTGTTGTTTCAGATCCCTTGCAGTCTGTCAGAGGTTTGCTCAGGCGCAGTTAACGAGCACCGAACTCGTAAGGCCGGTAAGTTTGTCCTGGGGCCAAATTCGACGTTTCATATTGCATCAAATATGCATAAATTAATGATAACGGGTCTATCGCAATATTTCTTATTCACCTTAATTTTTATATTTCCATCTCAACTTGTTCACCGAAGTTGATAGAGAAAGCTTTCTAAAACGAACGTTTCCGACAAAAAAATGGAAATACATTACCTACCTAAAATTATATTTGTTTTTTTTTTCTATTATGAAGGTTTATTGGTGTGCAATAAAGCCAATAAAGTTTGTACATATTGTATTGTATCTAACGTTCACTGATTCTCCAGTCCATCCGTAACCATGGATGCACAAACTGCACTCGAAACGTTGAAAAAAATTGTAATAAGAACTATTGCGATAAACATGCTACATGTAGTTTCAGGTGACGTATATATTAGGGTGGTCCTTATATGTTCACAAAAAAATTTTTTTTGAAATGTTGATGGGGCTCCCTCGCAAAGTGATATATAGCCTTAGAAAGAAACATGCTATTTTTTTTTTTATTAATTATTAAAGTTTAGGGGTCGCGACGGGACTTTTAAAAGTGGGAAAAGTAACAAATAAAGACCTTTTTTATAAATTACAACATTTATTAATTGCAGAGGAAACAAAAAGAAATTTAATATCATATTATTTAAATAGTCTAGCTAAAGCATAAAATACACAAATACCTATAAAAAATCATTTAATAAGGGTTGATTTTATAGAATCAGGATATTTTTTCTAAATTCTTTGACAATCAAAAGTAGATATTGCTTTTGCTCTTCATTAAGGTGATCAACTTATTAAATTCTTCCATTAATGCAACACCACGTTCTGCAATATCATTGACTACTTTAATTGACCGCACTATGTCTCTTCCAGCTTTATACGCCTCACCGGCTGGCCAATCAGCAACATCTTTTTTTTTAAAGTTGGATGATATTCCAATTATCTCAAAGAAACGGAATGAATTACTAGACACGAAGTCTTCGATATTTTTTCCTGCAATATCTTTGGTACTCAGACTTATTCGCTTCGGAGAGAAATCGAGACCTTCGTTATCTAATGCCAGAACCATTTTTTGCTTGGTATCTAAAGCAACTTCGTCATCAAAAAATGCAAATGATACGAGCTCCTCTGACAAGTACCACAGATGTCCCAACATTTTTTTTAAAGCAACTTTGGCTAGTGCTGGATTTACATTTTCGAATATAATCAGATCTTTTAATAGCTGCAAGTCATTTCTGGGCGCTGACGAAGCAACAGAAGCTTGGTACCAGTATTTGACGTAAATCATGACTGAAAAAATGCAAACATCTTTAATTCCTTTTTCTTCTTTTTTGGTCATTTTGAACTGGTGTCTAAATAAGAATATTTTCAAGAAATACATTGATTTTGCCATCCAGCGAGCTCTGTGCAGTCCTGCTGGCATTCTAAACAATGTTTGTGTCTCAGGTACTCCTCCTAGGTAAATAATGGTAAGGTTAAGTAGCTCTTTATAATC
This sequence comes from Apotomis betuletana, assembly GCA_932273695.1. Lineage (NCBI taxonomy): Eukaryota > Metazoa > Arthropoda > Insecta > Lepidoptera > Tortricidae > Apotomis > Apotomis betuletana. The sequence goes on from OW026315.1 coordinate 6,766,736, forward strand.
ATCTCGAGGCTGATGCTGGTTAAGTTGATTTTGAGCGAAAAAAATCATATCCTGAGCTACGTTTTCAACTAATTCCAGCGAATGAGGATCAGACGTTACTGTTTTGTAGTCGGTCTGGTCAATTTTGCTCCAGTATTTCTTAAATCTTTTGAAAATTAAAATATCAGGCCCACTTGAAGGACCTAGTGCTGTGCTCACGACAGCCTCTAACATTATCTCTAGTATATGATGGCGACATGCAAGCCAAAGCATATCTTTCTCCATTTTTTGCTTCAGTAGTATGCATGCTCCATTTCTTAGTCCCGAGTTGTTTGCCGTTGTATCAAAGCACATGCACTTTACTTTACGGAACTAACTTGAGTGAGTTGCGGGGCGTGCCCTTGAGAATGTCAGGCAAGAGGGGGTGCGGGGAGTCAAATTGAGAACAAGTGCTCGTTAACGTGTCTTTTAAACAAACAAAACTCATACCCCGTTGTAAATTCCTGCATGAAATTTCTTCCTGATTGTTTGCCTTATTTTTATATTTTTTAGATTTTGAAATATCAGTCGCTAGTCGCTACCCCTAAACGTCATTCAAAAAATCAAATATAAAATCAGTATCCATATTAAAGCACAGAGAACATAATTAGAGGGTGCCCCGTTAATATTTTTCACTTTGAAAAATAAGGACCACCCTAGTATATATGTCCTAGAATTCGTCACGGTGTCTACTTTAGCGATGTGATTAAAATATTTTTATAGAATCTTTTTTTTATCGATTCTATGTTTTTATGTGGACACACCACATTTTTATTTTTATAAATAATGAAGGTAAATTAAGAAAGAAAAATTTAATGCGATCCACTACAATCTAAGCAGGACTTGAACCTGCGACCTCTGCGTTTTCGGTGCAAACCAATGGGGACAGGGGATCGTGCGTGTAAAGCGCACATCCTAGGGTATGGCTAATGCGCATAAGCATTTCAAAACACATATGACGCAGAGGGCGCTCCAGTAGCGTAAATAATTATGGAATGAAGAATTTGGTGTGATTGATGTAGCGATCTAATAGCTCAGTTGGGAGAGCAATGCGCCGGAAACGCAGAGGTCGCAGGTTCGAGTCCTGCTTAGATTGTAGTGGGTCGTAATCAATTTTTCTTTCTTAATTTACCTTTGTGTGATTATTTATAGATGTGATTTAATTTAAGTAATCATTACGATATTCTGTTTTTTATTGAGATGTATACTATACCTACTCTATTTTGATAGGTTAAAAAGTCAAGACGGCGAGCTAAAATACAATCAAATTTTTGTTGATAATACATACATACATGGTACATTGATCCATTTTCACATATAAAAAAATAGCTCGTTTCTATACTTTTAATTAAATTGGCGATAGTTCAATGCGTCATTGAATTAGGGCCCGGTAAAGTTTGTTTTCAATCTGGGTTATAATAAGCAGATGACTAAAAGCAAAGTTTACAAATCAAATAACTCGTGTAATTGTAGTAGTATAATTTGGTTCGGAAATAATTCTGAACGGATTATGGGGTGTTATTAAGCAAATTGACTGAGCAAGAAAAGGATTACAGATTCAATTTTACACGTTGCTTAAATAATGTAGTATTTTGAATTGGATCAACTTGGAATAAGCGTCTGCTAAGTAAAGTTAAATTTTTTTTATGAATGTCGAAAAGTTATGTAAATGTTGTTTCTTTTTCGGATTACCCCTTTTCCTTTAGGAACAAAATATAATCACACTATATATAACCGAATTAAACTGTTTTATAATAAATAACAATGTCCTGAAACATACCTTTTTTCGTACAGTCAAATTAAAAAGCTCTGATCCAGGATCTTACTTTTTCACATTATTTAGCTCCTTGTTATAGATTTGGCTTTGGTCTGAAATTTGAGTTTAAGAGACAGGGCTTCTCATTAATACCAGTTGTACTAATAAATTACATCCGTCTCATTATTCTGCCTTCAATATTGAAGAAAAGCGTATAAAATAGCGCCATTTTCGGTTGTCTTATAAAAGTCGCGGCGTTTTACAATTCTCCTTAAAATGATGTTGAATGCTTTTATGAATTGGCCAATATTGCGGACATTTAGACCGCAATAGCGGTGACTAGTGGGTGATCCCTCCTACCTACATAACTTTTTGTCCTTAAATATATACCTATCTATCAAGAACTTTGTCAAATACCAAAAAAACTCACGATCATTGCAACATTTGTAACGACATACCCGAAGCCACTGGTCGGTCATTTCACTTGTAATCTGATATCATGAAGTATAAATACAACGCCCCACTTCTACAAATTGTATGGCTCGTTGACAACGATCGGGATTCAATTACAAGCGGAATATTTAGAACAAACGTCATACGTCAATCAATAAAAATGATCAATAGAAAATGGCTTCTAGTTGTTAAGAGAAATAGGTATGTATCTGTTAATTTGGTATTTAGTGTTAATTCTTAGACAATTTGTCGAGGTTTTTGTGACTTTAAAATTATAAATACGGTCTAACGATATCATTGTATTGTATTATAAAGTCAATCAGGGTTACTTTGTTGTTCTGTATACATAACATTGTAAAAATTGAAATGTTAAATATTGCTTGGCTGTTGATATACAATATTTATGCGTTGTAGCAGTACAACAATATTTTGACTGGTATTGTTTAAGCGTGGGTCAATGTTATACGGAAATTCTTCGGTGGTGCCCGCCACTTCATCCGCATTAATCTGTTTTTCTTCACCGTGGCCGGGTAAAAAGTATCTAACTGTTCACTTTCCCTAATTGATTGTACTTATCTAGGGTATGGTAGGTACTATGGGCTGCACAATTGGGCCATGCAATTCTGCAGCTCATAGTACATTAGCAGCGACCAAGTATTCTAAGAACAACCGTTGAAATAAAATTCATACCGCGTAATTCCCGCAGTCATCACACAAATATTTGCCCCAGCCGAGATTCGAACCCAGGACCGCTGGCTCAGTAGCCGCACTAAATACTGCGCCAACTGCGTCGAACTTTGACTTTGACTTTGCACATCAAATTCCAGGTGTCCCGAACGACAGAAGCGACTCGATCGAACGGCACAACGTTCGCCTGGAGTGCGTGGGGATCGTGGAGCAAGTGTTCCAGGACGTGTGGGGGCGGCGTATCTGTGCAGGAACGACACTGCCTGCCCAGGGATCCTTCCAGGTATGTGCCAATTTACAAGCTTTTATTTCACTTACAATTTATATATGTAACTATGTTTTGCAACTCAATTTTGAAACAGATATCTTCAACCGAATGAACTGAAATTTTACATAGCTACTTTGATTACAATACAATAATATAGTACCATGGGGCTGGTTTGATGATATAGAAGAAAGGTGGCCCTGGAAACTCTGTACCGTAAACCGGGGTTACTTTGATTTGTGGGTCGACTTTGATATCAACTTCCATCCGCTACTAAAGTGCTTGTTTTAACGAGTTGAAAAGCGCATTAGCAGTTTTTATTTCTTTATTGGCAACAGTGATAGTTGCTTCACCACATAGGGAACGGGTGCGCGTGTAATACTATTATTTCGTCGAGAAAAAAAATATTATTCCTGATTTTATTAGTTGATAAACTTTGACTGTACTTGTGTGAATAATAAATACATGTGATTTTTATGGTGTCTTAAGTTAATCAATGCTTATTCGTGAGTTTAAATAAAAAAAAACTAAATTCGACAACCAACACATGCGCATGTTGCCGGGGAATCCATGGGTCGGGGTGTCTTTGACCACTTATATGTGGTCAAATTGATCAAAATTATCAATTCAAATATACCCCATATTGCCTTCACAGTGATACCAATGGATAGATCTACACCATTAGAAGATAGTCTGGATTATCATGAGCCTGCCATAAGAGAAGATGTTGACTGAGAAATTTCATTGGTGCGATTTGTTTTGGCTAAAGTATGTTTGCCGCATTGTAGAAACATATCCTTTGGTAGTAGAAGAATTAAAGTCGTGGCAAACCAAGAAAAAGTTTGAGAGTAATAGAAGACATATTAGAAATTGATGAGAATGACATAAAATTATTTAATTTATGCCAAGACCAACAAATTTTTGACAATTAAGGATGATGAAAATCTCGAAACTGTTGAATTCCATTACGACGTCGACATTTTAGAAATTTTGTTTATTAAGAGTTTAAAATACGATCTTAGGTTGTTGATTTTTTTGTACCTTATCTATATAGGGTATCTAATTTAAATTAATCGAACGTGTACTAAAGCACACACTAAAGAAACTAATTTTTTTTGTTATTTTGTTACAAGATGAATTTTATAAAAGGCTGATTATGTCTGTCAATAAAAGGTATTAAAAGGTAAAGATGTTTTTATACACGTATAGTAAAGTTCCTACGTTGCTTCTAGAAAATATTCTAAAAAAGCCCTTAAAGTTATTAATTAGTATCATTTGATATGTTATCAAAGTTACCCCACACATTAAAAAGATATATAACCTAAGAAGTACTTATCCGATATTTATTTTTTTATTTTTTACGGAGTTTTTTGCGGGTTTACTTTAGATTTCCAATAAAAAAGTAGTGGTTTCAAAGTAACCCCATTCTCAATATAACTTTGATCGCGTTGTTTTTATTTTTTATTTTTTTAAATATAAGTCCTTATTTTTTTTATATTTGGCAGGCTGAAAGAAGAGACAAAACCGATTCTTACATTTTAATTTTATATTTTTACGTATATTAGGATCGTCAAAAAATGGTGTCAAAGTCTGAAATTGATCAAAGTAACCCCGGTTTACGGTAATAGATAAAATAAAGCAATCCTGCCGAGTTGATGGGTGGTAAAGAAAAGCACGGTTGGGTGTACAAGCTTGTCACAAAAATGATTTTTTGACAGAAACTTATTTTCATCATGCTTATCGTCTATTAGTGGTGGGTAATAAATAACTAGGTACTTACATAAGTAGCAGACATGCTGTGTAAGAGCCAATACAGTCAATAAAACTCTAATATAACAGCTTGTGTGCTGCTTGTGTAACGTCACAATAAACGAAAGTCTAAAAGTATCAGGTACTGCGTTGCGTATTGCTTTTTTTTGACATGGCTAGCACTTTATCAGTTCTGGTTAGCCCTCGCTACCAGCGGACTTTATGTTGGAGTAGAACCCCGCTAATGCATATGTGCCCGCGCCACAGAAACGGGAAAATAACACGAGAACAACGTGGCGTGATACGATAAACCTCAAAAATCGAAAACCTACCTATCGTTAAAAAGTCGAAAAAGAGAGGCTTTCATTAAATTATTTCTACGAGCAATACAAAAGATGCTCTCAAAATTAAGGGTCTATATCCAAGCGATTTCTAGTATTCCTTATTCACCCCGGAAGCCGCAGGGTTTTATTTTTCAGTAATCAACCCAAACTAAGCAAATATTGTAGACCCAGGAACAGATATTCGAGTTCATCACAAATATTTGCCCTGGCCGACATTCGAACCCAGTACTTTAGAGTCTTCGCGACATCAATATGGAATAAGATTATAAAGTTATCCGTTTTTAACGTCACATTCCTGTGAATGGGCTTTGACTACCAGCTAATACCAGTCAGGAACAAAAACTGTTGTCATATCTCCTTCTTTCAATCAGGAGACTGGTGTAAAATGGGGAATGCGTTAATTGAATTTCGAATGTATTTATTACTCGTGCGTCGTGCTGATTGCCGATAGCTCGATTCTCACCAGCTTCGAGGAAAGCTGATGGCGCCGTCGCATTCCTGACAGGCTATTTCAAATCAAAGAATGGAGTTAAGGACAAACGACTGCAAATTTTTCCATACTATCAGTTTCATGAGAACTTAATTTAAAGATTTGCGGCGAAATGTTGGCCGAAAACAGACTCCTAGTACACTATGTTAAGCGCCAAAATCGAACACACACAATGGGACATCGTATAATGTGGCTTAGAGTCACGCAATGAGCAATGGAAAGGGCTATGCTCAGTTTCTCTGCGTGATAGAATCAAAAACGAGGATATTCACAGAAGAACCAAAGTAACCGATATACAGTCCACTAGTGGCAATACTGTAGTGTCGTCCCTTTCTAATCAATCTAAGAAAACGGGGACACATACAGTGCCAATTTTTAATCACTACTCTTTTTGGTCAGACTGTAGCTGACAGGATTGCACGGTTGAAGTGGCAATGGGCGGGCCATATAGCCCAGATAACGGACGGCCGACGGGCGGCTAAGTCCTGGAGTGGCGACCATGTATAGGAAAGCGCAGCGTGGTACGGCCCTCAACTAGATGGACAGCAAGGTTGCAAGGAGTCGATGGATGCGGTCTGCACAGGATTGCACCTTGTGGCGAGCTATGGGCGAGGCCTATGTTCAGCAGTGGACGTCTGTGTTTGATAGATAGAAGCGCAAAAATCGAACCATTACGACACAAAATATCACTGCCTCCAGTGAAGAAGGGAATAACTCAAAAACGGCACTTTTCAGGAGAGACAAAAAACGATTTTTCAATAGAACATATTTAGGACTTTAACTTTTTAAGCAATTTTATGCAAGCTATGGTGTTAGGCATTCGTTTTATAAATAAAGAACTAATACTTTGACCCTGTAAATATGTTTTTTTCAGGTTTTTTTGTAGTTATACCTTTTGTTCACGAATATTTAAAGACATAACTCAATTTATATGGACCAATTTTACCGATTTTTTAGCAATTAAACGACTTATGCCCTTATGAACGACGAGCATAAAAGATGAACACGACTTATACCATTGTGAACGACGTGCATAAACGAAAAAATACGACTTACATCTATTTGAATGACGTGCATAAACGAAACGAAACGACTTATACCAATTTTTTTATGGTATTTTAGAAATTAAACGACTTATCAAATTGGCTACCTAAGGAGTCAAATGTGGCTGTATAATAAAATTATCATAAGAAATCAATGATAAAATAAATAATTTTTGTTTATTACTATATCAAATATATCAATATCAACATTCTATATCATTGCACTCACTGTCCATGACTGGCAATCAGCTCTATTTAGATCCTCCTATTTCTCAACAGTCTCAACACTGTCAAAGTGTTGACTGTTAAAGTTATACTGAAGAAGATTTTTATATCTTCCATGCCTTTTAATTGACAGCGTACATTTTTCTTTGCAATTCATCAAGTACCGAGACGATTTTTTAAGAAGTCCAAACTCAGTAGGATTGCGTTATAGAGTTTTGCCTATCTCCACCATCTGGCCCCATCATCAGATCAGGTCCACGCGTATTGTATTAACGTTTCCGAGGACTAGAGTTGAAACTAAGTATGTTATGTAGGTATATGTAAACCACATGTAAACCTAATTTCAACTCAAGTTCTCGGAAAGTGAATTAAATCTTCCTTGAAATATTTTCTAACATATAATACTTATGTAATGATAAATAAAAACTTTTAATTAAGAACGTGCTAATACCTCCTCCATTATTATTCCGTTTGTTATTGTTTTTTTCGTCAAAATTAGCCCACTTTTTTAAACTATCCTCTTTATAAAACACTTCACGAATAGAATGAAAATCACGAGCCGTTGACAAAGAGTTCTATAGATACTGTCGTTCAGAGAGTCCAAACTGATTAAGTATAATTAAATAAATAGACACCATACTTTTTTCACGGTATATTCTTGGGTTTAAAAATAAAACATAAGTAATGCATTACATAGATAATGCAATGATATCTAAAAGTTTGTTAAATAATTATTCATAATTCAAGCCGCAAATAGTGGATGAAACTGTCATGTCAGAAAACTAAAATTAAGTAGAAACTGTAACTGATTCAATAGGATATTGAAATATACATGACAATTTCAGTAATAAAATGTTGAATGTATAATTATATGCAATACAATACCATACAAGTACACACTCTTTATTGGACACCTCATAAAACATACAAGGAAAATACAACGCAATAGGTATACTTACATATGTTTTAAAGAAAATAATTTTAATAACTTCATTCGCAAATTCGTGGTTAAAGTTTGCATGTAAATAAGTAAAACTTAGCCTTGTTTCAATGATTTAGTCACATTTTCATCAAAAACTAGCAGCCTGTTTACGCAGATACCCGCATAAAAAAACGTTATAAAACTGATAAAGGTGTTTTTATTGCAACAAAACACCTTTTTACTTCTCAAAAGATTAAAATAATACACGTTTGCGACTATGACATGGATAAAGGACTAAAGGTGCTATGTAAAACAGCTACAAGTTAAAATTATAATAAAAAATATATAGGTATATGCTATGTGGGTACTATTCATAACACTTTTTTCCACTACAATTTTTTCTCACTGGTAAAACTGTTGCCACCTTCTTTCATCCATTGAGTTTAGGCTTTTACGACTTAAAACAAATCGAGAGGAGTTTTATTAAAACTTAAATTGTAAATAATTAAATAACTGCGGTACGCAAATAGACCAATGGCAAGACGGTATGGTCGCGAAACTGACCTTTGGCGTTACTCTTGGTCCGGTGGCACTAAACGAGTTATTCCTTTATGCTCATGTTAGAATAATGGCATAGACGTGTTTAATGTCAAAATGGCGTTACTTGGTCCGGTGGCACTAAGCGAGTTATTCGTTTATGCTCATGTTAGAATAATGGTATAAATGTGTTTATGTCAAAATTCAAAAATATAACTGTAATTATTTCTTTGGGTTCGTACGTAATTTTGACTCGAGATCATTTGTTCCCTTGTAAACGTCTGCAATGTAGAATAAGAGTAACTTATACCTTTATGAACCTCAACTTATACCCTTTAAAAACTAGGTTAGGAGACCGCTAGAGATTATGTCCTTTTGATATGTTATGTAGTTTGACGAGCTGATTCCAATGGTGCAATAAAAACCAAAGGGAATAACTCGTGTTAGTCCGTTCTTCACTGGAGGCACTGAATGTGCTTTATATTCAGTTTCCAAAATTTTGTTACGATTGGTTATGTTTTAGAGGAAGAAACAGCCAAGAATGAAACCTCGATTTGTTAACCCGGTTATGTTAAGTTTGAAGTAGATTGTATCTGACGCCATACTTACCAGCAGCTCTAGCACAACTGTGACACGCGGCTTTTTCTTGCACGAGATATAGTATCTCTCTTTCTGTACAGTACTGTAAGAGAGTGACGGGTGGTACTATGTCGCACGACAAGAGTTGAGAATCATAGTTGTGCTAGTCGGGCTGGTGCAAACTTAACTTAAACTGATAGTATGGGAAATAGAGCAGTGGTAAGTCCTCTTAAAGCTTTATTGCACAAAAAATTATGCCTAAAAGCATTAAGCAATTAACATTATGTATAAATTTAGGGACAAGAGTCTTGTTTTGTGTGAGACAAGGAGATTTATTGTCTAATGGTGGTCTAACGGTCTGGTTCGAATTAGTTCAGCTCTATATAAATTAGTTATGGTTTGAATTAAATTACTTAGCAACATTCAACGTTCGCACAGTTATTATATGTATTATATTTCTTATTAGAAGTTGCCTGCTATTTTGACCGTGTAATAAAAATCTTTACCTACCGGACGGTAAAAAGTATCCTTCAATCTTTACATGTACCAAAATTGGTTAAAATCCGTCAAACCCTTTCAACTAAATTTCGTGTGAATTCGATTTATCATAATCATTCTACGGCATATATAGATGAAAATGTAAACCTAGCTAGATCACAGCAAGGTTTCCATTTTAATTTGTTTATGTTGTAAAAAAAATATGAGTAAGGTTTAACTATGTACTCGTGTTCGAAAGGAGTAAATAAAAAAGTCACACTGATAAAATCTCAGTATCAACGAAACAATCTTAACAGCTGATAATGAACTCGGAAACAACATTATTTCCCCAAACTGCCTAATGTTACATTTACCCAAATGGACGAAGTTCTCGATAAGACAGAATTATCACATCCTTGTATAATATTTTTGTATTTAGAAACCAAAGGCTTGTAACAGACAAACATACAGACGCGTGAGGATGATTAATTGAGGCTTTTTTGATTTTATTTGTTCTTTTGTTCGTGTGGTATTGTCTTAATTATTTCGTTTTAAGGGTTGAAACACGATGTAACTAAGTAATGGCAATATATATATTTAAGAACGCCATTTTACTAATTAAAGATATCATAAACTAAATTTTAATACACCGTTTCTAAGTTATAAGAAAACACCATTAAAACGAGGCGCCTGTTCGTTCACGGAGTAGTAAAACACAAGCCTCTTATTTGTTTGAGCGTTGTTGTGTAAAGATATATTAAAACATTACTTAGGTAGGTCTCAAGGTTTTGTCTTGTACGTATAAAAATTGTCCAACCATTATAGCGTGATGATATATTATGGCGTTATGATGGTAACTTTTATGACTGTTTATATTTTACGTAAATAGCTCATCGGACTTTTAGAAATTTAGAATTATCCAGGGAAGGAAATTAAGTTAGTACCTAATATTGGGTAGAAATAGATTGAAGTTGTATTGTTTCTGTATAGTTAATTCCGTTTTCAATTTGTTAAGGCTCTTATTATTATATTTATTATTATCATTAATTATTATTATTATTACTTTGTGGCAACCCTAACTCCATTTGGTCGCACGATCATAATTATTATGATACGGCGCGTGATGGAGAAAGGAGTCCAGTTACTTTCCGCGAAAGCGCGTCGACAACCCTAACGAGTCCTTGGTCGGCTTAGTCTTTACATATCATCAAAAACGATTTTGGCCTCCGAAACAAGAGCTGCAATGCAATAAACACATTTTATTAGACGACACAGTTGTCGCAGTTTGGAGTAGACCTGCCTACTAAGCCGGAGTTCCTGGGATCGAATCCCAACCGATATGGGTGATGAACTCAAATATTTATTCCTAGGGTCATGGATGTTATCTATATAAGTATATATATTATATATATCGTCATCTAGTACCCATAATACAAGCTTTACTTAGTTCGGTACTAGGTCGATTTGGAGAGGATTGTCCGTTAATATTTATTTATAATTACTTATTTTTAGGGACAACCCTAACCCCGTTTGTCCGCCCGATCATAGATCACAATGATATCTAATGATACGGCGCGTGATCGATAAAGGAGCCCGGCCACCGCGGGAGAGCCCTGCGCTCGCGCCGACGAACGTCGACAGCCCTATACTCGACGCCACGTAGCTTGGCAATAGCGACCAATGACTCCTCCTACCATGAAACTCAATTTCTAATAACGACACTTTTTTTTGTTCCCCGTAACGACCATTTTTACTTTTATTGCTACACCGTGGTAGAGGGTGTTTGGGCGTGGAGGGAGCGGACCCTCTACCACGGTGTATTGTTGACGACCATGAGTTGACGTAACTCGCTAGCGACATTGTAAACGATCTGTACGGTGAATAACACAGCGCCCCTAGTGGTTAGTTTCTGGAACTACAATTCTCCATACAAATAGTTTACGGAGTCGCTAGCGAGCTGTCACTGTAAACTCCTGGATTCTTACATAGTCAACCAGACGGCTTAGTCCTTGTACTTTTATTGAATACTAGCTGTGCCCCGCAGTGTTACCCGCTCATCCCACGGGAACACTAAATTTATTCGGGATGAAAGTATCCTATGTCCTTTCCCGGGTCTCAAACTATCTCTATACCAAATTTCATCTAAGTCGGTTCAGCGGTTGAAGCGAGAAGAGGTAACAGACAGACAGACACACTTTCGCATTTATATAATACTAGCTGTGCCCCGCGGTCTTACCCGCTCATCCCACGGGAACACTACATTTATTTGGGATGAAAAGTATCTATATACCAAATTTCATCTAAATCGGTTCAGCGGTTTAAGCGTGAAGAGGTAACAGACAGACAGACAGACAGACACACTTTCGCATTTATAATATTAGTATGGATTGGTATGGATTAGTATGGATAGTTTATTTTTAATTATAAAAAGATACATTTTCAACCGACTTCATTTAAGACGAGGTTCTCAATTCGATTGTATTTTTTAAAATGTTTGTTAACTCAAAACTCCGTCACATATAAAGAGAATTAAGGCCTTTCCAAATTGGTCCCATAAAATTAAAAGATATGGAGATCACGAGGAACCAAAAGAACTCTTCAAATATTCTGCTCGTTGAAGACGGTTATTTAATATGACCAAGTAATTATAATATAATTATAATACACGTTTTATTTGTCACGAACCATTTTTCTATTAATAAATAAATATTAAAGGACAAATTTACACAAATCGACCTAGTCCCAAACTAAGCAAAGCTTGTACTATGGGTACCTACTGGACGACGATATACATAATATATAAAATACATGTATAGATAACATCCATGACCCAGGAACAAACATTCGAGTTTATCAATCACATAAATATCTGCCTTGCCCGGGATTCGAACCAAGGACCGTCGGCTCAGTAGAAAGGTGCACTACAAGATGCGCCAACCGCGTCGTCAAAATTATTAAAGGTACAAAAAAAATAAGGTACCAAACCGCTCCGTACGTTTCTGAACGGTATCGCGTCACCTTCTCAATATCATAATTTAAGCACCACTTCTTCCTGAACAATATAATTTGAATGTACATTTGTATGTATGGAATCGTTTGACAAATTGACCCGCAGCAATCAACACGTTTTTACACTTTTATTGCGTGTCAAACGTGTGTGTTATTGTGATCAAAACTTATGCGATTTTAATGTTCACTTGTTCAAATTAGTACGATTGGGTTTTAGTCTGTTGACAAATTGACTGTTACAGATATACAACACAATACAATGCAATAAAACTTTACTGCACACCAATAAGAGTTTGCAAGAGAAAACAAAACAAATACAATTTTCAGAGCATGCATCGTAGCGTAATGCTTTTCCTTTTTTAGGGTTCCATACCCAAAGGGTAAAAATGGGACCCTATTACTGAGACTTCGCTGTCCGTCCGTCCGTCCGTCCGTCTGTCACCAGGCTGTATCTCAAGAACGGTGATAGCTAGACAGTTGAAATTTTCACAGATGATGTATTTCTATTGCCGCTATAACAACAAATACTAAAAATAAAATAAAATAAATATTTAAGGGCGGCAAGCGCAGTGTAGGACGACCACCCGCAAGGTGGTCGGACGACCTGGTTAGAGTTGCGGGGACTCGCTGGATGCGGGTCGCTGCTATCCGGCCCATGTGGAAATCTATTGAGGAGGCCTGTGTCCAGCAGTGGGCGTCCTATGGCTGAAATGATGATGATGATGATGAAGGGGGGCTCCCATACAACAAACTTGTTATAGATTATGGTACGGAACCGTTCATGCGCGAGTCGGACTCGCACTTGCCCAATTTTATTTTTGTTCGTCTTAGCACGCTTTCTAATACATATTATCAACTTCGGTGAACAAGTTCGAAAGAATTCCCGATAAAATTCGAAAGAAAAATATTATGCACTATATGTGGCAATTTGACTGCTATTATTTTTGTATTTGTCTATGTCAGTTAATAAGTCGGGTGAAAGAAAATTGAGACTTCCTGATTAAACAACTTATTAAGAGACTGTTATTTATTTGTCAATGTGACTTAAAAATATTAATTCTGAGAGACTTTATTTAAAAAAATATTTAACTGGTATCTTGCCCGTGATGTTAGTTCCCATAGGTAGTTTGTGCTTAAACTATCAAGGTTTATGCTTAAGCTATTAAGCTACATTAATGAGAAATGTTCAGTTCCTCTAATGGTTTGCAAATCATTAGCAACATGAGACAACAATATTAATGGTAGCGGCTGAGTAATCTCTTCCTAGAAAATATACTGTTTACTAAGTGAAAAATAAAGTATTTATTAACCGACTTTTTAACCACAAAAAAAGGAGGTTCTCAGTTTGACTGGTAAGTATGTATTTACGTACGTATGTATGTTTGTTCTAATTTACATCATTACCTTATTCTGACATGTATTAATTTTACATCATTACCTACATCTGACGTGCGATACTAATATTTCTTCAAAAGCTTTCCATCACTTTACCTAAGCAATGTAAGCTGCAGACAGACGGACGGATGGACTAACAGTCCCAAACGTGTTAAAAAATTTGGTCATAAAAAACCGACACCATCCAGCCATCAACACAATCAACAGCCAAAACGTGTTACAAAATTTGGTCAAAAACACCGACACCCACACCAAGCCATCACGATAATCAACGAGGATGCCAATATTTTATCCACGGACGTCGAGTGAGACGCAGGATTCGACACGACTGTCTCGGCTGCTCTGAGACACTTGCATTTCACGGACTCGAAAAAATATAACTATCATTGTGGTTTCGTAAATGTTGTTTACATATGCATTGTGTCGTTATAAGTGGTTCTGGTTCTTTAATTGAGTTGTATATTTTATTTTATTTATTTTATTTTTTATTTTATTTATTTATTTATAATGCACAAATACATTATATGTCAATTTTTACAAAAGGGTACAAATTTACAATGTAGTTAGTAGTTATATTATATGTCAGTTTACTTACACAGTTATAGTTAGTAATAGTTAATTCGATTTTTGTACAATATTACTTTTACTGGTAAAAGTATTATTCTGTAACTACCTATTCGATTAATAATGTCATAAGTCATTACATAATTTTAAATATCCATCTTTGGTGTCAAAAGTCTTAAGTCATAATCAAAGCTGAAATAAGTCGCGTTAGGGCTGTATAAGTACTTCTACAGCCTGTGTGCTACGTGGGAATGGTCATTTGGCATAATTTTTACTTTTCTCTGAGAAACATAACCTCAGAATTTATAAAACGAACCTAATCTAACTAAAGCTGATGGCTTTTACTTTCTAAACTCCTATGAAATTAATAATTTCAGCCGATAGGATCCCGTTTTTTTTCCTCATCACTATACGAATGTGCTTCTTCTTTTGTCTTCAAGGGGCCTATGATGGTTGCGTTTATCACGTGATAAATAAGACAAAGTATCTGTCACTTACACTCGCGTTTTGTCAAAACGTGACGGATGCTTTGTCACTTATTTATCGCGTGATAAACGCAACCATCATAGGCTCCCTGGTGCCTTCTAGTTAATAATCATAATAATTTAAGCAATGTAACATACTGTATAGCATTTTCTTGTACCTACGTAGCACCCGCTCTACGAAATAAAACACTAGAGACGGTTTTCATTTTTAGACCTTTGCAAAAGCTGTCTGCGAGTTGCTTTATTGGTTGCTTGTAAAAAATGCGACAAGATTGGTCATGGGGCGTGGCGACGCGACTGACCGACGTGTGTGCTGCAGTTATTATCAAAGTGGAGCTCCCCATCAATCATATAATGATGGTTATTCAGGATTAATGATTTCCAAGACCTATTACTTATAAATATTCGACCCAAATAACTAAACACATTATTCCATTTGGATTGCTATTGCACAAATCATATTATTATTCCGTCCTATTAATCCGCTATTCCTCTTTAGCCGTTCGCCAAACTCATAAAACGCACGTAAACCATCGAACAGTTTCAAACACTAATAATGCATAATAGAACCTGGGCATTGATTCGAGTGTACTTTAAAATAATTATCACCAAATATGCGATGTCTCAGGTATATCACTTTTAACTTTTGATGTTTGGGATTCGAGCTGCTTATAGTGACATTACACGTCTCGCGTGAGTTAAATTTGCGCCTGATATCAATGGCGCTGCATATAAATGAGGTGCAAATGCGATCAGGCTGACGAAGTGGCAATATACTAGGTATATCAGGTACATGGCTACTTTGGAGATATCTTCTGGAGATCGCCTCATTTATATCAATATCAAAGCATTTATTTTCAGGAACTGAACCCATAGATAGAACCTTAAACCTTAAATACACATAAGATAAAATAAAAGTATCATAATATGCGACGCCATAGTTATCAAGCGCAAACGTAACTTGACCAGGTACACGTAGTAACGTGAAATGACACTTTATGCAGCTCCAATCAAAAACATCGCGTTAAATGACATTTAAAGGCGATACATATACCTGAGATATGTCTCAGGTATATGTATCGCCTTTAAATGTCATTGTGCTATGGCATATTTGGTAATAACTCAAACTACACTCGAATTAGCTCCAAGTACCTCTAAATGTGCAATTTATTCTTACACAAGTCTCGATGTTAACACGGTATTCGACTTTTAGGTACACGGTGACTAAGCGTTTCGCGCCGTAGAAAAATATTTTTCACACGATATTTAAGCTCATTGTTGAAAGTCGGAGATGTTTCGTTTTGAGAGATTCTCCACCTCGCGAGTCTCAGAGCAATTTCCGCATTTCTGAATTTAAATTCTTCTTCAATTTGATAATTCGAAACTCGATGCCGATACGTGCTATGGAGTGCACAGGGACTTACAAGGATAAGGGTTAAATACCTACAGTAGAATGAGTAGAATGATTCTAATATATATATTAAGAAGTATAAGGAACCCGCAACTTCGTTCGTTCGCGTATTTTTTCTTATTTACCTTAGTTGGGAAAAAGTGTCAATCAATCTTTGGATATCCAGCTATCTCTTCACTAAAATTGGTTAAAATCCGTCAAGCCTATACAAATACAGCACCTCTAGCACAACTGTGTCCGCGACTATTTCTCGCGCGAGAATTATTAACTGTCTCTTTCTTCGCTGTACTGTGAGAGAGTGACGGACGATGCTATGTCACGCGACAAGAGCCTCGAAGCGTAGTTATTCTAGACGAGCTGCATCATGATATTAGGAATTTTCCTGAAATAATAATCGCATTTCCGTCTGAAACTGATTTTCCATACAAGTAGAGTAGTGTAGAAGAAGTTGTAAGAGAAGCGCTAAGATCTGCATGATCTTCTGATAGATTTGGCAAGAAGGATATCGACCCGTAACGTAAAAAAGCAATTATATTTTTATTTCAGACTAAGTCCACATCTTGTTAGTAACATACATACCTATATGCTTAGAAACTACGAGTATGTTAGGTTAAAAAAAAGAAAATACAAATTAGAAAAGAATTTTTACACTTAAGCTTAACAGGTACGTCCGGTCTACTTACTAAAGATATCTTAACGTGGTCCTAATCTGCTCAATCCAGTGCTTCAATATTGTGCAGTTAAATCTGTCAGCAATCACCTTCAGAATACTGTTGTGAGTCCTCCTGACACGGCCCAACAGCGGAGTAAAATAAGCGCACTCTAAGGCATTGAGTCGCAATAATTTTTTTCTGCAACCTACCTAATATTATCTGTTTTAAATAATATATAACTTGAAAATGCACACGGCATTCAACGACTTAACGCAGCTGTCTTAATACCAACCCGTTACTTATCGGATCTAGCAAAATTATACGTTTCACTTAATATTTCTCAAAACAATGTACTTAACTAAAAGCGTGAACACAAGATTAAAGACCATGTTAACCATAATGATAACAATCCATACGCCAAAGAGTTCCAAATTGTACGTCAATCTGTCTGACCGAATTCCGCGGTCGGACGCGCTTGTTCCTTCTTTTAATCTTCAATATTACCTTAATTTGGCATGTTCGATAAAAGGTCGGGTCAATTTTCAATGCGTTTCGCCTTTGACTCGCTGTGTGGCGATATTGATAAACGGATCGTAAAAGATGAAACATAATATTGAGTACAGTCACTATCATTTCATGTTTCATTTTAATTCCGAAAACAAAAATATGGCATATTCATATTTACTTATCAATAGGTACCTACTCTTAAATGAAACAAAGCAGTCTAGTCTAGTTAGCTAGACTAGAAAAAGATATCGTCAGTCAAAAGACGTACACTGCCTGAGACAGTCCTCCCTCAAAAAAGGCCACCACGATAGCATCGTATCCAGATGACTCTAGCGATCTTCCCCAGATCATCCGTCCACCTTGTGGCTCACCCATGCCGCTCTTTCCGTTGCCTAAGGAACTCGTCAGCCCTAGCGACGGTCGGTTCAGAATAAAGAAGATAAGCTTAATTAGTTTCCGAGTGGACTTTATTTAATCATCGGCTATTCTGCTCTTGATTAAAAAAGTTAATCCTTCTCAATAGCAATAATAAAGTATCATGACACCGAAGATCGATATCAAAACCAATTATTTGTAGGCGGCTATAGACAACACGTCTCGTTTCATAATTTTAATTACTCCACAAAGGTAATATGTGACCCCTGTAGCGTTATAGTGGACTGAAACAATGCGTTTGCATTGTTTAGATGCGCGTGCGCATCGAGTACAGTCACCAGCAATTATCAACGTCATCATTCAAGTCCGGACTTACCTCTAAAATATCCATTACGGGCCTATGCCTAAATTCGTTGTTTTTAATTACATCTAAGGTATCAACAATATATGTGTAGGTACTTGAGCGATTGGCTCTATTTTTCTGAAAATTTGTCAATGCTACTGAATGCAGGTCAAATAGCAAAATTCGAATCACCGCAGATACAGCTCGATATGACCGGTACAACGGTCAAATGGCAATATTACAATCCTAAAGTTTAAACGTTCTGGAGTGGAGAGTGGAGGATCCGATGAGGACCACGGGAAGCCGTTGCAAAAGGCAGCGTGGGATCTGTCATGATAGAGATCCCATGAGAAGCCTGTATCCAGCAGTAGTGAACGTCATTCTGCTATATCATGATACTAATGACTCCGTATTAGGGGCAGGAAAGTTTGATCGTAAGGCATATTAACTGTGAGATGTATGGACGTAAGTAAAACAACCGATGCGTGCAACTGCTGATTTATTACTGGTTTAGGCGGGTGACAAGTAATGAACACAAGCGCGTTAACGTGTAGCTAGGTACATATATATCATCCCTCCCACACTAGTCTTGAACCCTGTCAACAATAGAAAAATAATTATATACCTAAACTTCTTAACATCTTAATAACTAAAACATCTTAATATAACTATCATTTAATTTTATAAACTACTGGTCGTCTCGGACGCAACTGGTGCCGCGGCGCCGGCTGCCCGGCCGCGGGCGGCTCCGCAGCTGCAGGCGCGCCTGGCTCTGCCGCATGCGCCTGCGCCTGCTCGCCGGCCGTGTCCGGCGGTGCGGCGGCGGCGTCAGCCGGCGCAGGGATTCTAGTCTCCTGCTCGGTGACGTCGCCGTCACACTCTGCCCACACCTCGTCCTCGCCCTGGACCACATTCTCCTCTCCCCCTACAAGACCGCTCGAGGCGGGTGTCGCGGAAGGTACATCGACCTCGGGTGCAGTTGGAGAATAGAATGCGGGCCCTCGCCGATTGGTGGGCACTGGATCAACAGAAGGTGTGTCAAGCGGAATATCTCCTTTGTACTTAATAAGTTGATCCGTATGTCTTATGCAATAAGACTCATATTTAAATATAAATATTCTGTACATCTTAGTACCTACGTTCGCCTTAACAATACCACGTTCCCAACTTTCCTTACGTGCACTGTACCATCGGGCCAAAACAATGTCACCGATATCGAAAGTTCTTCGATGAAACAATACTTCAGATTTGTTTTGTCTTATCGGTGATCGTACCAAATCGAGTCGAGTTGTTAAATCTCTGCCAAACATCAATCTAGCCGGCGATTCGCCTGTGGTACAATGGACAGTATTTCGGTACTCAAATAAATATCCTAACAATTTCTCATGTATAAGGTCTGGTTTTAAGTTATTTTGCAGAATACATTTGATCATTTTCTTACACATTTTAACGGAACATTCAGCCAAACCGTTGCTATTCGGGTGATAAATAGGTGACGTAATATGTTCGATGCCGTTGCTGGAACAAAATGAATTAAATTCGCTACAGTTAATTTTAACATCGTTATCTGACACTAATGTATTCGGTAAACCGAACGTAGCAAATATGCCCTTAAGTTTGGAAATCAGTGCTTGTGTTGTTGTACCGTTATTCATGTATAAGCACTCGAGCCATTTACTGTACGCGTCCACAACAACAAGATATACCCTTTGCCCTATTGACATATAATCTATGTGAATACGATAGAACGGTCCGGGGGGTCGCGGCCAGGGCGCGGGCGCCTCCTTCGGCGGCGCCGGCCGGAGCGCCAGGCACGTCTCACACGCGCCACTCACACGCTCGATATCGCCGTCGATTCCTGGCCACCACATCCTACTGCGCGCGTTAGATTTCATTTTTATAATACCTAAGTGTGAGCAATGCAGCTCAAGTAGCATCTTTTCTCTGAGCGCGCTGGGAATAACGACCCTATGCCCGCGTAATAAGGTCCCGTTTTCCAACTGTAAATCAGTTTTGCATTGAAAATACGGTTTTATCGATATACAACTTATCTTACGTGGCCACCCATTGTTGACATATTTGATCACAGTTTTTAAAATGGGGTCATTTTCCGTAGCCTGCTTAATATCACTAGCCTTTATCGCGGGAGAAACCGAATCAAGGAATTTCAATGAACAGAACCTATCAAATTCCCCATCCGTTTCTGTTACTGTGTCTGCCAAGGGAGCCCGAGAAAAATAGTCCGCTACTAAATTACTTTCGCCGGTCGTATACTGCACAACGTAATTATATGCCGATAATATGATTGCATACCTTTGAAGACGCAACGCTGTAGTCACAGATATACCTGTGTCGTTATTAAAAATGGACACCAACGGGCGGTGATCGGTTTTAAGAATGAAAGGTTCGCTACGGCCATAAAGGTATTGATGAAACCTTTTTACACCGAAAATTATGGCCGTAGCCTCCTTCTGAATCTGGCTATAGTTACGCTCGCTAGCCGTTAATGATCGGGAACCAAAAGCTAGAGGACGTTCGATACCTGCTCGGTCGCGCTGCGAGAGCACCACGCCGAGGCCAGCGGGCCCAGCGTCTACCGCCAGCACGAGCTGAGCCGAGGGCTCGAAGTGTGCCAGCGTCCGCTCGGAGGCCAGCTCATTCTTCACGCGCTGCACGGCGCTGCGTTGTCTCGCGCCCCACTGCCAGTCTGCGTCCGCTCGCGTCAACTCATGCAGCGGGCTTAAAATGCTTGAAGCGTTGGGTATAAAGTTCCTGTAGTAATTAACTACGCCTAAAAAACGTTTCACTTCAGTGACATTAGTGGGCTCTGGTGCATTTATTATGGCCTTAACCTTATCGGGACAAGTATGTAACCCTTCTTTATTTATAACGTATCCTAAATACGTGACACTGGGCTTAAAAAAATCGCATTTTTCTTGTTGAAGTCTAAGACCTGCTTCGCTTAGCCTACTTAAAACCTCGCGTAACCTACTTAGATGAGTCACTTTATTAGGCCCCGTAATGCAAATATCGTCGAGCCAACAGCTCACTCCGTTGATTCCTGAGAGAAGGGTTTCCATGGACTTTTGGAAAATCGCAGGAGCCGGGGCTAAACCGTAGACCAGCCGTGTAAATTTTAGAAGTCCCTTGGACGTATTAATAGTCGTAAGTTCTTGCGATGAGTCACATAATAAAAACTGATTATACGCATTTTTCAGATCTATCTTACTATAATGCTCCCCTCCTCCTATCCTAGCGAAAACTTCCTCGATTCGAGGTAAGGGGTACTTGTCTATAACCAAGTCTTTATTTAAAGTGACCGAATAATCGCCTGCTATCCTTACCTTGCCGTTTTCCTTTAAAACGGGAACAATAGGTGTGGCATATTGCGAGTGATTAACCGGAACTAAAATACCTAACCCAATTAAACGGTCTAACTCTTCTTCTACCTTGTTTTTTAGAGCAAAGGGTACTGGCCTGGGCTTAAAAAATTTTGGGAATGAATTATCCTTTAACCGTAGTGTAATTTTAAATTTATTAAATGACCCGAGTTCGTCCCGCCACAAATCGGGATATTGTTCCAGCAACCTGTGTACATCATCATCATTACAGTGACTTATCTTATTAATTTTTGTTGATAAAACCAAGTTAAACGCCGACATAAAATCTCGCCCGAGTAGGCCTGGCCCTACGCCTTTTAATACAAATATATCAATAACCTTAGTTAGGCCGTTATACGTCGCGTCAATCGTAAAATATCCGAGGGGCGATATTTTATGTCCGTTATACAAACACATCTTCACATTACAATCTTTTAATGTATATTTGGAAAAAATATCTAAGTACATTTTTTCAGGCATTACGCATGTACCCGAACCTGAGTCTAATTCCATTAACATAGGGGTG
This sequence comes from Apotomis betuletana, assembly GCA_932273695.1. Lineage (NCBI taxonomy): Eukaryota > Metazoa > Arthropoda > Insecta > Lepidoptera > Tortricidae > Apotomis > Apotomis betuletana. The sequence goes on from OW026315.1 coordinate 6,788,929, forward strand.
TTTCCTAATGTTACATTTAATTCAATAGGTTTATTGTTCACATACCTCAAATTATATAAATGACATTCCTCGCAACAGTTTTGCTCAACCGTGTCCTGCACACACTCCATATTATTAAGCCGCGTATTTTTGCATACTTTCTTCAAGTGTCCGACAACACCGCACTTCTGGCACCGATAGGATTTGTAACGACACCGGCCACCGTCGTGACTCTTCATGCCGCACACAGAGCATCTCGAAGTCGAAGGCTGCTGGTCGCGAGATGCCGCCGGTGTCTGCGCGCCGCCTCCGTAGCGTCGCGCACCACCGCCGCCGCCAGACTTGTACCGACCCTCGCTGTATGAACGATACAAGGATTCCTCCTTGATGGCAGGGGTACTCGTCATCACAGCCTTTGCCTCCCTGGCAGATTCTGCCTTCTCTGCTATCTCCAACGCCTGTCCGATTTTTAAAGACGAAGCATCTCGCTCAAACAATTTTTCACGTTCAGGGCCTGGACCCAGGCCTAGGACAAAACGATCCGCTAGGTTCGTTTCCAAGGCAGCACCGAAGTCACAGTAGCTAGCTAGACCCCTTAGTCGTGCCGCCCAGTCTCCCAAACTTTCACCTGAGTTCCGTGTCGCTCCATAAAATCGTGCTTTATCTGCATATGAGCACTGCTTTGGCTTAAAGTGACCGTCGAGTAATTGAATCAGCTGGTTGTACGAAAGCGTATCAACATCTCCGGGGTAGGCGAGATTGCGCAGCAAGCGGTATGACTCATCCGTAATATGAGTTAGCAGAATTGCACTCTTATTATCGTCCGTCACTTTATTTACCTTAAGGAACTGCGTCAATCGTCCTTTAAATATTGACCACTCGCCCATTTTATAATCAAAATTGGTTAAATTTCCCAAAAGAGACATAACTATTTTTTTACACACACGCGTGGGGTATTTGAGATCCTCGTACGACACTGAGATGTATGGACGTAAGTAAAACAACCGATGCGTGCAACTGCTGATTTATTACTGGTTTAGGCGGGTGACAAGTAATGAACACAAGCGCGTTAACGTGTAGCTAGGTACATATATATCAAACTGTCAATAGGAAAAGCGTAGAGTCATTTAGATTGAAACACTTTGCTCCCACAAGGCATAGTTACGACTTACGACTGTTGCATTCTTACGCCTTGTTTTCATTTTGAATTGAATACAACTGTTGTTTGATTGTAATTACACCAACTGACAGTGAATTTATTTTATGGAACCTTTATCTTACAATGTTATCACTGTTATCAGGCCTCCAATCATTTAAATCAAAGCCCTTTCCCTTGAGCTATTTGCATTCCATCAATTAGCTCATTTGATGGATATGATAGCATTGATAGCTTATTGTTTATTTAAGATCGCTAAGACGGCATAACGGAAAATGCATTAAAGTGATAAACTTTAACTTTACGCTTCGCATGCAGGGAATGATTTCGTCTGACATCCGTATCTCAAAATAGTTATCACGAAGAACCCTATCCTCTAACCATACATCATCGTCATTGCATACCTTTACATAATTGCGCAATGATGAAAACATTTTGTTTAGGCATCGCTTTCAAAAATAAAATATCTAAATCATAAACTTTTTCTGCAAACGTTAATCTACCAGCACTTCGGAAAATATACACCGAAAAAGTAAAAAGGCCCGCAGAAATTTTTCGTAGTCGCAACCTATCGTAAAACCTATCAAAGGTTCTCCATTTTATTCCCATCCCGTTATCTTTACTTCGATAGCACGTGTGGTCTGCGTCGACAATGGGAACAACCAAAGGTCGTACATCCGATACCTTAAGGTTTACGGAACAAACGCCAATCAGGTACTACCGTAGGGCCGGAGAAATCCCTAACCACAATCGGATGAAGGGAACACGGTCATGCGGTCAAACGCCATTGTAGACCACCAGATAAACATGTCTAATAAATACGATCATTCAAGATCTGGTCCCCGACAAAACTAGTTCTCGTTTTATCTAGAAAATACCTGCGATTTTGTACAAAAAGGGATTTGGTTTGAAAGCAGGTAAACTGGTTTTTTGATGTATTTATCTAATACTCTCTTGTAGGCAATACAAAATTAATGTAGGAACTTCCTCATATGAGAAATCAATCCATTTGAGAATATTTCACTGTTCATTTGGTGGTCTATAATATAAGGACCAAATTCCAAACTGTCATATTGTTTCCAATCTTCGACACATACTCAATTACAGGGAGATTTGCTATGGTGGTGTAATCTCACCTAGTGTTAGCTGGGCGCTAATTTGAATGTACTTTGAAATATCGCCAAATAAGCGATGACTCAGATATATCTTAGGTATATCGCCTTTAAAGGTCATTAAAACGGGTGTGTAATGATCGATATAAAAATAAATGGTATAAGTATGTTTGATATAACAACATTTGGTATAACAACATTTGGTATAATGACTCATTTGATATAATAAACCTTTGGTATAATTTCAAAATATCTATTTTTATTTCGTATACTTATCATTTGGTATAAAACTTATTTCCTATAACCATCATATGGTATAACAACATTTGGTATAACAACATTTGGTATAATTTCATATGGTATAATGTTCATTTGGTATAACAACATTTGGTATAATTTCATATGGTATAACAACATTTGGTATAACAACATTTGGTATAACAACAGTTGGTATAACAACATTTGGTATAATTACGCTCGTCGTACCTAACCATGACTCTATTACAATGTAACTTTCATGTTTGAGCAGTTTGAGCGGGTATTGAGCCTTTAAACGTATTGTATCCTTTTTTTTTTTTTTTTGCCACCTTTTTCCTTTTTTTCCCTTTTTCCTTTTTTCCCCTTTTTTCCTTTTTTTTCTATCCTAACCTAACCTACGTTTCTCTTGAACTTTCGGTTTAAGTTTTTTTTATGCGGGGGGGGGGGGGGGGGGGGGGCTATTTCTCTATACCCTATACGTTATGCCATTTGAACGTTAGATAAAATAAACGTTATACCATAAATTCATTAGACGAAATATGCATTATACTAAAAGAATGTTATATTAAATGTTATTCGATAAAATGATCAGTATATGAAACAATAATTATATCAAATGTTGATATATTAAGTGTTGTTATATCATTCAATCATTATATCAAATGAGCATTATACCGACTGAAATTATATCAAAAGTTGTTATAGCCATCGTTACGCACCCCATTAAAACGCAATATTTACGTTTTTTGAAGTCTTGTGGAGCGAGGAAAGAGCTTCACCAGGATGGGGCTAAGATCTGCATGAAACGTGCTTTTGCTACCGGTTTTGTATGAATATCAATGTTAAGAGGTTTTAGTGGTTAACCAGAAACAATTAAACTTCTCACCACAGGCCATCTTCAACTAATTTGTGAAATGATTATGAAAAGCGCTTTCTCGTACAGCAAATTTTCAACGTGATATTTATCTTCGATGGTATGCTAACAGACTGGACAGATTTAATTTTTATAATAATTGAACTAGCTCGCCATTTCAGTGCTCAAAATAGACTATCATAGTTTTGCATAGGGTCACTATAGGAGAACTGTAATTATATACTTGTTTGCCATTAAACTTGCCATTGACTTATTATTATCTGGTAAAAATTGTAAATATAAGACTATTCTTAGTCTCGATACTCTCGATTATTTTAACTTCATTAATTTCAGTTGTATCTGTTCCCCTATAACATTTTTAAGTTATAACAAGTAATTTTATAATCAAAACACATTTTTGTTGGATATCCCTAAAATGGATAATCGAATTGAAACTGAAAGTTTAAAAATTCATGTCCACTGAATCTTTCAGTTTCAGTTAACTGAAGTAACTTAAAATAATTTATAATACTCAAAGAATTCCTTTTTGATTTCCAGAATGCGTCGTAGTAGAAAGAGAAGGAAATTGACGCGTGGTGCAGAACGGTTGAGGAGGGCTCGTGAGATTCCAAGCGGGGATCCTGACTGCCCCGGCCTGGCGCGGCGGTACCACGAGTGCAATACTGAGGTAAGATGGTCTTCTACGCACAGTATATGCCCTTACAAGAAGACTGACCAGTTTGCTAGCTAAAAGTCAGTTAGTTACCATTTAACTGAACTGGAAGTGGCTGGCTAGATAAAAGTCAGTTAGCCTAATTCTAGAACTTTGCTCTCTTAAACTGGCCATTGTTGAGTCAATCAACCAGTCAGTCAATAAGTAGGCCAACCAGTTTCAAAAGTTTAGCAATAAGTTTCGCAAAGGTAGTGTGCGCCTTTGCTCAACTTCTGCTGCAGGTTCTGATGTAGGTAGATCAGAAAAGGCGAAATTAGCAAACGCTAGACTGGCCTTACTAAACCTATGACCCAAGGCCCACGATTATCTGTACAGAGATACATACTTACACAGGCAATTAACCTAGCAAGATATTATACCTACTATTTCCAAACTTAATAACATTGAGATTAAGGCCTCACTCACGGATGTGTCAGGAACAGTTCGACATGTTTCCAATCCGTATGGCGTTCTTTCATCTTCAGGCATATCGATGCGATCAGGTTCAAGATGGTTTGTTTCATACGGACCAAATCATATCCTTGTATATTTGTTAGAAATCTCTTATGAATGTTTTCTTTTACTTTTCCAGCCGTGTCCTGGTCCGCTCCGAGACTCACGTGCCGAGCAATGCGCCGTGTATGATCGGCGGCCCTTCAGGGGCAGGTTTTACACTTGGGTGCCGTATGTTGATGGTAAGTTAAACTTGTACAATACCTTCAACCTTCAGCAAGCATTCAGTCCACCTAGTTCTTCTTTAGATGCCATCTTCTACTGAGGCTTGTCTTCCACCTTCGGTTGGCGATCATCCTTGCAATGTAGGCTTTGTCAATGGCTTTTTAAATATTGCTGCCATCGCTATTTAAGTACAAATAGCCTTTGAGAATAGCGCTTTTTTAAATAGCAATCGTGTATTCAGCCAGAATTATTTGCTAATGTTTTTAAGCCAAGATGTCTTCGTCTCTAACCTTTTACAAACCTCTATTCCAGGCGACTCACCCTGTACCCTGAACTGCCGCCCGCGCGGGCAGCAGTTCTACGCATCTTTAGCCCTCGTGACAGATGGTACTCCTTGCACCAAACCCGGCTACAGAGCCATATGCGTCCAAGGATCTTGCAAGGTAAGTTTACATTACATTTTGACACAAAAGGCATTTGAGTGCTAGTTAACATAATCCATGCCAATAAAAACGTTCTTGGCTGAGCTGTAAAATTGGAAATTTCTAGCCAGAATATGTGCTGACCTTAAAAACCTGCATTACCTAAAGGCGAATTCTACCCTTATTATAGTTAACACCATGTTCCTGAAATAAGTAGAAGACACAATGTTATGTACAACAATTTACGCATGATTGGCAAAAGGGTCAAAAATCAGAGAATGTAATGACATGTTTAATTTTTATAATTGATTTATGACCATATGGTGCATACGCAAAATACAAAATTTTCATTAAAACCGAGATGATTAGTAGCACTCGTATTGGTTCAAACCAGCTACTCACTACTAAATTAACCCTCCTTCCCTGAGCCATTTTGCTTGATAAAGTTATTGTTACTTAGAGAAAAAAACGGTGACAACCCCATGGATAAAATCCCACAAATCAAAACCAATCGTTGTCGATGGTGTCGATTTCACAAATTAGCCTCAATAGACAGGACGCGTCGCGCCACAGGTGGCCCTTTCCGATCTTTTACAAAACGATATTATAACAGCCATGCAATCCCTATGTACAAACGTCCTTTTGTGCTAGTCCAAACTTTCACAAAACGACATAAGCGTCATCCAGTTCCCATGCCAATGCGTCTTTTTATAATAGCTCTCCCGATTGTATCCGATTGTGGTCGCCGCAGAAAAAAGGAACGAGTCAATTTAGAACTTTTTTGTCGGTACTTTACCGATAAGGTTACTCCTTTAATTGGTTAGACTAATGATAGTTATTTTTCGAATATGACATCTTAATAGTTATAATAGTGCAACAAAATTCAGAAAAGCAAAATAATTGTAGAAATGAATAATTATACTAAAACTTAATATTAGATACGGCACATTCTACAGCAAAAATAACATCCTCATAAATCTCCGAATGAGCTGTCTGTTTGTGCAGATTTCAATTGATGATTGCGCACATTTCTGACGCTTGATTTAATATTTCTGCTGCCGACGGTACCTACTGTTGCAGTGGTACCTTACATTACAATCTAATAAGATGATTGTGTAAACACCGACCAAGCGCCTTAATTTCGTTTAGTACTGCTACTCAGCAATAGATGGCGCTAGTAGTCCCTTTGTAGAGACATAGAGTAAGGAAATGTTTGATCTATGGTAGAGATGATAAACTACAATAAGTTTTAATAAACTACAATAACTTACATATGTATTAATAACAATAAAATATTTATTATGTTTACTAATGATTCAGTGAGTATAACATTAGTTTATTTTAGTAGTAATGAGATTTATTTTTTATGTAACAATAAGGTAAGGTGCGTTTATTTTCAACACAGTCATATTCATTATTATGTTTACCAGAGAATTACTATGGAAGTAAAAATAATGCCATGGTCTAACGAATTTAACTTTAGAATAACTACATACATTAATAGATGTTCTTACCTGTTATGACCTACGGAGCCGAGACGTGGCCACTCACCATACGACTAGTCCACCAATTCAAAGTCGCTCAGCGAGCCATGGAAAGAGCTATGCTTGGTGTGTCTCTTAGGGATCAGATCCGAAACGAAGTAATTCGACAGAGAACCAAAGTTACCGACATAGCACAGCGGATAAGCAAGCTGAAGTGGCAGTGGGCTGGTCATATCTGCCGTAGAGCCGATGACCACTGGGGCAAACGAGTCCTGGAGTGGAGGCCACGAATCGGTAAACGTAGTGTAGGGCGCCCTGTAACAAGGTGGAGCGACGACATTCGTAGGACAGCGGGTAGTAACTGGAGAACGAGAGCTGAAAATCGAGCTCAGTGGCGTGCCATGGGAGAGGCCTATGTCCAGCAGTGGACTGAAACAGGCTGATGATGATGATGATGATGATTAATAGATGTCGTTTGTATCTTCAGTACACTCGTTATTCTGAAGGCACGTATTAGCTATAGCCTTTTTTACCTGGGATAGTGGCGCTACAAACAGCCATTATATGACAATAATCTGCATACGTATTTATATTTGCACTATAAAAGGTCAGTAGCTAGGTTTCTAGGCGTATTTATTCTAAGATTTCTCATAAATCAAAAGGAATCCTTTAAAATGACGCAATTCGAGGCGATTCGCTTATGAGAAAAATTTCCGAAGCTCATATCTGTATATGAGTTTTTGGAATCCTTTTCGTGATGTGTCCCTCCGCTCGCTATTGTAGGTTACCCAAGTAGATACCCGCTTCCATTTAAGTTAACCCTAGTATCCAATATCTTTATCACACACTACGCTTTAGGCAGTACAAATTGCGAGATTTCTCTCATACACAACCCTCGACACAAAAGGTCAATTCTAAATTGAATTTATACGGCGTTTACGTCTCTTTGTAATGACATGCGACCGTCAGTTGCTTTGGACCCTGGAGGGCTGATCCATCACTTGCCGCATACAATGGTAATGATAGTGACCCTAACGTTACCAGGATAAAATTAACCATCGATTGTATCATGTGGCGAATGTTTCAGGGTTTAAGTTATGTTGGTCGTTTGTTAGAAACTGATAGTGATCGTGTACCGTGTTAGAACCTTAGTAACAAAGTGGAAGTCTATGTTTGTAGGGAATGTTAAGTTAGTACAAGTAAATATAAAAACGTACCTACATGTGTAGAGCTTTTCAACCACTACTTCCCCGCCTACTAAATTTGAACAAATGCGGTGGCCACCACACAATCGAAAAAAAAACCGCAAGGACAATAATTATACTTTTATCAAAATTTTGCGACTGACAAAAAATACGGTTTGGCTAAACCCCGCTTTTAAATAATAATAATAAATGTAACCCAAACAGCAAGAATTGACATATTCCCCGTAATAGAGATATTGCTAATAGAAGCAGATATTTCAAAGCTCATCGTGTAAATATTGTGTATGTTATGTGTATGATGCGGAGCCGCCCGTGCGTCAGTCTGACGGACCTGGCCGGGTTTTTATACAATTTATAACAATTCATATTTTTAAGACAAAAAAAATGGTTACTTCTCCGTATTCCGCTTAGAAAAAGGATGTAATTGACACATTGTTTTTATATTTTTGTTAAGATAATTACCTAATTATGAATTTATTAAAATGTACTCGTTCTAAAATGTAGTAACTCCAAAACTATGACACAATGGAAGGGTTGGTACTTTAGTCTAGTGTCTATGAAAAAGAAACGAAAAACGTTTTGGTTGACATTGTTGACAGCTTATTTTTTTTCGCGGATAGGTCGAAGACGATAACTCTATCCAGGGACCTAATTCGAGAATGCCGTTTGAGAGATCGCAAAACGTCAAAACTCTATTAGATAACTGCGATATCGCCTTTGAACTGTCATTAAAATGCGAAGAGCTTCAAGTGACATATCTCATCTCCATCATCTCTCCAAAATTGGTCGAATTACCCCCCAGGTATAGTTGTCGTATATTTCGGTTATTAAATGTATTTTCATATATATATATTTTTACACAGAAAAAAATATTATAATAAATACCTATTTTAGCGCGTAAACGACGCAAAGGTCGCTCGATCTCTATATTAATTTTCATCTGTCAAAAATATGAAATGTTCTCATTATAGCCCTAAAACTACCTTATGATCTGAAAACGTTTAACGTACACTTCCTCATATATCAGTGGTGGAGGTAGGTCAAGTATTGGCGTTCAGCGATCGACAACAATTACTGTCAAACAATAGCAACCGATCTGATGCCGTTACCGCCCGCAGGGGCAGGTGTGGCCAACTGTGTCTGTCAGAATATTAGTTTTGCATTTCAAATTGATCAATGCCGGTGATATGCGTAACTGGAAATGCTGTAAATATCCACGGTTCGTAAGTGTAATCTAAATTGTATTACAGCAAATTATACTTAGATAGAATGCCAGTATATTTTCAAGTATTGCGTTCTAATTGTTAAACACGTATATGACGCAGAGGGCGCTCCAGTGGCGCGGAATTATGGAGTCAAGGATTTGGAGTGATTGACGTAAGGATGTGATAGCTCAGGTGGGAGAGCACTGCACCGGAGGCGTGGGGTCACGGGTTCAAGTCCTGCTTGCATGGCGGTGGATCGCATTACATTTTTGATAATTTAACTAAACGCGGCAATACTGTAGGGTCGTCTCGTTTTCTTAGATTGATTATAAAGGGACGACACTATAGCATTGCCACTTTTTAATTTTTACTCTTTTATGTCGTTCTTAGTTCCATGGAGGTTTAAGGTTAATTTTCTCGGTTGTAACTACATACCCCTATGTGGCAGACAATAATATCAGACAAATCGACCTAGTAGTTCAGCCCTAATAGAATGGCGTTATTGACGACGCGGTTGGGGCAGTTTTTAGTGCACTCTGCCGGCTGTCTTGGGTTGGAATCCCGGCCAGGGCAAATATTTATGTGATGTACTCGAATATTTGTTACTGGGTCATGGATGTTAACTATATATTATGCATACATATGTACGTATAACGTCGTCTAGTACCCATAATACAAGATTTGTTTAGTTTGGGACTAGTTCGGTTTGTGTTCATTTATTTTACAAAATTGTACAAATAAATAGGTAGGTACCTACACATTGAAAAAGTCCACGACCCAGTAAAAAAATATAAAAATAGCTCATTAAGAAAATATTTGCTCTTGCCAGGATTCGAACCCAGGATCGCCGGCTTCGTAATCGTAGCCAGCTGCACTATCAGCGTGTCGTCTTAGGGTGCGTCTCTACTGACGCTGGGCGGAGGTGCGGAATAGATTAATCAGAAAAAATTATCGGAGCTGAGATACAGATTTGAACTCAGATGGCTGATCTATTAATTAATTGTATTTTATTGCATGTTGAGACACCTAGAGACTCTATACATCTCTGGGTATATTTAATATGTTAAATTGATCGTTGAAAAAATAATCCCACCAAAAACATTTCATGTAAAATTGACGGCCAAGACTCACATTCTCATAACGCTTTCGCTGTAAAAAAGTTATCAGATCCCAGGAAAAGCCAAGCCCCTAAGCCCCGACTTTACTAACCCCACCACCTTGGTTTAAAAAGTATGGCATCAACTGGCTTCAAGCCCCTAAACCCGGAGTTTACTAACCCTACACCTTTGTTTCAAAAGTATGGCTTGGCCGTTTCATAGAGTACCGTAAATAAGTCCAACGGACCGTCTGGCCTATATCGTAAGGAATTAAGTTTATAAGTATATATTATCAAAGACATTAACTTAGTTTCTTGATACCATATGGGCCAGACGGTCCGTTGGACTTATTTACGGTACTCTATGAAACGGCCAAGCCATACTTTTGAAACAAAGGTGTAGGGTTAGTAAACTCCGGGTTTAGGGGCTTGAAGCCAGTTGATGCCATACTTTTTAAACCAAGGTGGTGGGGTTAGTAAAGTCGGGGCTTAGGGGCTTGGCTTTTCCTGGGATCTGATAACTTTTTTACAGCGAAAGCGTTATGAGAATGTGAGTCTTGGCCGTCAATTTTACATGAAATGTTTTTGGTGGGATCTCATTTCTTTTTGTAAGGTGCTTTAGTTTTTTTAATTTTTTTGGGCTGTAGGGTTTCTTGAGCGTCAACTGAACAATTGTGTATTTAAGAAATACTTAAGTTTAGCCCCATATATATATATACACTTTTATCCCCTATTATGGGAAACCCATACAAACTTCCATCCCCTTATTTAAAGGGTGGGGGGTGATTTTTTAAAAGTCCTACAATATGTATTTGATTTATAACAATGAGTCCCTATAGGTTTCAATTTTCAGACCTCTAGTATCAAAATTTGCGGAAGTTTCATACAAACTTCCATCCCCTAGTTTAAGGGGTTGGGGGGTAAAAGTTCCAAGTTTTAGAATTATTTTGTTGTTTGTGTACTAATACTAGCTTACATACCAAATTTCAGCTTTCTAGGTCATCGGGAAGTACCCCAGAGGTTTTGATACGTCAGTGAGTGAGTGGCAAAATCGGCGTATTAGAGGTACCTATAAAACCTAAAGTATAAAAGCTAGATCAATTAAATTTTGTACATTTTATATGTTTTCTAACTGCATCTTAACCTGAGAATTTGGGCGCTCTAGTGATAACTGGGACGAAACTGATGAGGGTTTGAATATGAGACGAAACGGTTCGAGAAAAGGTAGGTAGTGCCCCCTTCTTTTTTGTTCGTCTTGGCGGGGGCACTACCGTGCCCCCAGATATTTAAAATACGAAGTCGAAGTGTAGATATGGAAGTAGTAATAATTGTGTATAAGAAATACTTACGTTTAGCCCGATATATACTACTTTTATCGCCCATTATGGAAAACCCATAAAAACTTTCATCCCCTTATTTAAAGGGTGGGGGGTGATTTTTTTAAAATCCTAGAATATGTATTTTATTATTTATAAATAATAAAGGAGTCCCTATATCAATTTTCAGACCTCTAGTATCAAAATTTGCAGAAGTCTCATACAAACTTCCATCCCCTAGTTTAAGGGGTTGGGGGGTAAAAGTTCCAAGTTTCAGAATTATTCTATTGTTTGTGTACTAAACCTAGCTTACATACCAAATTTCAGCATTCTAGGTCATCGGGAAGTACCCCAGAGGTTTTGATACATAAGTGAGTGAGTGGCAAAATCGGCGTATTTTAGGTACCAATAAAACCTAAAGTATAAAAGCTAGATCAATGAAATTAAGTACATTTCATATGTTCCCTAACTGCATCTTAACCTGTGAATTTGGGCGCTCTGGACGGGACTGGGACGAAACTATGAGGGTTTGAAAATGAGACGAAACGGTTCGAGAAAAGGTAGGTAGTGCCCCGCCTCTTTTTTTTTCGTCTTGGCGGGGGCACTGCCGTGCCCCCAGATTTCAAAATTCCTACCTAACATTGATTTGGAGTATCTATATATCTCCTTTACGTGTACGCATGTAATATAATTATAACACTAATGTGATGGAATTGTTTTCAGTAATATTTACGAAAAAATGACTTACTGTTGAGTTTCTATCGGCATTCATCTCAACAGCGGTCTTCTCTTGCGAAATGCCGGTAGATTCACAATCTGACTTGTAAAAGTGCCCTTGTGGCCTACTCGCACTTAGTGAATAAATAATAATAAATATCAGACAACCTCACACAAATCGATCTAGTCCCAAATTAAGCTCAAGAAGGCTTGTGTTATGGGCACTAGACGACGATATACATACTTATATAGATAAATATATACTTAAATACATAGAACTACTATGACCCAAGTACAAATATTCGAGTTCATCACACAAATATATTTGCCCTGGCCGGGATTCGAACCCGGGACCGCCGGGTCAGTAGGCAGGTGTCTACAAACCGAGCCAAACGTGTCGTGGAATAAATTATTTCATTTAATTTAATTTCATTATTCCGCTCCACTTCAGTGGAGACGCACCACCTACCACGTGGTTAGGTCTTGCAGAATAGGCAATTTTTTGAAATGAAATGAAATAATTTATTCAGTAAGTAGGCCACAGGGGCACTTTTACAAGTCAGATTGTGAATCTACCGGCATTTCGCAAGAGGAGACCGCTGTTGAGAAGAAAGCCGAAAGAAACTCAACAGTAAGTCATTTTTTCGTAAATAATAATTAAAACAATTACAATGATTACATTTGTGTTATAACTAATTACACTGGTACACGTAAAGGAGATGTATAGATGCTCCAAATCAATGTTAAGTGAGAACATTAAAATATAAATTCATAATATTAAATATACCCAGATATGTATAAAGTCTCTGGGTGTCACAACATGCAATAAAATATAATTACTTAATTAATTTAATTCCACAGAGATGTATAAGGTCTCTAGGCGTCAACGTGAATAATTTACAATAGAAAATAATTATTAAACCTAAATTTCTTAGAGATGTATATGGTCTCTTTGAATGCCGGTATCGGGAATTCCCGGTACTGCCATACTAAAATCTCCCGGTTGTGCGGGCCCTACACGTAGTAGTACGAGTTTATTAATCTGTGATGTTGGTTCGGTAGAATAACGGGTAATCTAGGCTTAAAACAGGTCTGGATCGTGGCAACGGCACATTACACTGATTCGGAATATTGTGATATGTTTTAGACTGACGACTTTATAGTCAGGGATCGGATATTCGGATGCTATTGTACCTACAATTCGGCGTCAGTGTTGAGTTCCATGGAGGCGGAGTTAATTTAAAATCATTTTGTTGTACCTACCTGTTTACTTTACATGACTATATCAATCAATCAATCAATATTTATTTTACTTAAAAACATGGTGTACAATAATAGGTCTTATAAAATATAAATATCAGTTTCACATGTTTTGCTGTTGATACAACACGTAAAATATAAATCTTATGCTTTAATGAAGTTAGGTACATGGTAATAATAGTAATAATAATCTTAATTAATAGATATCACATTCAAAAGCAACAATGGTCAATAACAACTATCATTTATTTATTACAGCGCTAAATATATCAAAGACTTTCAATGTTCTTTTTTTATTAAATATTAATTTATAGATCATGACATAAATATTCATCTACAGAGTAAAAACATTGCTGTGTAAGCCAACTTTTGAGTTCTCGTTTGAACTTATTTAGGGGCATATTCTTAAGTACATCCGGTAGCTTATTGTATATGTTTATGGACATACAGTAAGTGCCTCTGCTGTACAGTTTGGTTTTTTTAGCCGGCATTACAAGGCGGTCTGGATACCTTGTGTTAAAGTTACAAACATCCTTATTTGTTTTAAAGAAGTCCGGATGGGTTTTTACAAACAGGCAGATTTCGTAGATGTACGTCGATGGCACAGTAAGTAAAAGTAAGTTCTTGTACAAGGGACGACATGAGGTCATAACGTCTGCATTGCATATTGCTCTGATGCATTGCTTTTGTGCTATAAGAACTCGATTTGCATGTTGTGAGTTTCCCCAGAGCAGAATACCATATCTAATTAAAGAAGATACATAACCGTGATACGCCTGCATCGCAGCATCTTTCGTACAAGTTTTTGTCAATCGCCACAATGCGTAGGCAAACGAATTTAATTTATTACATAATGTGTCTATGTGATCCTTCCAAGAGCATTTGTCATCCAACGTGATGCCAAGAAATTTCGTTTGTGATGATTCTTTTATTGTTTCATCAGCTGACGTGACTATTAGGTTATGTTTACTAGCATTTCTATTTAAAAATTGTACAAATGTCGTTTTATTTACGTTAATATTTAAATTGTTTAAGGTCATCCAAGTTACTATTTTAGAAATTGTATTATTTATATCTGCATTATATAGATTAGCATTTTTACACGGTACAACAATAGATAAGTCATCAGCAAACAGAGTACAATCAAATTCTGTTGCATCCGGAAGATCATTAATATATATTAAAAATAGTATATTTTTCTTTAACTACCCAATTTTACAAAAATAATAGGTAATTAACATTTATTTTATTTTACAGTTAGGTACAAAATACTTCGTCAGTTGGATGAACTGAAATATTAAATAACATTTAGTAGATCTACTAACACTACATTATAATATTTACCAACAAATTAACGTATGCTCATTTGCCTTCGTATGTCTTAAAAAACTGAATTCTTTAAAATGAGTCATATCTGGGTCACTATAACACCTAAGTATGTTCGTGATTTTTCAGCTGTACATTCGAGAAAAAAAACGGTTTCCGTTAACATATTTTTCTTATAAAAACGTATTAAAAGTAAACAAAATCATGGACGGATGATATAAGGACTACCAAAGGTTCTTTTTTTGCATCGTCTCTGCTTTGCTCACTGCAAATGAACGGCGCTCTACTTCCAAACATAAATCTTTTGTTCATACTTTGCATTCCTCCAACAGGGTTCGCGTTCGTTGGCGGACGCTTTTCAATACAATACTCTCTCTGTACTCTGTCATAGCATTAACTCTGTCATAGCCCGACTCTCTTTCCCCTCTCCCGCCCTAAAGCAGATTGAATCGGTTCAGTTACACACGACGACGCAGTCCATGCGCCCAGTGCGCCTTCGTCAACCTCTCCAAATTACTCCTGTGGCGCGGAGATAATCCCATTAACAGGTTATACTCCCACACAAAGACCGACTACTGGTAGTGAGGGCTAAACAGCCCTGATACAATTCAAGTCATGCCTAACAAAAGCTTTTCAGTAGTAGTAGTCCTTATTTAATTTGTCCATAACAAAACCAAAACAAAGAATCCGCAGCATATGGTTGGGTGAAGTGGCTGACTCACGACCAGGACCCAAACACGAGTGCTTCTACGTGTGTATCGACTTTATTAATCACTAAATTAAGATAACATTTGCAAAACAACAGCTGGCTTGATGACTTAATAACAAGGAGTTATGGGATAAGTATAAGTGGATCGAAATTAAACAAGCACGAACGACTTTATGAACTTTTTGAAGGAATTATACCTACTTATAGATTTCTATGGTGATGGGTCATAAATGCGATTAAAAATCTTAATAGCGTGATACAGAATCGTCTTTTGTTTTGTATGGGCGCGCGGCGTCATGTCAATCTGGCACTATCTGTTGGGCATAATTTCCTTTGTTCTTCTTCGCATCACGCAGAAACGGTTGGACAAATATTTTAACAACCAATTTCGGTACAGCGCTAGTTGGACATCCAAAGATGGTTATAGCATACTTTTTACCCTACTACGGTAAAAAAAAATACGCGTACGAAGTTGCGGGTGGTAAAATAGATCCGATCAAAACTTCAAATTATAAAAATATACGAGTTTTTAATTCTGCATTATATAGTAAAAAACAATTTCAACTTCGTAGTGCGAAGTAAAAATAAGCAATGTAATAATATCCGACCATGTGAGGGACGCGTCTCCGTTTCTCCTTCTTTGGAAAAAATACTATTGTATGTCCAGAATTTCATATTTTTTTCGTCTACAAGTCGCATTCTCCAATTTTGTGAGCAGGTTCAATAAATACTTTCTTTTTGTCAATTCATATATCAGAATTTATTCAAACGACTGAGTTAAATATTCGAGGTTGAAAATGTAAAAAAATACATAATTTGAGACTTGCGAGGTCATCAACTCACAGGGGCACTAGGTATATAAGTATACGTAAATAAATAAATAAAAATAAAACAATTTAATAACATAGTTTTAAATTCGTTTTCACTGCTTTTTGAACGCTCTCGGATTTATATCACGATGAATTTTCATTATTTAATAACATGTTTCAGCGGTGATATAATGTGACAATAACTATCTACCTTATCCGCCTTAACGAGTTTGATTCAGCTGCAACGACCAGTTGACAACGAAACTGCATCTTTAAATACTCATAAAAGCTTTAGCACTTCTTGGTTTAGATATTATGGTAAATCCTATTTTAGAACCCTCAGGTTGCGTATTCAAAGACGTTCAGATATATCCAGGAGATAGTGAAACGCTGGTAGACTCGGAATTGTAAAAGTGCCCTTTTGTCCTACCTACAGGACTAGTGGTCTGTGAGCAGTAGAGCTAGTGAGGATTTTTCTAAAAATGGCTGAAATACGTCTTTATACATGTCATTTGAAAAAAGAAGACAGCTTCGTAAAGAAAGGCCGAGGCCCTCTTACACGTACACGTACAACTCGACAGGCCAGCTCTACTGTCACACGTGTAAGAGAGTATTTAAAAGTAAGTTTGGTCTAGCGAGCCATATTAGAGCTCATAATAGGTGAAGTCCATAACGTTTTGTATGCTTGGGATCATAGAAATCGCCGTCATAGAAATCGATGAGGGGACTATATTTGAAAAAAAAAAAAAAAAAAAACTAATATATTAATAATAAAACTAAAAACTTGTAATTTTAGTAGCGCATAGCATAGTATTATGTTTGTATTTATCTCCGTTCCCCAATAGTTATATGAATGATCGAAGTCTCACGACTTCCCTGTGCCAATTCCGATCTTTGGACATAAACGGTCTAGCCGCGAGACACATTTATGATGCAAGTGTCAGAAGGGCTACTCCGATGTTTGAAACTCGATCGACGTACAGTGCCGTCCCTGTCAAACAATATTTGGATGAGCAAGACGGCACTAAACGATAGTTGAATATCGAACATTGGAGTAGCACCAGGCCACTGCTTTCATTTCGCACGCCGTAACAGCAGTCTATCGATTAATTTATTACCATTGACCCTATCGATATCGTCAACCAGTCGTTAGATACTCAAGTGTTCATTCTATGACAAATTAATTGGCTATAATGACAGGCTGAATATTCTATCGATTTCTGTTAGTCTTTATATTGGGACATTGAGAATCGTTTTCGCGTGGCTCTGTCATGATGCTTCCTGGTGCTATATCAGTTGTTATTCCGGGCTATCAACTGCTGACGCTGTTCATGAACTAACTAATTACCTAGTCCAAGAACTTGATAAAGGAAATCAGACAATAGGAATCTTTATGGACCTCGCAAAAGCTTTTGACACCGTCCCCATTGCCATTCTTCTCCAAAAGCTAGAAGCACTTGGTATTAGAGGTACCCAACTCAAATTACTAGCAAATTATCTAGACGAACGCACCCAATGCGTGAGGATAGACAATAATATCAGCTCCGACTTAAAAAACACCGCTTACGGAATTCCACAAGGAAGCGTGCTCGCTTCCACCCTATTCTTGATCTATATTAACGACCTTTGTGATCTAAAAATAGGAAATGGTAAAATAATCTCGTACGCTGATGACACTGTACCTACTGCTTTTTTCCGCTAAATCAGCAGATGACGCACATGAATATGCACAGCGAGGTTTTAATAGCGTCAGCACCTGGTTACGGCATCACCTACTAACACTTAACCCAGATAAAACTCAGTATGTAAGATTTTCCATGCGTAAACCTAGCGTAGAAATAACCTACCGCAAGCTCTATGCCCACATATGTAATAACATTTCATCTGTCAAATGCAGCTGCCCGGACATAACGCGTACCGACAAAATTAAATATCTCGGAGTTTTAATCGACGAAACCCTCTCGTTTAAATTCCATGTGGAAGCGCTGTGTAATAGAATCCGTAAGTTAATATTTGTTTTCAAAAAACTGCGGTCAATTGCGGATGAGCAGCTCCTCAAGACGGTTTATTTTGCTCTTTGCCAATCAATAATAACGTATTGCATAACGTCATGGGGAGGCTTGGCTAAAACCACAATACTAAAATTAGAAAGAGCCCAAAGAGCAATCCTAAAGGTCCATACCTATCGTCCTTACCTCTACCCTACTAACCTTATATACAGTGAATGTAGAGTACTAACAGTTCGTCAGTTATTTATCCACGGCACAGTATTAAGGCAGCACTGCATAACTCCTTACAGCACCGAATATAAAAACAAGAGGCGTAAAGATATTGTTTGCTCCTATAACATGCAAGCAAAACATGCTTTTTCTACAAGATTTTTCATATTTCTAGGACCATTTCTTTACAATAGATTAAATGCGAAATTGGACCTATATCCACTAAGCTTCGCTCAATGTAAGAAAGCGCTTCGTGAGTCACTACAAACTATGACGTACGAAGATACAGAGAACTTACTGGCTGTCATGAAATAAATATTTGTTTAGTTGAATTAAGTTCTTTAGTGTAAATTTTAGTAGTTAAGCTACAATAAGATTACTGTAAGATAGATGAATATGTACTGAAATTAAATAATGTAAAGGCTTTCCCATTGCCTGAAACACAGGGGCAACCCTAGTTCAGGTTATGTAAATTGTGAATTTATTTGTTTTTTAAGTATAGAATTTAATCGTCACCTCTGTACATTATGTTTTATCAATAAATTATTATTATTATTATTATTATATTCCACATATATCCTTAGAATACCTAATATATATAGAATTTAATCGTCACCTCTGTACATTATGTTTTATCAATAAATTATTATTATTATTATTATTATTATTATTATTATATTCCACATATTGGCTTCCAATTGCCAGTATAGTTTATTTATAAACAAAAAAACAGAGATTTTACAACCGCGTGAACTTACCGATTTTTTTTTTAGATACAGGAATAGTTGAACATGCAACCCAACCTTTATACAGCTTAAATTAGAGTTATAATGGCTGTATAAACTTATATATAAAGCCTGTTTGCCAACAGAGAAAGCCTTAGGTACGGACAGCCTCAAAAGTAGCTGGCAATTTTACTACTGGCTTATTTCAAATTGCAAACAAAAATTGACAGCTAGTTTTGATTGCTGACTGTGCTACGTAAATCAAGATTTATGCTTTACTTCTTCATATGAAGCTGTGCGTTTTCCAATACACGATAACACGAAAGGATGTTAAAATTGCCATAATTTTGCAAACTGGTGCTACCGCCGTTTTCCTGGTTGCATTGCCTTCTTATTATATGTCTAGAATCTTAATGCGCCGTCATCAAAATGTGTTTCCTATAATTTCTATAAAATTGTAGCGCAATATCTCGTACTTGCATAATATCATAGCGATTTCTTTATAACCTGCCTGCTGTAATCATGTTACTTTGTACTGATCATAAACCTTAGAATACCTAATATATATTCGTTTATATCACATGAGTTATGTTTTATTAACAACCATATAGATTGAGCCATCTGTGTGGTAATTTCATACAAACTGTCAACTCCTCTGTTGGGTTTCAAGCAAATAGGCACGATGGATGTCGATATGCGGAAAATACCCAGGCGGTGAATTTGTGAATGTCCCAGGTCACCGGTGTTTGTCTAGAGTTTTACGTCTTACCATGACCAGGTAGTGAGATTTTCTCCCCACGTAGCGGGCAGAATATCTCACTTTCGACCTAGGATAACGTAAAGTAGTTAGTTTAGTTAAACTAAGTCGTCCTTTGGAGAAAACTTGAAAGACTCTTGGAGTAAGGATTTTATTTAAAATCGAGTGACTATCGAGTGGTCGAAGTAATTCGGCGCGGGTGGATGAGTCAGTCAGGATATTTTCAATAATATGTATAGATTATGCAAAAATGCAAAAGACACACAAAAAAGGAATGTTTCCTCGAGCCTGCCAAACAAAACTAGTCTCTAAAAGAAGCCGTTAAAACGCAGTGCTCTAAATTAAATACTGTCATCACCTTCTCAATTCGTACACGCAGTAGAACGGTACCAAAAGACGAATGTGCTGTTATTATAATACAATCTAGAGTCACATAAGACGTTCTTTAAACGATGAGATTATATTACATATTTTGCTACTGACATAATTTCGTATTTGCAGAGCTGGTGGCAATTGCAAAGTAAATATTGGTTGTGATATGAATACTTTCAGTTTCAATGAAGACGATTGTGTTTCTGGCTTACATTTAGAGTTTAAAAAGTTCACCCCTAATGCGTATGCGTCTCCTTGGTAATTCTACTAAAAGCTAAAATAAATAAATAAATAAATAAATATTAAGGGTCAATCTTACACAAATCGACCTAGTCCCAAACTAAGCAAAGCTTGTACTATGGGTACTAGACGACGATATACATAATATATAAATACATACATAGATAACATCCATGACCCAAGAACAAATATTTGCACAAATATTTGCCCCGGCCGGGATTCGAACCCGGGATTTGTTCGCTGACAAGGTGACCTTTTACCATAGCACGGCAGAATTTTACCATACCGTGCCTGTTGTTCCGCCGCAGTAGTTGTACCGCCGTAGACAGAAACAGACGGAAGGAAAGTCGTACGGGAGGGAAGTACGTAAAGGGAGGTCACGACCTTGAACTCTAAGGAATACAACGCAAGGAGGACCATTATATTATTATATAGAGGATTATAAGGTCTATTGATGGGCCTTTATTGCCTGAAACGCATCATTTAATTTGATTAACGTTCAACTACGCTAGTCAATGTCGTTTGACTTCGACCAAACTCTACATTTCATCACCATTAAATTACACTATCATCATAATCTGATTAGGGTCATTAATGGATTTTAAAGATCTTTCCAATTTATCGCCACTGAGCACATTCCACAGCGAAAGTAACTTGACGTTACTTTAATCCGTGACGCGTTCACACATGCTGCCTAAAAGCTTATTTAACCCTTATTCGGCTTATTACAGCTATGTAAGGGCTATATAAGCGCTTATACAGCCTAACTTGGATGAACTTACGTCGGTCCATAATCATTTTTTTGCCGATAGCTTCCAGAGGACCAATGTGGTCCATAAAAAAAAACAGTTATCTTTCGTAACTTTTGTCTACGCCAATTTATGTACGGCCCACCTGCAAATATATATACCGGGTGATCAATCCAAATGGGTCAGTAGGGAGAAGTCACAAACTATAAGAGATAGGGAAATCTGTTCTTAAGAACTATGGCGTCGATTTTAGATTTAATAAAGACTGCATTATTATTTTTGTATAAATAGCATACATAATTTCATACATAATCCAGTCAGAACTGCTGTAAAGAATGTTACAGTACGATATGCGATTACTTACAGAATTTTAACCAGGTTCAATTCCCGGTTATGTATGATATTTATAATTTTTTTTAATGCAGTTTGTATTAAATCTAAAATCGACGCCATGGTTCCTAAGAACAGATTTCCCCATCTCTTATAGTTTTCGTTTTCTCCCTACTGACCCATTTGGATTGATCACTCTGTATATTATTGATATGAAAATTTCATAGATAAGGACGTTTACTTATATTATTATTACGTTAATAACTCTAAGAAAATAAACGCTCAATATTAGAATTACGGGTATTATGTAAGAGTACTAAAACACTTCCTAAGCTCAACTACCAATCATCGGCAAACAGCCATACTGGCAGCTAATAGTAGTCCTTCCATAATATACTAAACAAACTTCCCTGTGAAAGTAATTCACTCCCAATTAGTTGTCCGTAGAAATCCAGTAAAACAGAACTACATTAGCAACTCACTCATTGAAGTCCGTATATCTTTGAAAAAAAGAGCTAGTTTGGTTTACAAACTATATACGATGGTATTACTATACAAGTATATAATTTGCCAGATCACCAACCGGCCAGATAAAAGTGGTTCCAAGTTGCTTCGTGCATAATTGAAATCGACCGACAACTTAAATTGTATCCGGTACTATTACTCATTATACTCAAAAGGACGGTGATCAGTTCAAAGCCACCGTTTCTTGTGACGTTTTGGCTTTGGGAAAATAAGTATTCGCGATAGTGTTAGTGCAATCAATCCTTAAAAGACGGGTATTTGTCACGTCCGTACTTGTACGAGTACTAAATTTGGTTACATGTGTACTTAGTAAAAGGAGTGATTTAGTTCTCTAATGTTGGATTGAATATTCATTTCACCCGAGCGTGTTTGGATAATATATGGACTACAATTTGGATATCTCTGAATAAAATGATATTTGTTAATTAGTTTAAACTGCCTTGCCATGTAAATTAATACACTATTTTTCAGATTTGCCTTTACGTGACGTGATCACGTGACATGATGAATGGCGCGACCGAAATTATGCGTTTCAAATTACGCTCGCCTATTATCACCCTTAAGAAAAAGTCAAGCGGGAAAATTGTAGTACTAACAAGACGTTGGCTACTGACATATTACTTTAAAATGATGAAGGAAGCTATTAACCTCAGTTATAACAAAGTCATTCCTTCCTGCCCAAGTGTTGAGATTACATCTGTTCATTCAGATAGCCGCACTTTCATATTTTAAATGCAATATCAAAATGGCGAACATTTTGACGGGTCTATTAAAGTAAGTTATTACTACTGTCTAATGCTGATTATTTCTTATTGCTTTCTTCTGAGTAGAAGAGAATACCTAATAGTTTTACTAGATACATAATAAAGTAAATTTTTGCCTCTAACTAGCTTTTTACTGATTTGGCAAATTAAAGCCATTTTTTTATATCTAAAAAGTTTCATCACATTTTGTAACAGTTTAACAAAACAATATTTGTCCAACAATTTTTCACGGTAATGGCAAATTACTAAACATAACATATAATGACGTCACGATTAGGTGGCCATTTGTATGGAGCGTTTTCAGCACTCCGTAGGAATGTTGAACTTTGACAGTCATTTCTGACTGTTGGAGCAGTCTAAGTGAAGTTAGTCCCATATAGACATTTGATCCCAATAAAAAATAGAACCGATTGACATCCTCAATTTTTTTTTTTCATCACGCCTATCGTCGTATATGATTTTAGAATTTTAGAGTAAATTTTCTAGTCACAGAAATTAAAACCAACTTAGTATATTTACGTAAGTCTGAACCATCGGAGCGTCTTAAAGGGCGCGTGATTGTTCCATCAGAGTGACTAATTGGCAAATTGCAGCGAGTCCAATTTTCTTCCATTCCGGGCCCTGCTACAGCGGGTAGACGACAGCAGGAGAACATCGTGATTGGGATTGCTATGAGCGTTATTCGCCGTTCTATATGAATTTCTAATATAATAATTAGATAGTGTACACCAGAGCCGATCTTATAACCATACAGGCGCTTTGGGTATGCCATTAAATTGTGCTCTCTGGCGTCCTAGACGCTCTAGTTTTGGTTATTAAAAGGCTCTTCAGGAGGCTGACCGGTTCTTCTGATAATGCATAAAAAAATATAAAAATTGTCGTACTATGCTAAGTTTATATTGGTTATATCGAAATGTATTGACAATAGCGCACCTTCTGTAGAACTACATAATAGTTGTTGAGTTTCTGCCTCACACACGTCGCCAGCAGTGCTCGCGCAAAAAACAGAAAACTCTCAAGCGTTCGTTCCTGACATTTTGATAGTGCGTTCATAGACAGTCTCACGTTACTCACGCATCGGTTGGTCGTGTCATCACACCCTCGACTAGTTGCGATACATTTTACACAAACAAACATTAAAATGCAGTTCCCGGGCGACTTTTGCGAAAACTAAAAGAGAAAACCTTTCTGACTATGCATAGGAAAATGACAGCAACTTGTCAAAGTAGGTATGTCAAGTTTTTATCGATTGTATAAAAATGTATCGACAATAACGCACCTACTGTAGATCTACATATAGTTGTTGCGTTATCTGCCTCACACACGCCGCCAGCAGTACTCACGTAAATAGCAGAAAGTCTCAAGTATTCATTCCCGACATTTTGATATAACGATTTACATTACCGCCACTTAGCCATCTTGTACCTATTTCATGCGACGCTGAATTGTTTATTGTTTGATCTGAATACAGTATTTGACTTTGGTAAAAATTAATTGGATCATTGAAACCATTAAACATACATTAAAAAAGAAATGGAACCAAATAAACTACCACTAACTTTTGGACATTACGAGTACCTTATTTTTAATTGGACAAAAATTATAATGGAGAAGTGACTCCTGATTTTGATGATGTCACAAGCCAGTATCTTCATAGACACCATACTAACAGATCGTTTATGACATTTCATAAAGAGTAGCTGTTTTGTGCTGTCGTCAAATACCGTTTTTTTTGCATTTTTAACCCCCGACAAATAAGAAGTAGCAAATAAAAGTAATACACAATTGAATAGTATGATGTAAATTAAAATTCGTTTCAATAATTATGTTGTAAATAACCGTTAAATGATTCTGAATAAAAGTTCGATCATTAAATCAATTAAGAGGCCTTATACATTTCAAAATGTATATTTATCATATTATGACAAATACCTATTGATAATTTCAATCAACTATTTAAATTTTTTAATACTTTTCTCTGAGTTTTAAAATAGTAATATAGCTATTTCATACTTTTCATTGCGTGCATTCGAATATAAGTTGAAAAAATAAGAACAGTTGTTTGCGTGAACTTTGACAATTTCGAGTAATTAGTAGTGTTTGAAACAAAAATTATCATTAGGTACCTACAAAATTCAAACTGTAGGTTTCAAATATATGTACATATACCAATCAATCGCAATAGTCCTGTTCTTACTAATAATATACTGAAAACATGTTTGATCATAAAGAAAAATGTCTAAAGAAGGAGCTTTAATTAAACAAACTATACAAATATACTGAGCAGATGTCTCATTACTCATTTGTCATCATTTAGAAATGTCCGGGATCTCCCGTACATAAGCTAGATTACAGTTAGTGTTATCTAAAACACAAGGAATTACCATACAATGTGTTAATACCATAGGTGTCCTCTTGCAAATGACGTAATAAATGTCGACGCAACTTAGTGCAGTAAAAGATGACATGACAGTTATGATCCCTCTCCTTTAGTATAATGTCGGTAATTTATCTTGTTTATGGTTTAGTACTTATTGTACAGGTTAAATGGCAACTGTACTTGGGATCACTTCATTATGACAACTAGGATGGTACAGTCTAACTGACAATTTTACTACTGGTTTATGTCCAATTGAATACCAAAATTGCCAGCTAATTTTGATGCTGATTGTATCTCGCCGTGATAAGTTTGCAATATGTTCGTGAAATCATGCATTCTTGAGTTAAAGCTATTTTTGTCTTATTTTTACCTTTAGAAACAAAAGTCACACTACTCACTTTTTAACAGAATACTAACAACAACAGAACTTTTTCGAGAATAAGTCCTAATTTTTGATATCAATGCACGACTTTTTCGAAAATAAGTACAGTCCGCATCGCTGACAATTTTAGTATGCAATTTGACATAAGCTAGAAGTCAAATTGAAAGCTAGTTTTGATGCAACATTTTTATGTATAACGACGGAACTAAATTTTTAACACATTTCAGTGTGTTTAAAGAAAAAAAATATGCATCCCATCACCCGAACGATGAAATGATGGAGGCGAGCTTGCATAGAAAAAAAAAGTATATTCAAAATTGGCCCATATCTTTTTTTTTATAGCAAATTAAAACGTAGTTTTGAGGCAACAACTTAAAAGGTTTGAGAAACTACTCTTTTTTGAAGCTGATTGAAAGCAGTGCCTTATTACATAATTGTTAGATATTTTTAGCGTTAAAGGCCCCAAATAAGTTGGACTCACGAGTTGGTTGGGATCACAGGAAGTAGTTCGATGAGGGTGGCGCACAAATGAATGTTGCGGAGAACTTTGGAGGAGGCCTTTGCAGAGACAGAGAGAGCAGTGGACATCTATCGGCTGATATGATAATGATGATAAAAATATCTTTGTATTTGAAAATGAGAATCAAAATGCTGTTTTGAAATGTTGTATCTGAAATCTCTCCTCTATCCTCTTGTCGACACAACATTATTAAAGAGCACGCGAACGAGCCCTAAATCGGCCCAGGCCTGTTATTAGGGCGCAAAGTGCGACATTATCGCTCTCGTGATACCATAAAACCGCAATAAAAACTCGGCAAATGTATCAAGACCTAATTTTCTATAATACTATAATAACTGTTATTACCGATAACTTGTTGAAAATTAAGCGAAATATTGCGTTAAATGAAATGTTCGCAATTTGAAAGCATATCATAATAGTAACACCATACCTACTCATAGAATAATAACAAAGAACCCATTTATACTCGAATACCTAGATCTAAAATAAGAGCCTTAGGTAAGCTGGCCTACCCACTGATCTCTGATCTTGGTTGACCACCATTCAAACAGCAAAAAAATGTTCAAATGCAAAAACTATTGACAACCGTTTAGCCGTATCCTAGACGCAACGATCAATCATTGTAATAAGCTGTCAAACATCGACATTATCACCCCGGACAGACAGTTTCGTTTCTTCTCATGGGCAGTAATAGTGTCTTTGTGTAGCGTTAATGTTACATCGCAAAATTTATAAATTATAATGGATATTAAATACTTGCTTGTATTTGTCGAAATTATGTGTCGTGTTAACCTTCTGAGCTGTTGACTTACCAAATAAATAAAACTTTTTATCTAAAAAATTGGCCATGCTCAGTGTAGGGTTCCGTAGTTGCTCATCCTTCACAATAGACGGGCCCGAGGTTTAAGTTACGACTGAGATTTCAAGCTCTATAAAAACTTAAAAAGGTAGTAAACGCCAATGTAACTCTAATTACTTATTACCTTCTGGAAGTCAACTTACGTACTTTTAAAGAAAAATATGAAATTTTGCGATAATTCAAAAACGGCTCAACCGATTTTGTTCAATATAGTTTTCAGTGATAAGGCCTCATTTTCATGAATTTTTCCATAATTTTTTGACTCGTGGTTGAAAAGTTAGAGGGGGGGGGACGCAATTTTTTTATTTATTTTATTTTACTTACCGTTTTGTCGGCGTGATACATACACATACTCATACCAAATTTCAGCTTTCTAGTACTAATGATCACGGAGCTAAGCCGCGGACGGACAGACGGACATGGCGAAACTATAAGGGTTCCTAGTTGACTACGGAACCCTAAAAACGGCTGTCCTTTAGAATTCTACTACAAACTGTATCTACAGCATGCCCTGGTTTCTCTAAAGCTCCCTAAACAAACAAAATTGTTTTCATACACTTGGAAATCCTTAATTGTATATTATTATCACATAATATGCCAGGAGCTGTCGGCCCAAGTGTGAGAGACGCTATCAGACTCGCCTGGCCTGGCGTAACTTGGCCGCAGGGAATATTCTTAGTTGAGTAATAATTAGTGTCTGCAAGTCGCTTGCGGAAACCAATATTAACCTATTTAATAAATCGGTTCCAGTTTTACTTAGAATCTATAATAGTATTATATGCAACAGTTGTAGTTGTAGTTGGGGTCAAAGAACAGTTCAACGTTGCATACATAAAATAATCGAAATTTATTGAAAAAAAAATTAATAATAAAATAAACATGTAATAAGCAAAAAATTATAAAAAAACTGAAATTAAATGAAAAAGATAAAATATTAAAAATAACAATTAAATAATTAGAAGAAAAGGAAAAAAAAATACAAAAAAATATGTTATAATAAAATAAATATTAAACAAAATAAGTATAATTTTTAATATTAAATAGAGGTTTATGTATTTTATTACTTGAATAGAGCATCGAAAAAAACGGTAAATTGTAATCTATTGACTAGGGGACTAACCTAGGGCATGGTTTTAGTTTCTCTCTAATTTACTTGGTAAGCAAAAAGTCTTTCAAATATAATTTTAAATTCTAGTATATGTTAATTATTAGGGAAGGTATTAGTTACAGACTATTTAATTTCTTTGTTCATTATCTTTATCCCTATCTTATCGGAAAGTACTTACCTTAGAAGTTTTGAAAGGTGAGTAAGTGGCCAAATCGTTGCATTTTGGATACTTAAGTATCGATAAAATCTAAATTGTAAAAGCTAAATCAATTAATACTTAATTTATTTCATCCGTTCTCTAACCACATCCTATCCTGTAAATGTAAATATCTAAAACGAGGCTATGATGTTTTGAAAATACAACGAAACGGTTTGAGAAAAGGTAGTGCCCGCTCTCGTTTTCGTTCATCTTAAAAGTAGTGCCTATCCTATGCATTATTATTCCGGAATCCGTTGTTAGTGTGAACCGTTGTCACGATGTAATTTAGCTGGAGGGAATACACAGAGTTGGGTAATAATTATTACAGTCTACAACTCGCTTACGAAAATCAACATTTACCTATTTAATTGCGGTAAATCGCTCCTGGCTTTACCTAAATTTTGATTTAATTTGTCCATGTCAGTTATTCGGAAGGATTCGAATTAAAGTCTAATATTTATTCAGCTCGGATATACCTTGCCTAGAAACAGGCAATTAAGTATTTATGTATAGGTATTTAAATAAAAGGTTACTACTTACTATGAGCTTCGTTACTAATATGAGTTAGTAATGCATTGATAATGCGTTTGGCTTATCGGCAGTCTGAGGCTGAGGTGGTTCATCGGCAGTTCTGGATTTGAATACAGGCTAGGGCAAGTTTTTGAAAAATGAGCTCAACAATTTGTTCCTGGATCATGCCCGTCTTTTATATAAATAAATATCAAAAGATTAAGGGACGATCTTACGAAAATCGACCTAGTAAAAGACTAAGCAAAGCTTGTACTATGGCTATTAGACGACGATTTACCTACATAATATATAAAAAACATAATAACATCCAAGACCCAGGAACAAATTATATTTATACTATATTTTAGCATCACATATCAGGGTTTATCGTCGTTAAATTAGTACCCATCACATAACCCTATTTTAGCGTTATTTGGATTTGTCAATTTATGTGACTGATATTTATTTATAACTTTGAGTAGATCAGGCATAACTTAATACCATATCTTAGCAAGTCCACGATACAATAGTTTTAACGTTTAACAAGCATTCATAAACCCGGCTTTCATCGTAGCCTTCGGCGTAAATACCTCTTAAGAGGCCTTAGGTATTCCTTTTAAAATGCTGATTTTAAAAGGAAAATAAGGCCTTCTCTGTGATCACAATAGGGCTATTGCGATTTATTGGTACATATTTGAAACCTACAGTTCAGTTCTACCTTCAGTTGATTATTCATTGAATATTTTTTTTGTTTCAAAAACTACTCGACTGGCTCGAAAACTGTTTTTTTTTTCAACTTATTTTCGACTACACGCAATGAAAGCATGTAAAAGTTATGTAACTTTCTAGAACTCAAGGAAAATTATTCACTTCAAAAATTTGGCTGAATGTATTAATATATCTGTCGTCATACAATAAGGAATATGGCCTCTTAACTTTGGTTTATTCTGATTTAACTCGCTCCCGGCGTTTAGAGAGCATAAACCGAGAGCTACTGGTTTTCAACACTGTGAATATAGCATCCTATAACTAACGTGTATGTTAACGTGAAGTACCGATGATTATGTTAATAAACTCACAGAATAGTGCTATTCCAATGAATGAATGAATAACTGCACTTTATATATTTACACAAATATGTTAAAAGGAATCCCCCAGTATTGAGGCCGTCTGAGGCATCGTCCCCAGCACGCTCGCCATGTTTCCCCTTTGAATCGCGAGGGTCAGTCTTTGAGCGAAAAACGAGCCCGCTGATATTACCTGATATTCCGATAAGTTTTTGTGAAATTTCTTTTATATTTTTTTGCATCTGACGACCACGGGCCAAATGTTTCAACCGCCAGTGCCACGAATTCATAATTTTTATTGGGGGATTCCTTTTAGTTAAGTTTTATTATGTATAGTCTTTTTTTATATTGAAATGTTTATGAATATGGTGAACGGATATAACGTGGTACCTGCAGGCAGAGCAAATAAACCCTTCCGACTGTTTACCCCGGGTTCTCACGCAAGGCTGAAGAGGCCTCAGCTCCGACTTATAACTGGAGCGATAACTGGACGTGTACGTTACTGGCAGCCCTATTTGCAGAGCCTGCATGGACCAAAGAGACAGCCGCTTACGTTATTCTCGAATGTCTTGGTGAGGCCAAATACCGGGCACAACACCTCCACCTCCTAGGTCACTCCCAGAAGTCATCTGCTAGGCTTTTTGGTAGAGTTGGGTTCGCAAAAGTAGTGCCATCAACCCTCCACGCAAAATAGGCGCATTGTCAAGACGTCGAGTTGCGGAAAACCAGCCCACGATAACCTATAACCTATATAACGTGGCAGGTACCTAAAATTACAGAATAAAATAACTATAAGTCATTTCATTTTACCTGTACGGCGTTAGACTAGGTCGCTCCCATTGTTTTGGAGAGCAATTCGCTCCATCTGCTATTTGCCCAACAACTTGCAACGATTAGATAACGAACACGTCAGTCTCACTTCAGCTGTGCACTACAATCTAGATGTGGAATTAAAAGTAAAAGTATGACGACATAGTTAGCACTTTCTTGGTTATAATCATAAACGCAAGAGTAGAACCAATGTCTGACAAGGTAAACTAGACACTTACTATATTATAGATCAAAATACTAGAACTACATTTATTTAAGTAAAACTAAACACGGTCGTGGGTGAGCAAAGTCGGTCGCATTCGGATCACCACGCCCCACTACCAATTACTTACATCGCAGTTTACAAAAACAACCAGTAAAATATAATTTTCAGGTGGCTTTTGTGAAGTACAAAGGAGAACCTTCTGTCGTGTTTTATTTTGTGCTCAGATTTCAGACTTCAGAGAATTAAAACGGTTTGGTTTGGTCAGTCGATGTAACAAAATTAAAGCTATTAGGGTGCTTCTACATTGAAGCGAGGCGGAGCGGAGATGTGCGGAATAGACCATCACTTGAGTTGAAATCAGGGAGGTAATTCGAACAATTTTAGAGAGATGATGGAGATCTCTCCATTTCATTGCCATCCGTCACTTTTGATGTGTCCCTACTTGACAAGTGGCTATATCCCTAGTACATCGCAACTTTGTCAATCCGGTCGCGCTTAATTTGCGTTTCCCTTGTATGTGACGGCATAAATAACAGGCGCATACTTTAACTTGACCGTGTAGGGCGTGAAATTAGTCAGTTACGTTTCGTTCAAAACAGAAATTCATATGCATGAATAGCATTTTTGACAATCATTATCGCCTTCCTATATCCAAAATTGAGATAAGATATGTCACTTGAAGCTCATTGCATTTTAATGACAATTCAAAGGCGATATCCCTGTTATCTAATAGAGTTTTGACGTTTTGGGATCTCTCAAACGGCATTCTCGACTTAGGTCCCTGTATTTTTGCGATTGGTGGATTGCGCACCGTCTCCACTCCTCCTTCAATGGCGGCGCACCCTTAAGGTTGTCTGTCCACAGAAGCGAAGTGGAAACAATTAACCAATCAGGATGCGTCTTTTTGAATTCCAAAAGAAGTGCAGTTCAATCTGAGAAATGTGATTGGTCCATTTTATACAGCTCCGCTCCGCTCCGCTTCTGTGACAGGCTGCCTAGCAGCTGCATTTTTCAATTATCCACTAGGTATATATACAGCTAAGTTTATTTTTAAGATATTTCTGTAGTTGTCATTGTTTGAGTAACGCGACAGTAAACATACTGCGACGATGACTAATTATTGACAACAATGCCGTTTTTGTTTAGGTATATAGCAATTAATTTTATTATTTCCATAGGTATGGAGTTCTGTCTGGAATTTAATTTAATACATTTTAGGGTTATAGATACCTAATAAATTAATAAATCGGACAACCTTACACAAATCGATCTAGTCCCACAGTATAAGCTCTAGAAGGCTTGTGTTATGGACACTACACGACGATAATACATAGGTACTTAAATACAAATAACATCCATGATCCAGGCACAAATATTCGAGTTCATCACACAAATTTTTGCCCCGGCCGGGATTCAAACCCAGGACCGCCGGCTCAGTAGGCAGATGCGCTACAAACAGCGCCAACCGCGTCGTCAAGTGTTGCTCAACTCTGTTGCTCATCGAGTTCTCAAGAGCACCCATATCGAGGTGTGATGTCTTAATACCACGTACCTACAACTGCCGGCAAACTTTTAGAGCATAACCTTGACTGCGCAGTAGCCGATTTACGTACAAATGTATATGCGCAGATCCGCCATTTTTGTTCTAAAAGTTTGCCGGCAACTATACCCACGTTTGTGACAATGGCGGCTTATTCTTACCTTAAACTTACTCACAGAGCGTAGATTTGCCGTAAGTGGATGTTCTAGCCATAAATCATTTCACATTACACATTACAATATTACATAGGCACAAATGGCACAATATTTTTAATAGGTTAAAATTGCGACGGTTTTAGTTAGGTAAATAATGTACTTTCTGGTGCTTAAGTAACGCAAACGATTTTGAATTCAAATTAGTGTCACGTACTACGTTAAAAGCATTATTAAATATAATGCTGTTAAGTTTTTTTCGAGTGGTAAATATCTTAATTTTTAGTTTTAAGAATAAATCACGTTGTTCTAATCAAAGAAAAAAAGATTTTGACAATGGTGACTTATTTGCTCGAACAATAAGTTGCTTAGGTAACTCTGTTGCTTATCGAGTTCACATCACGAGAGCACCCATATCGAGGTGTGATGTCTTAATACCACGTACCCACGTTTGTGACAATGGCTGCTTATTGTTACCGTAAACTTGGTTGACAGAGCGTAGATTTGCCGTAAATGGATGTCGGTTCCAGCCATAAATCATCTCACTGTCAACGTGATTTGAGCGTTTTCGTAGCGCTGCGGAGGTATCGATGCTGGATGTGGCACGTGTTATTTTATTACGAAATTACACAGACACAAAAAATTTAATAATTTAAAATTGCGACATTTTTAGTTAGGTAAGGTTGTGGAAATGGGAATAATGTACACTTTGTGGTGCTTAAGTAACGCAAAATAATTAGACTCCAATCAGTGTCATGTACTTGTTACATGCATTAAAAGCATTAAATGTAATTGTATTAGAGAAATACATAAAAAGTTTTTTCTATAGTCCATAAATTATAGGTTGTCTGGAAGAGATCGCCATTTAGCGATAAGACCGCCTGTTGTTAACCTCTGTTTATTTTTTACTGTATATCTCTCATGTTTTGTATACAGTGCAAGTTAAGTCTAAAAAAAAACAAAAAGAAATTCAACGCATGCCACATCTAGTCATCTATTCATATCAATATCGGCCCTATACGGCGGCGCAATGAACCCAACCTTGGTCGAAAATAGCCTAACGAATTTAACCAAATTTACACGTGACGAACAAAATTTGTTTAGAGCTTATCGCTTCCTGCGCTGGCGCACAATGCCTCGTTTTTCTCCGGACAAAAGATAAACTAAAATCCACAGACCTACGGACTAAATTGACAAATGACTGACAGGTCAAATGATACCAGGAACAGCAAAATAAAAATAGTGAAGGGTATATGTCGATAACAATATATCGACAAGTTGTAAAGTTCAAATAACAGACTAGTTTAAATCAAAAATAAGTATATTAGTTTCAAATAAGAGGTACACATTTTGGTTTGTTTGATTTTCGAGGTAGTGGATGGATAAAATGCGTTTTTACCCACTAGTTTTAAATCATAAAAAGGTTTCCGAGCCTAAATATATAAATATTCTACTGTCGGACTTGGGTTGACTATATTACATATACAACAAACTTAACGGAAATAATTGAAAATCGCAATACAATTTACCTTTACAACAGTCGGGGCCTCGTTTTTTTTCAAAAAACATATGCATTTTTTGACGTATTGCCGCAAAAGTAAATTCGTCCGTATCTTTGAACGTTAATTTTGGACCGGGTTTCAGAGGCGAAGTAAACTTCTCTTGTTCTTTGTATTCCTTCAAAACTTCAAAAACTGAATTTCTCGAAATACGAAGAATTTCGGATGTTTTCATGACACACTCGTTTTTATTGACATGAATGTCCTCTGGGATATCTTGTTCGTCCTGTAATCTGTCTACCATCTCATTATAAATATAAACGTAAACTCCATGAATCGTCTTTTTTCAGTTACACTAATATATTTTTTTCTCCTTTTTTGTCGGAGGCGAACATTTTGATGAACATGGTTCTGGTCCCGAATCTTGCGAATCCATAATAACACGTAACAATTTCAATAAACACTCGTAATAGCAATGATAACGTATATTGTTAGATACATAAAAGTAGTTTGTAAACAGCGGTCAACTATTTCTGAAGATACCCGCTTTTTTTTTTGTTAAAAAGATGGACCACTTTGTTGAGAATTTGAAAATAAAGAACAATAATTTCATTAATTCATTTAATTAAATGTATGTATTCAATAAACTATCAATTATCATAAATATATAATTTTCATGTACATTATTGCTGGTTTGACATTAAATTTTTATCTCTAATTAGACCTTTTGATCTGTCAAAATCACTGAAAAAAGTTGGTATATAGATTAGCCGATCAAATTGCCAATTTGATTGTCCCGTCTGGGTGGACCTTAAACCTACGATGGAACAATAATTTTAATATCGATGAGAACGACACTGGCCAAACTGTGGCAACATTTGTTCATACTTACTTGTCAATTTGGTCCGTAGGTCTGTGGATTTTACTTTAGGAAAATTATCCGACATTCCTTAGGTCGGAATGTGGAAATAGTAGACAGAAATCAGCTGTTCGGGATGGAATTTGCTATGCATGTTTTATTGCACTATAAAGCGAAATAGGTATGTGTAAGCACTAAGCAGGTTAAATCTGATCTTGTATGTTTTGCTTATGCATAAATAGAATTAACCAGCGGCTTATTACCGTTTATGATATTGTTATAATAATTGTACGATCTACCAGAATTTCATATAAAAATCTCCCAGCAGTGTCCGACATAAATTGACATATAAAACAGAGTTACTCACTTCGTTCAACTAGTATACAACTCACTCAATTGCTTAAAGGTTACCTGGAAGAGATTCCCAGAGATACGTTCGCCTTTGTACCTATGAAATAATAATGAAATAATGAACTTTATTCTGCAAGTAGGCCACAAGGGCACTTTTACATGTCTGAGTCTACCGGCATTTAACAAGAGGAGACCACTGTTGAGAAGAAACGCCGAAAGAAAGAATAAGAAGAATATGTTATTTGTAACTGTTATTGTGTACAATCAAGTTTTTACTTACTTAATATCGCTCGACATGATTAGTCATTCAAATGTTTGTATTTCAATTCTATTAAGTAATTAATGGTAAATTCATGTTTCAAGTCTCCTTTAACTTTATATTATTTTGAGTCATGTAGAGCAGTTGAACAACAAATACATTAGTCATAATAGAAAATAACTAATTTTAAACTATTTAACCGCAAACTATAGTAATCCCATCATGACTAAGTGAATCGCAAAACCGTAATTTACATAAACAAAAGCTGAAAGATGTGGTTTAGACGTAAGATATTTTTCGTTCCAGCTCCGATAAATTTGTCAGCTTGCCAAGCAACGTTGGATAAGCTTATTTCTCATATTAGCCTTTATAAAATAATGAACTTTCACAGACAAATTACTGACATATCGCTCAAATCGCTATATTATAACGTCAGTCGAATTAGGCTTTTCCTAGTTACATATAAAAACGGTTCTAACTCACTTGAACATTCCCGAGGCTTTTCCTCTAAAAATATCGTCTATAACTACGAGTATTTTAAAATTGCAAGATTATGTTTGCTAGATAGATACCTAGATATATTAATTGTTAAAATTGTGTACATTCAGACGTCATGGTTTTGAAAGAGTCCAACAGTTTGCCCATATCGGGCTTAATCAAAAACTTAAAACTCAACAAAAAATAACAACAACACTGCATTAAAACAACTTCAATTATTTCTATGCATAAAATATGCACTCAAACTGTACTAACTCTTAACTATGGACACGGGTAATTATTTGAGGAAAAATCTAAACAGCGCGATGCTAAATTGAGCACTATAGTGCCATCTGTTGTTAAAAAAAACCGCACATCACACCGAAACGGCTAGACGGATTTTTCCAAATTTTGATACACAGATGGTTATAGGATATTTTTTACCCGACTACGTAATGAATTGAGTTGTCGACTCATAAGTTCTGACGCAGAGTATGTACTAGTAGCAATCGACGCCAAGTGTTAGCGCACTGACCGAATAGAATCGGCCGAGATGATCGGTGATTCATGCCACTCTAGAGACGCGCCCACATCAAATCACGAGTAGCTGTTATGACCAGCACGTCTAGCATAACTGTTACACGCGAGAAACACTATCTGTCACTTTCCTTTCCATACCGTGCGAGCAAGACAGGTAATGCTGAGTCGCGAGACATGCGAAGTCGCGGCAAGATATACTAGCCCCACAGATACTGTCAAAGTATCTTCAAGATGGCCTCACTACGCGCCACGAAACGCGCCTACCACCTATCATCTTTATCATCATCAGTCCGTATCAGTCCACTGCTGGACTAAGGCCGCTCTATTGCACGCCACTGAGCTCGATTTTCAGCTCTCCTCCTCCAGTTACTGCCCCCTGTTCTATAAATGTCGTTGCTCCACCTTGTTACAGGACGCCCTACACTACGTTTACCTTTTCGTGGCCTCCAGTCGAGAACTCATTTGCCCCAGTGGGCATCGGCTTTACGACAGATATGACCCTACCGCCTTTGTACGGGCCAAATACGCGCGCGTTTGTAGCTAGTCGAAGCGACAGACATGCTTCGGTCGTTTGTGACACGCTCCACGATCAATAGTGTCACATTTTATACAAACAACAAATAAAATTAAGCTTTTGAGAAGAGTCAGTGATAACTTTTTTTAGCGGCGTTGTTTGTGGTTTACGAGAAGCAGTTTAATGACCAGACGTGCAAACACTACAGAAAACATAACTTACGTGTAAATTATACAATTCAGCGTTCCTGAATTAGTATCTTAAGTATACTTTATTCAGCAAGTTAGGATCAGGTTCGTGTCATCATTTGACGCGGCATTACAATATCCCCTAGGGATCCAATACTCCTTCCTACACATTTACTGGAAATGCATTCTTTCATAGGTACTTACTTTTTACTATCTGTTCCAGGTGTGATCCCAATAAACGCTTTAACCATTGATAATATCTTACACACTATTACGTACACTTTTATTTATTTTTGTTGTGGTAAAAAAAATAGACAAAGTAAGCATTTTCACAAAATACTTAGTATCTCAAACCAGGTAAAAATACTAGTTTCGCGTCCCTAATTCGCGCATGCGGGCTTACTTAACATTCCTGCTGGATGCTAATCACATAATTACTTCAATAAATTATTTGAAGCTAGGATAAATGGCGTCTATTATTATTTTTGACGTAATCAGTGTTAGTCATAGATTCGTTGATCTCGGTTTGTGGTTACATTAAATTAAATAATGAACTTTGGTGTGTGAGTATGCCAGAACTTTTACATGTTTAAGTCCACCGGATTTTCACAAGAGGAGACCACCGTCGAGAAGAATCGCCGAAAGAAAATCAAAATGGTAAATGACTGATTTACGTAGGCGGGTGGATATGGAGCTATAGTATCCCTGGACCACAATGAAAATATAAAAAACCTGCAATTTTAGAATTTTAAAATAAGTACTTTAGATATGATAATGTCCGGTTAAGAAAAATTATCTAAATTGAACACCGAATCCATATTTAATAGGTATTTTAAAGGTACGAGTATGAACTCCTATTTATGCAACTTTATAGGCTTATTATTCTTTGAATGTTTTTATAAGATAAAAATAAAATTTAAAATTTAAAAAACCCCCGACATAACCTGTAAAAAGGAAGAAATAAAATCTACGAAATGTGCCTTTACAATGAACAGTAGAAAAAGTACCTAACCTAAGTGAAATGAAATATATTTTTCAACGCAAAATTTTATTGTAAGTATGCATTTATTTGGGGGATTTTAAGTACATTGCATTTCATTTACTGAGCGGTCCCCCGACGCAACAAAGCTTGGATTATTTTTCTACTGTTCATTGTAAAGGCACATTTCGTAGATTTTATTTCTTCCTTTTTACAGGTTATGTCGGGGGTTTTTTAAATTTTTAATTTTATTTTTATTTCATATTTTTTAAACAAACAGAAGTTTTTTTCCGGAATTTTCTACATTTAACACTTTTTTTGGTTTTACACCGTTTAAGTTCCATAGTTTCCAGTCTTTCCTCGAGCTTGATCCTTGACTTTGACTGTGTACGACAACAGGATCCCAAGCCTGTGGTAACGAAAGCCGTCTTCTCTAAGATTGAAATTAGCCTTTAGCAACATTCTGGGAAAAAATCGTTAAAGTCAAATTAGTTAATGCTTATAATAATAAAATGGCTAAGTTATTTATTAGCCAAGACAATCAAAATATATACTTTAAATGCACTGGATGAGTTGAAAGAACCTGCTACTTATGGCCTAAAACAGAACCAGGTTTCCATTCTACAGGATCCTAATAGTACGGGTGGCTTCCTTAGCTCCATAAAAATTGTAGTAGATGCTAGGTAACTTGACTTAGGTTTGAAAGACCTAATCGATAACCCACACCATGGGATAAACCGTTAAAAAAAATTACATCCCCACTTGTTTACGTGTAGGGGGCAGGTACACAAAAAAATAGTTTTTAAAAATTTATTCTACCACTATGTCTCTCTGCTAAGCCGTAGACAGATGGACGGACGGACATGGTGAAACTATGAGGGTTCCTTGTTGACTACAGAATCCTAAAAAGCTGTTATTCACTTAGGCGAGTACTTTTGCTAAAGCTTACGTGTCCTTTAGTCGCGTTAAAATCTTGCAAGGTGTTGCTATTTGTGACCGCAATCAAAGGAACCTGTTCAATAGTCCTAATGACAATTCCGCTTTAGTAGAATTGCAAAACTTAGGAACAGTGACCCAGTATTGTGACACAAATTAAAAAAGTTTTTCTGAGACTCGGTTTAATATCGACTGTACTTTCTTACACAAACGTTAATTGCTCATCAAGAACAATCAGACGAGCCCAAACACCATGGCTTTATTCTGTGCTGTTAAGGAATTCTTACAGCCATCTTCAGCTGCATGGTACCAAATTATTGTACTGTCAAAATTTTATTAAATTGTTGATTACGCTAATAAAACTTAAGTTTTAACCAACATTTGAAATTCTTGGCTTAGATCCTTTCACAACTAGATGGCAGGGCCGTATTTACCCCTAGGCCCACAAGGCCCGGGGCTAGGGGCCCAGCTAGTCTAGGAACCCACCCAGACGCAGGACTTGTACCATAATAATGTTCTCCTTATAGGGGAGGGGGCCCCAAATGCCAAGTGCCTAGGGGCCCTGGCCCGCTTAGTCCAGCCCTGCTAGATGATTATCATGAGATCTTCACTTAGTGAGTGATAAGGAAAATGCTAATAAAACAACATTTATCCAGCGTTTGGAATTATTCGCTTCAATATTGACTGAGATCCATTAACAACTACCTGGTCATCATGAGACCTTAATTTAGTAAGTGATATAGAAAATGCTAATAATACTTAACATTTAACCAAAATTTGGAATCCTTAGCTTCAATATTGGCTGAGATCCATTAACAACTAGCTGATCATCATGAGACCTTAATTTAGTAAGTGATATAGAAAACGCTAATTAATACTTAACATTTAACCAAAATTTTAAATCCGTGGCTTCAACATTGGCTGAGATCCATTAACAACTACCTGGTCATCATGAGACCTTAATTTAGTAAGTGATATAGAAAATGCTAATAATACTTAACATTTAACCAAAATTTGGAATCCTTGGCTTCAATATTGGCTGAGATCCATTAACAACTACCTGGTCATCATGAGATCCTCATTTGGTGAGTGATATAGAAAATGCTAATAATACTTAACATTTAACCAAAATTTGGAATCCTTGGCTTCAATATTGGCTGAGATCTTGTCACTTGTTCCAATTAAAGCTGAATATCTTGGAAACTACTGGTCCTACTTCCACCAAACATAGCTAAGAACCATCTCGACGGAAAAGTCTTTCGATTAAAAAAAACCGCACTTAAATTGGTCCATCCGCTTGGGCGCTACGATGCCACAGACAGACACACAGATACACAGATACACAGATACACAGATACACAGATACACAGATACACATGTTAAACTTATAACACCCCTCTTTTTTTCGTCGGGGGTTAAAAACAAAGTTTACTAAGCGCCTTTTGTACGAAAAATCTCGGAGAGCGAAGAAAAATTAGTCATTTGATAGAAAAATATTTACATTACGAATTTTCAATGTCAAAATTAATTGCCATTACATGTACTTGGCGTAATCTCAAATAATTACATAGTTTACGTGCTAAACTACGTAGATTCGTTTTAAAATGCGTAATTTTTTTTTTTGTTTATTAAACAAAATCAATAGGTATATTTACATAAAATATTAGAATCAGGATCACTTAAACGGAGAAAAACCACAATATTTATTTAAAATATGTATCAATGTAATCGGAAATCGGTATGTGCTAACTGATAGTTAGTTGAACTATATCGACGTGAAAAATAATCAATACCTACTCACGCTTTTCGTGGTAGCTCCATTAGAATCATAAAACGCTATGAAGAATGTAAAGAAAATATTTTTGTGGAATGTTTTTAAAATTAATAAAATTAAAATTATTTATTACTGTAACAAATAGTAAGTACAATATTACAAATGGCCGGCGTCTCCTTGTAAGTTATTAAATAACTTGTGCCAGGAGTCCACCGCTCTTCCGTGTATACAAGTTAACAATTACTATACAATTTTTAGTTATTAGGTCTAAATCTATACAATTTTATATTCTACTTAACTTATAATTATCATTTAAATTTGTATATATGTATCTTAATGCGGGTGCGTGTGTGCGTGTGTGCGTGTGAGTACTTATGTGTGTGTGCGTGTATGTGTATTTCTGTCTAGCCTTCGTATACCAGCAATTCCTCTATCTGATCATAATTTTTATCTTCCAACCATTTTTTTTTTTCGTTTCGTTCGTTTTACTTGTCTTCTTACGATAATCGCTTTCCATCAGGCGATTCGTTTGCTCGTTTGCCGCCTATGCCATAAAAAAAACTTGACTTTTCAACCCCTGACGAAAAAAAAGAGGGGTGTTATAAGTTTAACATGTGTATCTGTGTGTCTGTCTGTGGCATCGTAACTCCCTAACTGATGGACCAATTTGAGTGTTTTTTTTTTGATCGAAAGACTGTCCGTCGAGATGGTTCTTAACTATGTTTAATCGAAATAAGACCAGTAGTTTCTAAGATATGCAGCTTTAATTGGTACTAGTGACAAAATCTCAGCCAATATTGAAGCTAAAAATTCAAAGTTTTGTGTTTTAATAGCATTTTCTATTATCAATCATTGAAGGTCTCATGATGACAACCTACTTGTGTCGAAGGTGTATTAAATTTTGAATTTAGGTTATACTTAATACTCAAAGTGCCGTCAACCAACATAGTTGATTATTGTTTTTTGACGTAAAATCATCATCCCTACATAGTATAAAACAAAGTCGCTTCCTGCTGTCTGTCCCTATGTATTTATGCTTAGATATTTAAAGATAGAGTGATTCAAAGGGACATTCATAATTTATCAGCATTGCACCCGTGTGAAGTACGGCATAAACTGCAATCATCGCCCAAAGACAACCTTTCCAAATACACTGTTATTCATATCAACAAAAAATGAGAACAAAATGCAAATATTTTCGCCCCATTTTCAGTTTCATTCGCATCTAATGCCCACAAGTATCGTCTCGGAATGCACTCGACAAACAAACTTATCGGTTAACTCAACATTGCATAATGCGACGCGAAAACATTCGCGAATTCCTTACTCGATAGTCAAATTTAATCAAAATCTTGCTCGTATAATTCATTAGCATAACTTTTTTTAAAGTAAATTTCAGTGGTTGAATTTAATTTGACATATAAAGCGGTATCACATTTAAAATATCAGCTGCTTCAAATGGGAAAATATACAGCTTTTATACGCATGATACAACATTACAATGTTAATACTAACGACACTGCTCACTTAACATTTAACTTTCTTTAAAGGTAAGACTTATATAATCAACTAAAACTATGTATAAAACTAAAATCTATAATATTCAGTGTTCGAGAGGTACTGGTTTCTATTCCCGGTCTTTTTCTTTGAGCTCTGATCTTTGTATCAATGGTTTGTCACTGGTTGTCACACGTCATTGCAATCGATTTTGTTCGCATTTTACGATCCCTGCCTATACCTAATATAGATGTGATATAAAGGATACTAGTAGGTTGTAGTGACGCAACTTTTTGCCATTCTAATTAAGTAGTTTGTTGGCATTTTAGTGTGAAATATTGCGCGCAATACAAGAGATGCCGATATTTTATGATTATTTTAGCTAATCACGGCGCTAATTCGAATGTACTTTAAGATATCGCCAAATAACCGAAGTCTTAGGTATATCGCCTTTAATTGTCTTTAAAAACGTGATGTTTGCTGCATAAAGTGACATTTCATGTTATTACTTACGGTCAAGTTAAGTTTGCGCCTGATATTTAAAAAAAAAAAAAAAAAAAATGTTTATTTCGGACTATCAAAAAATCCATATGCTGTTGTTAGTAGTTAACTTAAACTCTATGTTAGTCGATTATATGTATTTATGGTTTCGCATACAATTGAGGCACAACCGTAACGTGGCCGGGTTGGTGCGATATACTAGGTTTATCGCCACTTCGGAGATCTCTCCGAGGTATCAAAAAGATATGTATGGAATTAGGGCACAGATTGATTTACATTATATTACGTTTGTACGCACACTGTTGACCTCCCATTGGCACCTGTACGTTATGATTATAAATTATGAAGTAGGTACCTACTTAATGATGAAATCAGAATTAACAAAATATTTTATCATCATAACGAAACTTATATTGACTCATGTTTTAAGACCCCTCGTTATGTAACAATTCTAGAAACGACTATTTAGATAATTTTCAAACGATCTAATATAAATATATAATGAGTTACGTGCTAAAGAGCCAAAAACCCTTTAAACTGCAACAAATTTGCATGGGTAGGTTAGTTAATTAATTTGTGTTCCGAAAAGCGGAAATAGAAGCCCCGTGAAGCCGGGCTTGATCAAGTTTCTCCCATTATTTAATTAGAGGAATTCAAAACATAACAATTTAATTAGGCCAAGAATGAACGCAGCAATAAGTTATCCGGTTACACAAGTCAATCTCAACATAAACGTTGAGATCTCATTTTACGAAACAACTAATAAATTCCAGTTCTCAGGCGACTTTTGCAGGATCAAAAGAGAGAGTCTTCTATAGTCTATTGATTAAAAATTACACGATATTCACACATTATTAAAATTGAAATACTCGCGCGACATAAAGACGTTCGTCTCTTCAGTCCCTTCGAGACTATGAACATCACATTCGAAACGTCGAGGTAATTAAATAAATACTTTTTGAGCGCGTTCAAGTCCCGATCTGTTATAATAAAGCCGTGTTATATTCTGTGGTGCTATCAACATTATCCGTATGCTGTTTAAGATGCAATCCAAACCAATCCCTAAAGCTAAACAAGTCAATCTCAGCATCGAGACGTTGAGATCTAACGCGCCGGCACTTGCTACTGCGTATCAATATCAATTGTGTGACTTGTATGCATTAGGATCGGTCAGACTGAATCAACTATTGCCAGCCCACTTAGCTTGACGTATCCGTAGGACTAGCATGGTAGCGATAGCGATACACTTATATTCGTTTTTGTGTTAGCAGAAGGTTTTCCTTTTTATCTACTCACAGCCGACTGAAAACTTTATTTTATTGATAGTTTGTACACATTGCGGAGCGACTGGTAGTAGGGCGTAGCGACGCGACCATCTGATGAGTGTGCTGAACTGCATGCGTGTTAGCAAAAGTAGAAGGCGGAATCAAGCA
This sequence comes from Apotomis betuletana, assembly GCA_932273695.1. NCBI lineage: Eukaryota > Metazoa > Arthropoda > Insecta > Lepidoptera > Tortricidae > Apotomis > Apotomis betuletana. The sequence goes on from OW026315.1 coordinate 6,833,467, forward strand.
CCATGGAACGCGAACGAGTAGACTATACATATACTAGCATTACTCGCGCTGAATAGTGCAATTAGATCTAACGCACCTTCTGCGGCGTATCAATATCAATTGTGTGACTTGTGTGCATTAGGATCGGTCAGACTGAATCAACTATTGCCACTTAGTTTGTCGTTTACGCGGGACTAGCACGGTGAACGATGTAATTACCAGGGTTCGTAAAATGCCAGCGAAATTCATTGAAGTGTGTCGTCACTGGTTGGCATACGTCATTTCAATCGATTTTGCTATTTTACGATACTGGTAATTTGTGATACTTGATAAGTAACAATTTTTTGAGCATTTTTTTTGAGTTTATAAACTTTTGGCCTTATCTTTTTCAGAAATCAAAGAGCGTCACGTTTATTTTTCGTATTTTTTTGTATATTCGCGCAATATAGTGGTCTAGTACCCATAGTACAAGCTTTGCTTAGTTTGGGACTAGGTCGATTTGTGTATGATTGTCCCTTAATATTTATTTATTTTATTTTATTATTTTTATTTTCACGTTCATGGAAATTAATAAATCATACATAAAAAATGTAATAATCTGGAATGGAACATTTGAGTCACATGTTTTCTTGTATTAAGTTGAAAAGTCAGTGTTCTTGGACGAATTATTAAGTAATAGCTGTACTCCGCAGTGTTACTCGCTCACCCCTCGGGAACACTAAAGTTTTCGAGATAAAAAGTAGCCTATGTCTTAATCCAGGGTATGAGCTACCTATATACCAAATTTTATCAAAATTGATCCAGTCGTTTGAGCGCGAAGAAGTAACAAACATACTCACAAGCTTTCGCCTTTATAGTATTAGTGTAGTGAACTTGTTTCTAGACCGCACGACCGGTCCTAATTGGCAAGGGCAGAGTGAGTTTTCCCTACCTTACCCACTTAGGTATATATATGCTTCCGCTATCTACCTACCGCCAATCATATCTTTCCGTCGTTTTATAATATCATGTGCTGCATATTCGAAGCATCATGAGGCATGATAGATGATAAATATACGGCAAATTCCATTTAAATATAAAAAAGGTTTTATGTTACTATCTCTGAAAACATTTTCTTCTGTTGGGTGTTTCCTCGTTGGTAATTGTGTTGTTCGTCATTTTATCTGACCAGAAACGCTACAAAATACAAAGCAGTTCTTAAATAATACAATACAACAATACTTTATAGCACACCTATATAAGTTTCCAAAAAGTAACAAGACAAATACGATTTATAAATAACGGTAGACTAAAAGCGATCTCTTCCGGACAACCTTTCATTATAAATTTTAGACCTAAAATGATATTTTTAGTAATTATTTATGTAACATCGTGACTCCATGGCAACTAATAACATTTATGAAAATTACTCAAAAAATAAACGTTGCTTAGCATTTAGCATTTCTCAAAAATGGTGTAACAGGGTAGTTCCGTCACACATTTTAGCATAGAGCCGTTAATTCGACTCAATCAAGTCCATGTTGGGCCGGCCCTAATCGAAGGCAGGCAGTATGGCGGCCCTACGATACACTATCTCCTATCGCTAATTACACCTGTCTGTCACGGCGATATCTGGCCCGTGTATAGCTTGCTTCCATGGATAGCTCGCTTTAGATGTATCGCCTTCGATTCTGTACTGTAAGACCATGTTTTGTTGGTAATATTTGAAAAACAATCTTTGAAAAACGAATAAAGCATCAACGATATATTCAAATATAAGAATAGTGCTGACAACATTAATAAGATACCTACTATAGACCATTAACACCCACTTAATTTAAATTGCTTATTCCCTAATCAATTTTGATCCGAAAGCTCTTGATTAAAAGATGCTATTATTTGGGTAAATTAAAAATACTTTTTTCATTAGCGGCATTTTACTAAATGTGATTCTACAATGCAGAAAACATATTCCTCGAGGATTGATTAAATTTATAAATATTAAGATTCAGGATGTACAATATACTCTGACCGTACTATATTCTCGAAAAGACATTATTAATCATTTATAGGGAAACCTACATAAAAAAACCTATACATTACATAATTATTTTCCTCAAATACGCTTGGTTTTTTTTTATTGCATCGCCTCTTTTTTCCTCTGCATAAAAAACCTGCCAAATCGCAATTTAATCAATACGAAATCGATATTCTCTTTGGGTTTTTTTTTACTATCTGGTAATAGCACTTCAAATCGAAAGGACCGAGGTTAGGAAAATATTTTGCCTCCAAGCATAGGTACTATGGGCAGTTCAACACATTGTTTCCTCTTATTGAAATGTTTACTTCTAAACAAAATTAAAAGTTCGTCCTGAAAAGCACCTCGTCAACCAAATACCTATTCGCCGTTTTGTAAGACTACTTTAGAGATACGATGAGTCGACTCATGGTCGAAATATTCATAGATCTCATCAAAATCCTTGAGACCTACAGCTTCCCATACCACTCAGCCAAACGACGAAAGCTGTAAAACATATCAGCGGAATGTCCATAATCTACCATGTGATACCAGATGCGTAGATTTTTGCGTCACGCACACCTAGCTCGCACAAAAGGTTCTATCTTAGTGGAAAATTCATGACTGATAAGCCCTTTAGTATATTGAGGATGGCATATCGTACATAGTAAGGTGGTTCGCGGCACAGTATCGAAGTGAGAGCGCGCCCGCGCGACCGTACTCCGAGTCGGGAAATTTGGCGCGAAAATGACGAATTGACGATCGTTCTTTTTTTGAAGTTTTGAATTGTGAAGTGTAACGGATATTACGAAGGTTGATTTGTGTTTTGTTACCTGAATGATGTTTTTTTTTTGGATAAGGAAAAGTTTGCAAACTATTTTTTTTTTTTAATTTTTCGTAAATAAATAAATAAGTAAGGCTACGGTGGGATTGATTGCAAAGCTGTTTTATAGGATCTGTATATTTTTTTTCAATGAATACGGAAGTCTTTGAAAATGTTTTTCCTTTCTTTGCAGATCTTAGCTTATTTTTTTTCTCAACTAAAACATTTGTTGAACATAAAGTATATCATTTATATTTTAATGTAATCTAATTTACGAAGCGATTAGTGTTATGTCAAACAAACTTGACAAATTATAGAAAGAGAAACTAATATCATTATGTTTGGACTATCATTTTTGTCAGTTCCACTCTGTCACCGTTTTATAACAGTAAATAATATCAGTGTTATGAAATATCAGCAAATTTATTTCCGTGCGTAAAGTATTAATGTAACTCATTTATCTTTTGTGATGTAAATGAATTCCAATGCGATGTAAACTTTTAGGAAATCAACGTGGTATTAAGTGGTTTTGCAAAATGTCTTTTTTTTTCATGTGTGTTTCTAAGAAAGACAGTTGAGATAAAAATTGAGATAAGATTGTGATAGCCTTTAATTTATTAGAGGCTATCACTGAAAATTTCAATTATTTAATTTTACATTACATGAGTGAGAGAAGCGAGCGAAGCAAGCTTGCAAAATTGTGTTTGGATGTCCAGACGCTTTCCGGCTGTTCTCGCCTAGAGATCGCATTTTTCAACCCATGAAATTTTGTGAGTAGGTTTGATAAGTATGTAATTTTTTTATCGATTCAGTTATCAAAAATTTGAACCATCCATGTAAAGATCAAAGCTCAAAGAAAAATTTAAATGCTTAAACTGGTGGAATAGATCGGGTATCGAACCCGGTATCTCTGGATTGCCGGTCCAACCCGTTAACTTTTCCGCCAGCCTAAAGCCTAGCAACCCATTTCCTTTTTTTGAAATTTCAACTATCTATAACTTGATAGTTAGTTCATGAGATACAATCTGGTGACAGACGGACAGACAGACGGTTGGAAACGTAAAAAATTCAACTCACAAGATCTGCAGCTCACAGAGGCACTAGTTAGTATGTATCTATTCTATAATGAACCTTTATTCAACAGTTATAATGTTGAAGGTTTAGGTTTTTTTGTGGACATACCTGTTAGTCTATTCAATAGATCCAACATAAAGCTTTCGGAGATTTTATGTTTATAATATGTATTAAGTGTTGGTCCAATTGTTAAATCAGGACAAACATTAGTATGAAATGCATCCTAAAAAGTCGTATAAGTAGTATCCTTTTTACCGTAGCGCAAAACATTGTTGTCGTGTTTGCTAGACTCATCGATGGACAGTTTTCAAATGTACTTCTCTCTCTCTGAGCTCGTGAGTACTGGATTTAGACCATCTATGACCACATTTCCGAGCGTGCTGTGATTTTTCTGTACTCACTTTGGCATCTAAACGCATTTTATTTACGTAGGAACTATAATACTGTTTTCAACTCAACCGTGTTACAAATGTAAGATAGATTAACATTATGACCAATAGGTTAAATTTACTTTTCAGATTTGGCTTCCGTTTCGCGCCTCTGTCCTTCAACGCAAATAATTACGTCCTAAAATACCTACCTACAAGATATTCCGCGTTCCCAACAAAGATGACAACAATTTTATTAACGCCCTATTTCTTAACTCTAATGCCACTAATTATTTTTCTATTCTTATTGTACTCATATATTTTTAAAACATTGAAAGTTATTTATTTTTAAAGTGAAACATCACAATTTTTATTGAACTATTGACACAAAGATCAAAATGCAAATAAACCGGTACCGCTGGATTACCGGTATAACATCTCAACCACTCCACCACACCAATCGATCGAACCGGATGGTATCTTACGCCAATTTACGCATTTTTTTTTCATGGTTTGATATTTGTATTAATGGTTGTGTTCATTTGATTAAGATCTTAAGGCAAATGTAAATATTAGTTAATTTAATAATTTGTAGTTAAAGTAAAAGTTTCCATAAGAATTATTTCACAATGACAATAATTTGTCAGTCAAAATTGTGCCGTATCCCCGCCAATCCTTTTAAAGTGCCACTCATAATTCCTAATTTAGTAATGTTAGTGTAAAAATATTAAACGTTATCCTACTGGATACTGTTCAAAATTAGCATTTATTCATGTCACAGTTTTTCCTGACCGTTATTACGTAATTCAATTTTTTGGTCACTGAATTCAAATGCCCATATTTTTGGCCTTTTTATGCGTTGGCAACCATGACTCATTGGTTAGACGGTAACCATAAAAAGAAAATTTTCCCTTCAGAACGCTAAAGACTATATTTGGGTCAGGATTGCTGCAGGTTGTAACCAAATTTAACTAGACGTTCTACCCAACGCCACTATGAATTAAAGTAGTGCCTAGTAAAACTTACTCAATGATTGTTTAAATATAGGTACCTATCTGAAACACTATAATTTTTGTTTCATTTGTCCGAAAGCCATTTTTTTCCAACCGTTGATTTTTCATAAGTATTATATGGGTAAGATTTCTACAACTTGGAGCATCGTAACACTATAAATGATACCAGGCTGTTAGAGCATTGTAAAACTTTATAATTGCTTTCTGTCACTTGATCTCGTGTTCTCGTAATAAATTTACAATTTTTATCATCTTAATTTAGTGCTCGTCGCTAGAGGCGCGATGTTTTGTGAAGCATTTTATCATGTTATAAGATTATACAGGGTGCCAAGTTAGGCGTGTTTCTTCTTCGCATTTTACATTTCTGCATATTGTCAGCTATTGTGAGCAATTCTCAGAAATTTTGTACAAAATTAAGACGTCAAAATTCAATATATTTTTCCTATTTTGTTATATATTTTATTTATGATTTCCAATACTTTGATTTCAGATTATATTATAATTAAAACAGTATAAGCATAACATAACCATAATTACCAAACACAGCCATAACATTGATACAAAATTACTAAAATATTAGTTAACGAAATAAGAAAATCAAAACTTTAATTTAAGTCTTAATTTTGTACAAACTTTTTGAGAAATGCTCTTTATGATGATAGTATTAGATGATAGTCCTGGTATGCTTTATTTATAAACAAATATTGGTAGTTTAAAGCAAAAATCATCTCGTAGTTGTAGCATCTGGTTTGGTACAGGTTGATATCAAATTTGGCAAGAAAACACTAAAAAAAGGTGAGTACAGAAGCCCATCTTTTTATTAGGACTATCATTAACACAATCCTACTCTTAACTTCATTGTGAGAATATCTTAACTCTTCTCTTAATATCTTAACTCAGCTTTTGTCATGGTTTTTGATTTCAAAATTAAACAGCTTATTTAGTTGGTTTTTCTCCATATAATTTTTGAATCTGATTAATTTTTGACTCACATGTAAAACTGCCCTATATTGTACCTACCTTTATAGCTATGTGATATGCAATAAACGATATTATTATTAATTTGAAATTAAAAAACATGCCGTTTCTGTTCTCGATAGTAAAGTTGTAGCTTAATAGTTGAAGAGTTAGAAATAAATAGTTTTCCCCACGACCTAACCTGCACCCTGTATTACAACACCACTCAACGCAAATATTATACCTAATAGAACATGATACAGCAGTTCAAATCTGTGTCGTAAAGTTTCGTTGATTACGACTTTATTATAATGTTAGAATTTTTCATATTATAATAAAATTTATGACTATTCAAGTGTATCTTTACCAAAATTATAAATGCGAAATTATTTGTCTTGATTGTGCTTCTTTAACTGTAGTTTTGCAAAAATACAAAATAATATAGGAGTGTTTAGGTAATGTTCTAGTGTCTTCAATGTCTCAATAGATGGCACCTTCAACCTTAATTCACGGTCATAGAGATGACAAGCAGGGTATCAACAAGTAGATAAATGACCTTATACATTTATTCTTATCAACTTGGAAACTCCGAGCATAGCTCGCTTTTTGACATTTCAGTAACATTAATTATAATACTCATTATTGTGCACCACATGGGAAAGAATACAACAAAGACATATGGTGAAATATATAAGGGTGGTGTTATCGTTAAAGAGCGATCTCTTTCAGACAACCTTTAGGTAGCAGAAAAGATTTAAGGATACATTTTGTAAACTGCAAGAACTGGTTAAAAAAAACTTAATTAAAACACTTAATCTGTAACTTTAATCCTTTTTATGAGGCCCGTTGTGACCGACCACGTCTCATTAAATTGTTTATGGTAATTTAAGATACACTCACATTATCTTCATACTAAAATGCTCATAGTTCACTTTCTCGATACTTATAAGCAGTTTAACTATTCGAAAACACGTAAACAACGTTTACCTACATCTACCAAAGAGTTCAAATACTCACGAACTTAATTTTATGGAGCTACTTGAATACTCAAAATGAATAAAATTGAATATAAATGGCATCTTGAGATGATGAAGATAAGTGATATGAGTTAATATACATCTCCTGTACGATTATGGCTTTTTATGTCTCGTATTTGAATGATTTAAAAATTCAACGAAGTACTTAACTAGTAAACACCCGCAGTTTTGCGTTAATTTTTTTTTGCAGTTTATAAAATAGGTAGCGATTTTTGGTTTTTAAAAATGAGTGAATGAAGAGTGCGTTTCCAAATTGTTCGCGTAATTTTGTAACGTAAATAAATTTGATATTGCTATAAATAAATAAAACGTGTAGGTATAGTGTAAATTTATGCATAAAAAATAATACTTTTAATTATAATCCATCTTTAGTAAGTAAACGTTATGTAAATACCGTAAGTCTCCGCGTAGCGGGTAGAATCTCACTTGCTGGCCAAGACAAGACGCAAAACTTTAGATAAACCAGATACGATAATTCGTAAAGCCTCAGATATTTTTTTTGGTCATTCAAATTATTTTAAAACTATTTTTTAAAGATTTTCTCTATATACTTTGATGGTTTAGTTATCAAAGATTAAAGTAACTAGGTTGCAATACAAAAAATATTATTTTCTGACCATATCTAAACCTGGATTTTTTGAGCACTGTGATTTAATTCACGGGCCACTTACTATATGATATTAACTTTTTAACAAAAAAAAAATAACGTTAATGCATGATGCTTTAGAAAACAACTGTTCGAGTTACAAAAAAAACCCAAAACACGATGAGTGCATAATTATAATATTTGAAGACTCTTGGATTTTATTATCAGATCACTAGCGACTTGCCGCGGCTTCGCACGGGTGCAATGTATATTACGCATGTATTATACATATAAACATTCCCCTTGAATCACTCTATCAATAAAAAAAAAGCATCAAAATCCGTTTTAAAGATCTAAGCATACATAAGGACATATAGACAGGAGGCGACTTTGTTTTATACTATTTATGTAGTGATATCCTCATGACAATGGGAATTACTACGTGTACCCTTTAAATAAAAACAAATCGGTCAAGTCGTCATCAAGTAACCGTGGCACATACATAAAAAAAATTGGGCAAGTGCGAGCCCGACTCGCGCATGAAGGGTTCCGTACCTAATAGACATATATATAATCTATAACAAGTTTGCTGTATGGGAGCCCCCCTTAAATATTTATTTTATTTTATTTTTAGTATTTATTGTATTTATGGCAGAACCGCACTGGCAATAGGATCGAATGGAGAAAAGAAGGGGAGGCCTTTGCCCAGCAGTGGGACACCTAACCGGCTATAAAAAAAAAAAAAAAAAAAAAAAAAAAAAAAAAAAAAAAAAAAAAAAAAAAAATTGTTATAGCGGCAATAGAAATACATCATCTGTGAAAATATCAACTGTCTAGCTATCACCGTTGTTGAGATACAGCCTGGTGACAGACGGACGGACGGGCGGACGGACGGACGGACGGACGGACGGCGAAGTCTCAGTAATAGGGTCCCGTTTTTACCCTTTGGGTACGGAACCTTAAAAAGAAATAAGACAACACGAATAGACTAGCTCCTTTTTTTGACGATGATCAACAAAAACGAACTCACATTTCTATAAGTACATAAAATATTATAATTTAGCAAAGATTTAACTCAATTTAGGAAATGAGTTGGTTGAATTGCGACGTATGCCTACTTAAATATGTATGACGATTAGGCTTATAACATATTAATATATGTGGAACGTAAATCTTTCCATCTATAATATATGCATTATGTATGAGCCAAAGCGATGAGTTTTAATTTAACATTTTTGTTTTATAATAATAACAACAAAGAATATAAATAAAGCTATCAAAGTCGCACAACGTTATATTTATTATGCTTATCTTTCTTTTTTGTTCTTTATATAAAATATAATTGTTTTAGAGGAGGATCTGACATGCTTTATCACTTTTTTTGGAGATCTAATAGGCCTCGAAATTGTTAATAACCACTTAATTTCATAGAAACAATATAATTATGATCTTAATCTATTACCTATATAACTACAAGATAATATAAAAAATGCAACATTATTATTACTAGTAACTTTGTTTAGTTTGTAACGAAAAAACTGGTTATCAGGGCCAATTTTTATTTTGTTGTCGATTTAATTTTTTCTCATATTTCAATAAAATTTTGTGAGTTGTTAAAGTTGATTATTCTGGTAAGCCCAATTTCACGATATGTCCTACAAAATTTGTCCATTAAGTTACACAAAATGTATTAAAGAAATTGGCCCAAGAGCCTATTTTTATTTTGTTGTCGAATTATTAATTTTTCATTTCGACCTCATTATGTACTAAATTTTAGTACAAAATACGAAATTTAGTTACAAAAATTCCATACATTTTTTGTAACTCAGTGGAAAATTTTGTAGGACATAGCGTGAAATTGGGCTTGCCTTGTTCAGAATAAGCAACTTTACCAACTCACAAAACTTGATTACAATCTGAGAAAAAAAATCGTCAACAAAATGAAACTGCGGCCCATCAATGTAAAAATAACATATTTTTCGATGAATTCTTCCTTTTAGGAGCCGGAAAAATAAGCGACGGCTTGTTGCACTTATTATTTGTATAATAAAATTAATTATGTACAGATATATTTTAATTTTGAATCAGAGTTGGATAGCGTAATTTACACGTTCAATTTTACGCAACTCACAACTCAAAAATTACGGTCATACTACCCATTAGGTTGCTGCTCTAATAAGAACGTCTGGTAGCGTTAAACTAAATGTTTATATAGAAGCGAAAATTTTAAAAATTGTATGCTAAGTAGGAGCGAGATTTGAACCCACGTCCGTCCTCATGGCTCCAAGCCACTAACCAAAGCATCGAATTTTTCAACCACTTGCTTCATTTCTACACGCCTTAGGCTCAAAGCATCTTTTTTTAAATTCGTTTCTATATAAACATTTAGATTTTATTATTTTTGCAATAGTTCCACCTTTCCCTTGCCGCTTCTATCCCGCATATCTCCTTTCGTTCGTTGCGTTAATCGTCAATTTCACCACCGCGGAGAAATGCCGTCGAGCCTATACAAAAATAGCCCGCATTAAGCCTATACAAAAGTAACCGTGGCACATACATAAAAAAAATTGGGCAAGTGCGAGCCCGACTCGCGCATGAAGGGTTCCGTACCTAATAGACATATATATAATCTATAACAAGTTTGCTGTATGGGAGCCCCCCTTAAATATTTATTTTATTTTATTTTTAGTATTTATTGTATTTATGGCAGAACCGCACTGGCAATAGGATCGAATGGAGAAAAGAAGGGGAGGCCTTTGCCCAGCAGTGGGACACCTAACCGGCTATAAAAAAAAAAAAAAAAAAAAAAAAAAAAAAAAAAAAAAAAAAAAAAAAATTGTTATAGCGGCAATAGAAATACATCATCTGTGAAAATATCAACTGTCTAGCTATCACCGTTGTTGAGATACAGCCTGGTGACAGACGGACGGACGGGCGGACGGACGGACGGACGGACGGACGGCGAAGTCTCAGTAATAGGGTCCCGTTTTTACCCTTTGGGTACGGAACCTTAAAAAGAAATAAGACAACACGAATAGACTAGCTCCTTTTTTTGACGATGATCAACAAAAACGAACTCACATTTCTATAAGTACATAAAATATTATAATTTAGCAAAGATTTAACTCAATTTAGGAAATGAGTTGGTTGAATTGCGACGTATGCCTACTTAAATATGTATGACGATTAGGCTTATAACATATTAATATATGTGGAACGTAAATCTTTCCATCTATAATATATGCATTATGTATGAGCCAAAGCGATGAGTTTTAATTTAACATTTTTGTTTTATAATAATAACAACAAAGAATATAAATAAAGCTATCAAAGTCGCACAACGTTATATTTATTATGCTTATCTTTCTTTTTTGTTCTTTATATAAAATATAATTGTTTTAGAGGAGGATCTGACATGCTTTATCACTTTTTTTGGAGATCTAATAGGCCTCGAAATTGTTAATAACCACTTAATTTCATAGAAACAATATAATTATGATCTTAATCTATTACCTATATAACTACAAGATAATATAAAAAATGCAACATTATTATTACTAGTAACTTTGTTTAGTTTGTAACGAAAAAACTGGTTATCAGGGCCAATTTTTATTTTGTTGTCGATTTAATTTTTTCTCATATTTCAATAAAATTTTGTGAGTTGTTAAAGTTGATTATTCTGGTAAGCCCAATTTCACGATATGTCCTACAAAATTTGTCCATTAAGTTACACAAAATGTATTAAAGAAATTGGCCCAAGAGCCTATTTTTATTTTGTTGTCGAATTATTAATTTTTCATTTCGACCTCATTATGTACTAAATTTTAGTACAAAATACGAAATTTAGTTACAAAAATTCCATACATTTTTTGTAACTCAGTGGAAAATTTTGTAGGACATAGCGTGAAATTGGGCTTGCCTTGTTCAGAATAAGCAACTTTACCAACTCACAAAACTTGATTACAATCTGAGAAAAAAAATCGTCAACAAAATGAAACTGCGGCCCATCAATGTAAAAATAACATATTTTTCGATGAATTCTTCCTTTTAGGAGCCGGAAAAATAAGCGACGGCTTGTTGCACTTATTATTTGTATAATAAAATTAATTATGTACAGATATATTTTAATTTTGAATCAGAGTTGGATAGCGTAATTTACACGTTCAATTTTACGCAACTCACAACTCAAAAATTACGGTCATACTACCCATTAGGTTGCTGCTCTAATAAGAACGTCTGGTAGCGTTAAACTAAATGTTTATATAGAAGCGAAAATTTTAAAAATTGTATGCTAAGTAGGAGCGAGATTTGAACCCACGTCCGTCCTCATGGCTCCAAGCCACTAACCAAAGCATCGAATTTTTCAACCACTTGCTTCATTTCTACACGCCTTAGGCTCAAAGCATCTTTTTTTAAATTCGTTTCTATATAAACATTTAGATTTTATTATTTTTGCAATAGTTCCACCTTTCCCTTGCCGCTTCTATCCCGCATATCTCCTTTCGTTCGTTGCGTTAATCGTCAATTTCACCACCGCGGAGAAATGCCGTCGAGCCTATACAAAAATAGCCCGCATTCGCATTCTATAGAGATCGCACAACTGGTTTAATGGAAAAACGCCGACAGATTTCAACAAAAACAATATTAATGGCCGGTATTAGCGAGCAATGTTTATTGGTGCGGAAAATAGTTTATTATATCTCTCGGGTGGACTGCGTCATTGATATGAACGATTCATTCATAAATCTTGAGCGAGTATTTAACCTAATCCTAACTACTGTTTGGCAGGTATGAATTTCTACATTCACAATACAAAATGCAACTGTTTAGGGAAAAATCTGAAAGTTTATATATTGTTATTAAATAAAAAATATAGGTACTAGTCTTTATTTAAAATACGTAAAACTGTTTTCCAAACTTTTTTAAGAGAGGAGTATTTAAATTGGTTCTTATTGCGGCTCCACACTACTTGCGAAGTTGGCCGAACATGATAGTGTGGAGGGGCACTTCGCCTCGGAAGCCCATAAATAAATAAATAAATAAATAGATATCAAGGGACAATCATACACAAATCGACCTAGTCCCAAACTAAGCAAAGCTTGTACTATGGGTACTAGACGACGATATACATAATATATAAATACATATATAGATAACATCCATGACCCAAGAACAAATATTTGCACAAATATTTGCCCCGGCCGGGATCCGAACCCGGGACCGCCGACTCAGTAGGCAGGTGTCTACAAACCGAGCCAAACGCGTCGTCAATACCTCGGGCAACTTCACCTCGGCCAACTTCGGTGAACTTCAATAGTAGTGTAGGGGATCCCCTTGGATCGCATAATGTTTTTTAGACTAATGCTGTTTCGCATAATTGATTTAGCATTATTTGTTTTGGCATAATAGTACTTTCGCATAGTAATATTTTGGCCTTATTTTAATAGGATAATATAATAGCGTAATGCGTTTTGATATGATGCCAATTGATTATTATGCTTATTAAATTTATGCTTATGCTTTTTGTTATTAGTCTTCATGACGGTTATGCTTTCTGTATTTATGCTTTTTAATGTTATGCGTAAAAAAATATGCGTAATGAGGCTTATGCACATCTCGTTTTCGGCGAAAAGCAATTATGCGTAACCATATTAGTATTATTGATTTTATGCCTTCCAATAGTAAACCGTAGTGTAGATAGGGTTAAAGACCTGTAGCACGCACGTCCTGGCTGCGTTGATTGCTTACTATCAAGCCTTGTAGTGTGTAGTAAAAAGAAAACAGTGTCAAATTCACGCTTCCCATCGCTATCTCATGGCGATAATCTATTTGCCTACGCATTAACAAACGCGTAATCGTCATAAATTAAAAACGTAGTAAGATTTAGAAAAAATGTCGCCCAAGGCCGTTGGAGCCCAATGTCATCGTAGGTAAGGTTCTTATCACTTATCTCCTATTGCTTATCAGCTGGTTTGTGCGCGAAAGATAGTATGTGAATAGGAACGTGTCGTGAGTTAAGACTTTTTGTGTGTAAGCAGTGTCGTATGTAGGCCATACGAGTACGTAAAGGGTTATGGAGAAGTCCGCAAATGTGACTTAAATGAAAGAGTATTTGCATAATTTTTGTTGTTCTTTTAGAAGTAGCGCATCTTTTAGGGTTCCGAAAGTATCTCGTATCTCCTATATGTTGAGAATAACTTGCTGGTAATTTAGCCATTTTTTACATAATTTCGAGAAGTTACAGCAAATTTTCTTCTTAGTACCTACTAACTTATTTTTTCTGTTGGTTATCTCGATCCTCCCATTCAAAACAAATATTTACAAATAAGATGACGATGATGCAACATACAATACTAACAATTTTATTTTCTGAAGTAGTCGGGTAAACACAGAAATAGATATAATTCTAAAGTGAAATAAGGTTCCCGAAATATCAAATTGAGTGTTACATCATTTCGTGATAAACCGTTTTTAACGGGTGAAATTCTCGTATAATTCCATACACTTTAACAACATTCTATTTTTACGTCAAGCATAAAAGTTCACTCAATCTATCACTGTTTAAATACAGCGTCAAAGAAAGATAGCTATTGTCGCACAATTCCGATCGTCACGTTAATTTGAATAAGCGACGAGGTGTTACAGATACGCTCTGTCGCAACTCAGATAGCGCTTAAATTGGGCCACTTACAAAATATTATAAATATTGCATATGTCGTATCGCGTATCTCGTGTGTGTCTACCTTGACGCCCTAACATAACAGTTTGCTCGCCCTAAATGGCGACGGCACCTGATTTTATCGCCCTATGTCAATTCCGATGGTTCTAGGATGCTGTTAATAGACAAATTGCCGTACCGTTAAGTTATAGATGATACTTAGCCTTTTTTGCAGTGTAATGATAACGCTGGTACTCTAAAATTACTATACAGAGAGTATGTTCCTTCCTTCAAATAAAAACACGAATATTTTTACTAAAGCTGAAATTAAAGCTACTTCAAGCAGAATTCGAGCCCGCGTCCCAACGGCTCATCAATCCAAAACGGAGACCACTTTGACCAATAGGCTATCGAAAATGCTGGAGCCATCCTAAAAAAGAATGAAGTCATTTAATGTAAAATTTTCGTTATCTGTATTTGAAGTGTGCAATAAAATATTCGTTTTGTATTGTATTGTGTGACTCACATAAAAGACTAGTAAACATATGGTTATTATCTACAACATTGCAAAATATTGCATTTTCCTTGATAATAAATGCAGTTGCTTGTAATGAATTTCCATACATTTGCGATGGCCTTAGCCCGAGATGTGATGCTCTATTGTTTCGCTGACGCAAGACGTGCACCCCGCCGGCGCGAACGCAGGGAAAGAAAATGGCAACAAAATTCCATATTATTGTTTAAATTTTTATTAAAATCAACGATTATTCAGCTGCACTTTATAAAATGACTTGGCAATGAAATCAAACTATTCTGAAGGAGTTGCGAGCAGTTGATTAGGGGGTCCAAACAGACTCTAAACTCTCATCACGTTGCTCGGAATCGGCAAGGTCTTTATCCTAAATGGTCGAGAACGGTGCGGTTTCAGAAGAATTTCCTATCGCGAACGTTCCGCATGTCGAAAAAGCTCTAGGTTGATGTTTTTCCGGGGGCTACAGTATGGGGTTCTTCGAGGGAGGAAGTGCCAGGAATGCTAATGGCGCTGTGTGTCCATAGGCTGCGGTAACTGCTTTCGATCGGGCCGCATGCTAGTTTGTCATCGCCGTAGTCTAAAACAATGCTCCGCATAACAACTGGTCGCTTTGTGGTGTGTGGACCATAAGAGCACTGCTCCACCTTTCGCTATTGTTTGGACAATTGGCGCGTCTTCTCAGCCAATCGCACGCATCGGCTGATCACTTTACCACGCCTCACAACCAATCGCATCACATTTAAACATAAACAACAAATAAAATTTGATTCTCTGGCGGTTTTTGCGACGATACTGAACATTCTGTAGTGTTATATTTTGTAACCCCGACGCCAAAACGAGTAATGTTGACGATTCCAACGACATTGGACTTACACAATACACATGCCCGCTAAATTTAGAACCAATCGGATCGCTAGAAATCCAATCGGCTGCAACATTTGAAGGTCTGAAAACAAACTGTGGAATGTGCCAAAACGAAAGCTTTGCCATAAATCGTGTTGTTGTGACACAGTCCTAAAATTGACTGCAAATCATTGGTCGCCGGGTCATTATAAAACTCTCATTATTATACAAGCCGTGGAGCTAAATAATACGTTTCTAATGACATTTCAGAGAGATGTCATTTGAATGCAACTCGAATACAAATAATATGTGTTATATATACCGGCGATATGTCGATTATATGCCCGATACATCGCTCTGATCTAAGGATCTTTATCTAAGGCAATTTTGACGCTATTACGCTGCAGCTTATATACTTACATTGGAAGCGCATTTTTTTTTGCCATATGATGACAATGTTAAAGACAAAAAGTAATCAATATATATTTAAAAAAAAACTAATAACAATATGACCGACATGTCTCTCAAAGTCAATAAATCGTTGATGAGGTAATTAAGATACCACAAAATGATGACGAACGGACTGACCGCCCAAAAAAAAACACCGAACCGTCATTTCCATTTATACTGAACTATTTCAGGCTTAACCTTGTAATTTCTATTTCCTTTGCTATTTTGGGAATAAAATCGTCATTTTCTGTTAGCTGGCTATTTCTGTACCCATATTTTGGCTCTCTGAATTACACATTACTTTACAAACTGGGAAATAACCGAAATAAGGTATAACATTACAAGTATGTTTTTTATGGCTGTGAAAATAAAGGAATGCATAAATAACCTAAAATGAGCAGGTGTAAATAGATTAATTGGTAGTATACTCTTATGTCACTCTGGGATTATAAATATAATTATGTATATGAAAATGTATTGGGTCTCTATATTGCCATAAATTTGATCTGGTTATAATCAGGGTTGCCAATCTTTTCCAAGCAGATTACTGATTAAAATAATACTTTCGGTGAAAAAATTGTCTATGAAATGAAAATTCGATGAAATTAAGCATTCGGTGAAATTAAGCATTCGGTGAAGTGTTTGTCTATCAAAGAAGAGGAACCCAGATTTATGTTTATTACGTTATTTTTTTTTATTGTATTCTAACTACGCCGTAGTAGTTAAATATGCGAATTCAAAAGAATTATGAGAATAAGTATGAATATGAATTATGTATACCTAGGTTGATGTCGGCTGTCGGCTCCATAGGTTTCTAACGTCCTACTGTGCTGTGAAAAGTATTAGTGTTCGACACAATTTTTTTTTCTTAGAAACTGTCAACTTTTCTTATTTATGAACATATCTATCTCGAATGTTCGTACAATCGAATAGATATAATAGTATACAACGTTATAATTGTATAGATACAGTTTCTTATCAAAGCAATCATTTGCTTCCGCCGTCGAAATCTTTCTCTCTCTGCCGTTCTTGACCCAGATTTTAGTGGCATTGTTGACATATTCATTACATTCAGAAAAACGTAATTGAATTCTTCAACATCGGTAGTTTTAGAAAAGTTTCCGTTTTTATGTTGGCCACTAGGCTGGGCCGTTTGAAACGAAACATAGAATATAGCAACACAGAATACGGGGCTCTAATGTTGCCGGTTTATAGAAAATGTAATAAAAATAATAATATTGTTTTTGAGCCCTTTTGTGTTCTTTTATTTCAAAATAGGTATTCATATTCATATTTTTTATTTCATTGATGTGACGGTACAGTAACAAAATAAACACATGAATTAACCAATGTCTGATTGTTTTTTTGCAAAAATAACTTTACCTAAGCTAACATAAACTGACCTAAGGAGCTAGTGCTTTCACAATGCTTGAGCATTAAAAATTAGGGCTTCCAATCCTAGGATTATTTGTATGTGAGCAACTCCCGAATCTCGAAATTTTCCATACAAAGATCCCGTAAAGGACTGGAAGCCTTAAGGACAATCTTACACAAAGCTGTATAGTCCCAAACTAAAATAGACTAGAAAATATCAATTGCTCATGACTAAATATACAAACTTAATACACAAATGATTTGCTCCGGCCGGGATTCGAATCCAGGACCGCACGCTAGTTTCTTTTACAACTTCTGTAATACGGAACCAACTAACCGCGTCAAACATTTTGAATGTGTGTGTTAAAATAACAACCATTTAACTTCTTCACTATCATAATTTAAGTATATCGTAAATTAGACGATAAATAAAATAAAATAGAAAGTCATAAAACGAAATGACGCGTATAAATATCGCGTAAATACAAGGCATTGAAAGTTTTCAGGTGCTTTTCAGTTATTATTTCCTCACTCAAAACCATTGAGATTGTATGTTTAAGGTTAGTGTGTTAGTAAGAGCAATGCGTCTTTTGATAATCCCGTATAAAAGTGCACTGACCTTAAAACAGCGGTGTATGATATCTATCATCAAAAATACGTTGGTATTTACTAACATTTCACTTTTCTTACACTACGTGAAATTGTAAGAATTTCCCTACCAAATTACAATGGCCACTAATCAATACCTAATTAATAATATATAATTAATTTATGCTAGACTAGATTTTGATGTCAGCTCATCAGCAAACAAACCCAAACAAAATAAGGCAATCTTTCCGAAAACGATTGTTTGTTGCTCGCGCAGGGTTTTCCCTGTAACAAAAAAAAACATAAAAGGAATAATAGAAGGTTTTTGTTATTTAAACAGGGCTGAATAAAACTCGACGTTTCTAAATACACATGTCTGTGAGATCCCCTGTGTCTACTTAAGCGATGTGTTACGCTTTAATTGCGACTTAGCAGCAATTGAAATTATGTCGACTACATACGAGTATATATTTAAGTCAATGTCGATCGACTTACTTATGCCCTACTACGTAACCCAAAAAAAACCGCCAGCTGTCGTTTATAGAATAACTTACACAAAAACTTGAGATTCATCACAACAATTTTGGATTGGAGGGGTGCTGAGTTCCGTCAATAGGTCGTATACCCTACGTGCACCAGGAAATTCCTTCGCAAGAATATCTTCCAGATAGTTGATTTTGCTTCTAGAATTATTTTTCGTCGATTGTTTCATTTTACCGAACAATAATTTCTTAGAAAGCAATATTTTCTTTGCAACCTTAAACTGTTCGAGATTGTATATTATCAAACAAACCTAACCTAACCCTATCAATAGGATGATATTTGCAAGAATTATGAAAAATGTATGACTAATTCACTACAGAGGAATTAAAATTCTGCGAAATTATATCGTCGGCGAAATTAAACATTCGACGAAATAAGTTTCTAGGATATTTTTGATTTACCTTAATTTCCAGACGTTTCGACACGGTTTCACGTAAAAAAAGTTCAACTACCACACATTTGTCAATATTTATAACGACTCGCTGTTTCATCAGTACGTCTGAGACCACGGGACGTGAAACCGTGTCGAAACGTCACAGAATCAAGGAACATCAAAAATATCGCGATAGACCCGGTGCAATAAGCTTTAATATGTGTACAAACCGCGAGAGTATAAAGCGTTAAAAGTTTCTAGCAGTCAAAGGGCTCCCATTTCCCATCATAATAGTGAAAGGAAGCATTTTAAGCGCCCACAAAAATATCTGTTTACTACCGCATTATTCTTCATGATGACCGCGTTAAACCGACGAAGTTACAAACATTTTAACGGGCTGATTTATGGTTTTCTGAAAGAATCCGCGTAAAAACAAAGAGATTTACTAATAGCGTAGTAAAGTATAGAACAAAGTGATCACTGATCTGTTTTGTTGGTATAAAAAGATCTATGTTGATAGGAAATTCATGGCTTTTACGACGTTTTGTGGTCAGTTAGCTTTGTTGGCAGCGAGCCATGCCTCAAGCTCTCATTGAGAGCCGTCATTCATGCCATAGATTGGAATAGAGGATTAAAAAGCAAAGCCTCTTTTTGTAACCGTTTCATAGTGGTTATCTCTATTAGGATAGAAAATAGAAATGCAAGATTACTTTACCTAGAAGTAAAATGTACATTTTGTTTGATTCAACATTTATTTTCACTGTATTTATCAAAAGTGCTTTCAGCGTACAGACCTATTTGTTGCACCTATATTGAAGCTTTATATTATAATTTATAATTTTTGTGTATAGTGGTTTCGTATCTAAAAAAAAACCTCTGGATTTTTTTGTGATTTTGTGTGTGGACGTTACTACCACAATATTTATTAGTAATTGAAGAAATATATTCAAATTTTTGAACTAATTATTCTAGTATCACGTCTTAAATGTTTTGAGAAAGCGACGACCAACAAATCGCTTCAGATTTTCTCGACAAATTTCTCTCAATTCACTTTTGAAATTGAACTAAATTAACTCAAAAAACACACGTACTTGACAACCCTAAAGGGACAGTCGCTCCAAATAGTTCAATTGTTTACACAAATATTAAGAGCAATGTTAAGCAATAACACGTGAAGTAGTTCAAATACATTAATACGAACCCTTTGACGTCACTACAAACCTAATAATAGAGTGTCTGATTTCAAAATAGTCCCCATTTAAAATACAATCGTATTCCTTTTTCTTTAAGAATCGATTTCAACCGCAATATGCCTCGACTTGGGCTGTTTTATTCCTATCTGCGCGACGTCTCAATGAAGTTCATAAAGATGAAACCAATATATCTATTTCCAGATGTTATAAAACTTGTTTGCTTTTAACTTTCGCCCTTGGGAAGGTTTAGCCCATGCAAGATAATCGTAAATTATTTACGATTTCATACCTACGTTTACGAAAATGTAGCAGTTTGATTTGTGGCCAATAAGAAGTCACGGTTTGATGGATGTCCGTTATTTTTGGTCTCAATGAGCGTAAAACTGTTTTTAATTCGCGAAAGTAGTACAGGGACGAGTGAGGAGTTGTTACTATTATCTCTTGTGTTTACCGTAGCGGTACGATTGTTACTGCTGCTTAATTGTATTAATAGAATCGCTAACGTCATTGCTTTCAAATAACAATTCCGTTATTCTCCTTTTAATCTCTTGAGCAATGTCAACGGAAATTACTCCTTCTCTTGCGTGTGATAAAATGTGGTGCCATTTAAAAGTAAAAAAATGTGTGTTGCCAGTGATGACATGCGGCACTAAAACGTGGTCGCTGACAATGGACCTCATAAGAAGGCTCAAAACTACTTAAAGGGCAATGGAGCGAGCTATAGTCGGAGTTTCCTTGCAGGATCAAATCAGAAATGATGAGATACGCAAGAGAGCCAAAGTTGTAGATATAGCTCAGACATGCGCCAAACTTAAGTGGCAGTGGGCGGCACCTTGCTTGTAAGAACCGATGGCCGTTGGGGCAGAAATGCTCTTGAGTGGCGAACGCGGACGACGCAGCGTGGGTGGCCCCCAAAAAGGTGGACCGACGACCTGGTTAGGATCGCGGGCAGATGAGAGAGATCGGATGAGAGCGGTGCAAGACCGATCGTTGTGGAGAACTTTGGGGGAGGCCTTTGTCCAGCAGTAGACATCTATCGGCTGATATATTATGATAAAGATGAAGAAATGCTCAAGTCCTATAATAATAGGCAAAGTCCATATGAATAGGTAATAACTAAAAATCACATTGACGTGTTTGCATTGATATTGCAAAATTGACCTATACAAAAAGAAAGTATTTTGCAATACAACAATGATTCGGCTATAAAATATTCAAAGAACACGACTGTTACAATGTACATGCTATGACCATGAGATGTTCTTCAAATATATTTAAAAAGTAATAATTTATTCGGTTCACAACTTAAAGTTGTAAAATACATGGCGTGTAACTGTATTTACTCATTATTTGAATTCCTATTTATAAAAAGGGTAGTTTGCACAAATGTAACTTTGACAGAGAACATTGTGTTTTTCTCAGTCATCCTTTGACAACGATAACTTGAAAGTTACCGACACGTCAGGGAGGCTCAAATAATTAATATACGCGATACACAGACAACCAGACAGAGAAAAGTTGTCTGTGACGCGATATAATCCGTTTAAATCGTTTTATTTAAATGTGTGACAGTCGCGGAAACTGAAGAAACTATTAACTTGGACTTCACAAACGTAGTATCCGTAGACAAACAGTAAATCGCAACATACGTACAATAAGTGAGTAAATATATTAATAGTAACTAATAAATCAAGTGATGGCAATATGTGTTACGTAATAAATACACAAATCTAAAGGAATGTTTCTACTAGTTTGAATCCTTTGCTGTTTTGTCTTTGTTTAAATTGTCCTGATAAGATGATAAGAACACATATTTGTGGAGTAGGCAGATCGACGACAAACGTTTTATAATTTTAATTTGAAGTATGATTTGTGTATAAATTACTTACTGTTGAACTTCTTTCGGCTTTCTTCTCAACAGCGAGACCGCTCTTGGGAAAATGCCGGTAGATTCACAATCTCACTTGTAAAAGTGCCATTGAGGCCTACTAAGTAAACGATTTCACTTTATTTCATTTCATTTCGTTTCGTTATTTTTTAAAGTGGATTGATAATAAGATCAGAGCACAGAGGCCAGGAATCGAACCCAATACCTCTGTATTACTCGCTCCAACGTGTCAACTACTCCACCTCTTCAACGCCAGGGGACCTCTCGAATTTTTCCTATAGCTTTGTGTGTTGATACTAACCTTATTTATTTGAAAGGCTTTACTTTAATATTTAATAGTTTTATCTTATTTTTCCATAATGAACAAACAATGATAAAACGTAAAAGTTTATCTCTACTAATGTTCACATAGGTACTCACTATGTAAATACTAAGTTTACCTACTAAGACTATGACTTAGACTATTTTTGTAAGAACTGGCCAGATACAGTTCAAGACCTCGAGAGATGGATAAAGAGAGGAGAGGCCTTTGTCCAGCAGTGGGACACAACAGGCAAATAATAGAAATACTATGACTATGACTATGACTATGACTATGACTATGTGCTGTGAACCGCGCTAGTAGCCCATGCTCCAGCAAACCTTGGTATTCGCCTTGCACCTTTGTTCGGGCGAAATCGGCGAGCATTCGCAGACACGCGTAACGGACTATCAAGTCGTCACGCTCCAATATCAATTTCCTGACATTTTATACAATCTACTAATAAAATATTGTATTTCGGTTTATGCGAGGATATAGAAGAGACCCTTCTCCATTACTTTTTTTTTGTGATAGAATCCTAGCCAATCATTAATGCAATTATTAGTTTGGTTAACGAGTTAACAATTACGCGCATTTGTAATATAATATATCTCAATATAATGTTAAATAGGTAACGGTTTTGGGAAAGTTTCAGCGTAAATTTCCTTCGTACAATGCAAACGTCATTTTGCGAACTATTTTAATATTTCTCCGAGCCTACTGCATATATTTTTTTGCCTAAGATATTCACAGATATCTTGTTTCGTAACTATAGATTGGATGATATCCAGAAATTAATATCATGGGCGGGCCAATTAGTGATTTAATCAATAAGTGTCATCGAGGAAAACTCTGCCAAATTGGTAACAGGATTCTCAAACTGTGCTGTTGACCTTTCCGTAAATATATTTTTTGTGATTTACTAGTAAATATATTTTTTGTGATTTACTTTTGTGATTTACTAGTAAATATATTTTTTTGATTTACTAAAAATATATACTAAATTTTGATTGGAGAATTATGTTGTCAAAGTATAAATAACAAGAGCGACCAACGTCATCACCTCGAATAAAAAACATTGTGATTTAATGACATAAAAGAGCAATATTCGATATATACCTGAGAGATTGCTTATTTGGCGAAACGTCAAAATAATTAGAATTAGCGCTCCTGTTGTGCCGTAGAGAGTATGATCAGGTGCTGTGAGGCGATTCTGTTAAAATAAGTCCGAAAAATAATCATGGTGTTGTGAGACGATTCTGTTAAATTTACTCCGAAAAATAAAGCTTTCCATTGTTCCTATTTCAACTAGCTCTGGCTCGGAGACAAAATTACTAAACCTGGCGCTGCAACCCTTTGTGGGTCTTGGCCTTCTCCACAATCTTCTTCCAGTTGTCAAAGTGTTTGGCGACCTTCTTCCAGCTGGTAAATTTCCCAATCTTCTTGAGATCTTCCTCCACCTCCACACAGTCCCTCTAACGTTTTTAGACACACAAATACAGGGTATCACACGACACACGATAAATACAAGTTAAAGCACCCGTCACTTTACATTGACGCTGCTTGTGGGAAAGTGACGCATGCTTCGTCATTTATTTATCGCGTGACAAGCTCAACTATGGTAGCCCTATCAATGTGGTGCCAGCTGAAAAAGTTTGAGAACCTCTGTTGCGTAATCATTGAACTGCAATGTATAATCTTTATCGGGCAATGCCGATGCACTGGCCTTGCGTTTACCAGATTGAACGATAACAACACAGTGCATTGTAACTCTAGCAGTTTTATCAAGAAATTCCCATTGACCTGCTTTGGTATTTGCATGAAGAATATTATAGTAAACATTGTAGGTCATATCTGTACTACTATAAAAGTGCCACGAAAAGGTCCCGTCTCAGCACGATGCTAGCCCAAAGGCCAGCGCTGATCTTCCGGTGGGATTTGGCGGAAGAACCCTACTTATTGTCATAAATATATAGCACGTATAATACATGAATGAATTTTATATAATTATTCATCAGTCCTTTCGGAGTTGCTCCTCCATCCTCCCTTGGTACGATTTGGTGTTTCTGCCTTAAGCATGTTGCTATTGTTGCGGTAGCCATAAGTTAATGAGTTAATACATATTTATAGTTCGTTTATTTAAGTGAATAAACTCATCGAATCACGGATTATTTTATAAGAGGTTGTGTATTAAGAAATTATTACTAATTTATTTTATAATCAACATGTTATTAAAATTGACCTAGATAGAAAATATGCATAGGTACTAAACATAAAACATGAAATCAATTTTAATAAATGGCTTTTGCAACTAATAATTAAATAGGCTCGTTTAATAACATTTGATAATAGTGGTAATCAAATCTGTTAAGGTGATGCTGTTTTATTTACAATTATAATTATTATGTTAAATAAGTTTAGCCTTAGCCCTCTTCTAAGAACTAGGGTTAGGACTTGTGGTAGCGTATATGGTTCTAAAATCCATGTGGTCGCTTTTTAATGCCTAAACTTTTGACTTTGAATATTTTTATAATTTAACTCTGTGGATTTTTGAGCCATGGTATAAGACCCTACTAGTTAATATATTTTCAAAATATGGTAGCTAGCCGCGCACATCAAGGCATTAGAGCACCAGCACCGCCTTCCGCTTTTGTTAGAACAAGGAACGTTCTAAGAACTCTTTCAAAAGTGACCCATTTACCGCGTATGCTTATACCTGCTTAGACCTACCATAATCGCATACATATCTGGTGAAAACGATATTAGCAGTGATCAAACATGCTCGAAACTAGGTTATCATGCTCTATTAAATCATAAACACACTTATCTTTATTATTCTTTGACAAATTCGGATAGAAAATAAACAAGGTATTTAGCTACCAGCAGCGTAGCGCCCATAAAACTGCCGATTTCCAACGGCTTGCCTATTTATTATACAGCGTGTGAGCGTCATTCTCTATTTCTCTTTGAGAAGAAGTAACCCAATTCTCCGACTTGAACAGGTATATCTAATTGTGGTGTGGTATTTTTTGGGACCACCCAACTTATGTAGATAGGTACCTACTTTATATTCTAAGGTTGCCTGTCCACTGGAGTGGAGGGGAGCGGAGCGGAGATCAGACTTACGCATGGTGTACACCTTTCATTCCTGGCTTTACATCTTTCAAATAAACAATGCAAAGATCGACATACAAAGCGTAAGGAAAAAATCGAAATACTATCTGGCGTTAGGGTGGTGGAAAGGTTTACACGCTGGACCGGTAATTCAGAGATTACTTTCCCGGTGGAAGACCACCAGGTTACGCAATTCGCGCAATTTTTCTTTGATCTTTGTATCAATGGTTTAAATTCAATATAGTATTTAAAATTGAAAGGTATTACTTACGTGTATATTATATGCGCAAAAGTTATTGTTTAACAAAATTATAATATTCAATTACATTACATATCATTCAGGTATCAATCAATCAATGAACCGTAATACTTCTAGATCAGAATTGATTATGATAATATAAACATTTTTATCTTTTGTCTTGAGAAGGATAGCACAGATAAAATACTAGACGACACGAACAGTTCTTTACTGACAAAATAATAGTTTGTTTAGTGTAAGAAGTGAACTTTTCCGAAGTGGTTATGGCGTGGTTTCCAGTCATTTTTTGTGTTCTTCTCATGGTAAGTAAAACAATATTTTAATATCATCATCATCCTCCTAGCCTTTGTTCCATATCTTTGTAGATAGTGAATTCTCAATCGGGGTCGGCTACCTAAATCCCAAGATGTGGCGTGGGCACTAGTTTTTACGCAAGCGACTGCCATCTGACCTTCCAACCCAGAGGGGAAACTAGGCCTTATTGGGCTTATTAGGTGGTTTCCTCACGATGTTTTCCTTCACCGAAAAGCGAGTGGTAAATATCAAATGACATTCCGTACATAAGTTTCGAAAAACTCATTGGTACGGGCCGGGTTCGAACCCGCGACCTCCGGATTGGAAGTCGCCTGCCCTAACCACTAGGCTACCACCGCTATCCACATATTCTCATAGTTTTCATGTTCGTACACAATAAGAATATTTTATCCTACACCAATACCTAATAACACTCCCGCTCCTGCACTATGATTTTTCTTGCCGTATTTAGACTTAAAAATATTTATTTTTAACCCCTGACAAAAAGAGGGGTATTATGAGCTTATAAGCTTAATAGTCATATCTGTGTATCTGTGTTTCTTTTTATTTGTGTATCTGTCTGTGGCATCGTAGCTCCGAAACAGATACACCAATTTGGGTGTGGTTTTGTTTAATCGAAATTCTTGTCCGTCAAGATGCTTCTTAGCAATGTTTGCTGGAGATAGGACCAGAAGTTTCCAAGATATTCAGCTTTAATTGTAACAAGTGACAAGATCTCAGCCAATATTGAAGCTAAGAATTCCAAATTTTCTAGTTATGTTCGCTTTTAGTAGGTAGCATTTTCTATATAAGATGAGGGTCTCATGATGAACAGCTACTTGTGTTCGAGTTGTTTAAATTTTTTACTTTAGGTTATTGTTCTTAATCAACATGAATTGTTGAACAACATTAAACATGTAACAGGTTTTATTTTTTTATTATTTATATGTTTTCGTAAGCCCGAAAGCAAAACCACACTCACTGTTTTTAACTTTAGAAAATACTTGCATGACTAATCTTTTCTTTTCAGTTGTTCCGTGAGTCATCCACCAATTGTCAAAAAATAGTCTTAAAAAATATAGCAATTCATAAAAATGGAAATAACCTTTTAGTGCGGTTTCTGTAATTGCCGTACTTTCGGTCACGAAGTCTGTGGTTTGGTGAATTATGTCTAATTTTTTATGGTTCAACATTTTGTCCTAACCAATGGGCGTGGGTATCATTATAATAGTGTTTCTAACCGCGTAAATGTAATTTTGTGTTGGGGAAAATCACAAAAATCACTTATCTATATCACGTAATATAAATCGCCACCAGGCGTGCGATAAGTATCGAAATATAATCTTGAAATCGCGATATATTTTATGGCAAATGAGCAACTTTAAGACATGGACAATTTGCCAATAAAACAGTATTCTTAATAGTTGCAGTCACATTCACCACTGTCGTCATGTGGCATAATGAGTTAGGAAATATTTAGACAGGGACTATAGGATAGACCTAGGAAATGAATGTATTCGAAATGTATTTAGAGTGTGAAATTGACCTAATGCTGAAAATATCAATAAACACGAAGCAACAGCTGTTTTCAACTCCCAAAACACAAACACTTTTGTTTGCGTTTTCACTGACAACAAGGCAAAAGTGGATTGTATTTTGACTAATTTCACTGCACTGTGATCAATCACGGCCCAATATGCTTGATTCCGCTCCGCGTTAATGAAAACGCAACCTAAGTGTAACGATAACATCTTTACACAATTGTCTAAAATAAAACTAATTCCCAATATAACTTATTTATCGTGTTTCGTATGGCATATAATAAAGTCACTGGATTACATATAAAACCAATTATAGTTAGAATTTTGCCCTTCCCAGGTAAGCGAATGCTTCTTCTGATAGGATCTTGAAATCGTCTACATGGCCTGTGTATTTAGTAAAGGGGCATTCCAGAATTATGTGGTTGATCTGGTCTGGATGCCTATAGTTACAGTCAGGAGAGGAGCTTCAGCCCCATTTGTACCAGTCCGCAGTTGCCAACTCCTGTTCTTATGCGGTTAGAACTAAAAGTCATAAACAATCATTGACTAGGTGTCAATGCAAATGACTGTGTCTAGACACTCAATTCTAAAAATTGTGGCCACGGGCCTTGATTGCGAAATCTACGCATCAATTCAGGTCACTAACAAACCATTTATTGCGGTTACTTATCGATTTTTATCGTTATAGTGCTGTTTAGAACTGCCACTGCAAAGATACCTGATAGGAAAAGATGACAGCTGATTTTTGGCGCTTAGTAAATTTAAAGTATTCTTTACTAGATAGCGACTGTTGACAAGACTATTGGGTGTGACCCCTGGGGGACCCCAGTAAGGTGGATTGACAATCTGTTCAGGATCGCGGGAAACCATTAGGAGAGGGTCTTCCACGACTAGTCGTTCAGAAGATCCTTGATTGGAGAAAGGTCTCCCTGAAATTGTACGCAATAATCGGTTACGGCTGTTATTTGGCCAGCTAACTACTTTTGTATTCATGTACATCGTAATAAAACTAAATAAAAACAGCACAAAAAGGCAGATGTAGTGGGGCCTTTTCATCTCCCGTATCGTGTGGGCGCTCCTTTTTTTTTTTTTTTTGATTTATTTAGGTAAACAAACAGTCACTACAAATTGACTAGTTAACTAAAAGTAACTTAGAATTATAAACAGTATGTGTGACCAACACCGTTCACCACTTATTAAAAGCAGAATTATGTAACTATCAGCCCTGCAGAGCCAGAATGTAACTCAGCATCATCTGTCTTCCTCGCACGGTTTTGAAAGGAAAGCGACAGGATTTATCGCGTATCAGAGCAATGCTAGATGTGCTCTGGTCACAGAAAGCTGGAGTCATCTGATATGTCGATCTGCCATTTCGACAAGGCCCTCGTGACGGATTTCATGCCAGCTCTAAAGTCCAAGTTCCAAAGTCTTCAATACAAGCGCCGTAGTTGTTAAGTAACGCCCGAGTATTAAAACTATTTTTAAAGTTCACTGATGTTTATATTAGTTTAAAATGTCCGATCTTCTTCTCAAAAACTAAAATTACCGTGGTTGCTTCACTTGATCATAAAACCTGACATTGGGACTGTTGTTACAGTTTTACAGCCCGGAAACCGTCGTCCCCCGACGGGTCTACGTCGCCAATAATTATTTTACGATTTGTAGAGGAATGTGGTTGTCTATTTATTTGGGGTTCCTCAATGTCATGGCATGGTGATGTTCTTGGTTTTAGCGAATGTGGTTTTGAGTATGGCCAACGTTCAAACATTAGTCATTGACAGTGGGTACATGTTTGTGCCGTTTTTGGGATAGAAACACTCAGGCCATGGGGACAAAGGGCCCAACAAAATATTTAAGGAACAGGACAAGAGACCTGTTGATGCGACGAGGGATAAGAGGGCTGGCTCATTTGCTAAAGAAGCTATTCAGCGTGGCAATGCGGCCAGCCTCCTGGGCACTCTCTTGGTGGACACCAATCTGGAGAGCGTGCATTATTAGGTATATACGTTCAGCTTATATACGTTCATTGTAATTTTTTTTATCTTTTCTTGATTTCTTCTTTGATATAATTTAGTTTAATATTTCATTGTTAAATGTCTACATTATATCCGTGATTCAGGCTAATATTTATATGTCGTTTCTCGTCGAAGTTGTTATTCAATATTTGTAGACTGGCAAAGGGAGCAAGATACAAGCAAGCAGAGGCGTAGCAAATCCTTGTAATGACAAAGCGTACAATAGATATAAAGATACGACTCACGTATGTCGCCTACGTGCATTCTGCGGTGGCACATATACCTTGTTTATTATGAATGGCCGAATTGATGTAGTACACTCGAATTGAGTGTAGTCGTGGCTACACTGGAACAGCCCCTAAATTTGTGAACTGCTTGAAATAGTCCAGCAGTGCACGCCCGCTAATAAAATTACCTCTTAACTCATCACGATTCTTACAACGGCATATGTGAGAATTGGAAGAGAGGACGCTTATTAAACCTCTCCTCAGGCAGGAGTTACTGGACCGACGAAACCGAATAAAAGTGGGTTGAAATGTTTTCTTTATGCAACCAACTAAGGAAACTTACCGCATATAGAGTAGATCAAAATTGAGAAGTGATTAAACGGTCCCCAACATCACGTAATGTCAGACACTGTATAATGTTGATCAGGGATGGGCGATTTCAAGCCAGTTAATCCGCTTTATGACCAGCTGACTGCAGCCTGATGAATCAGCAGTATAACAGGTCCTCAGATCGATCCAGAGAATATCTATCTGTCTGCTAGGGATTTCATGAGAGTACTGTCATCATCTTTATATAAGTCACATGTATAAAGAGATAATTTCTTGATAACTGACTGTCGGACTCAGTTATATCTAAGTAACTCAAATAAAGCAAGCTATTAATAAAATAAAAATAATGAATTTCAAATCCATGACTAATTTTGGCAAAGAATTGAATGAACACACACGGATCTTTCGTACGGACGTAAAATATACACTTGACGTTTCCAAACAAATACCTAAAGAATCTTGGCGCCATCATCAGAGATTCGCTCGAGCGTGGGCTTTGTGTAAACTCACGATTTTTACGTGTGCCTTCGTCTATTAGCGACCAGCAAACAAGCAAATATTGACATAACAGTGGACAATGAACGCTCTAAGGAACTGATGTTTCATATATTCAAAAGGAAATGTAAATCAATGACAATAATATTTCATATCGATAGGCTATGTTTATGAATGCGTTGAACGGGTATTATAATTCGCAGGATAAATACAAAGTGACCCAGTTCGGTGTGCACATGGGTGTTTGCATACTCGTCCCCGACCAGCTTTGTTTTACTCACTCTGAATAGCTAATTTAGAATCCCACTTATCTGATTCAGTTGTTCAGTCGACCTGAATTTTCGGCTTCATAAATTTCGAATCCACGTCATAACTAAGTACCGCATTGTCCTTGCCTGACGCTATCGGTGAATCAGATATTGATGACTGCAAATAAGAGATTAAACGATCTCAACCAGAACTGATAGATGGCATTGGCAGCGACTTAAGTTATATTAATAGCGATGTTTAGCAGTTTCGTTTCAATGGAGACGACCCAGACTCTTGAATTCGCAAAATAAACCAAAATCTCTGTACTGGCATGTTAATGAAAACCGCAAGCTTTGCTTAGAAGCAGGCCAGAGTGAAATGCCTGCAGCGCAGTGGAATGAGCTAATAAATTTATAATTTCCAACGACACTCATCGCGTATGATAATGAAAACTCGACTGGTCTAGTTAGAATAATGAAGCCGTCTCCATTTGTAATAACCGTAATAGTTTGTATTAACATTTATTATGCAAAGGATTTGCGTGAAAAAGCAAAATTTCTCCGAGTTTAAATTTGAGACAATGTCCTTGTCCCAACCGTATGCAACGAATTGCATACCCTAAATGTTTCAGCCTTGTCTCTGAGGCTAGTTCCATAAATGACAAACAATTGAAAGTAATAAAGTAACATACATATACGTTGATATTTAGGTGTAACATGAAGATAGCGATATTGTAAGCAAGAATAATTACTGACCATACGTGCAAATGGTAACCTTGCATCATAATATTCTACATTGTCTACATCGCAACCTTGTACATGGTCAATTTTGTTCCATAAATGCATATCTGCCGATCATCATGATACATTTTCTTACATGATGTTTAAAATGTTTCAGTATTCTAATTATTGGAGGTCGTATATGTACTGGCTACATATTAAGTTTAATCATATTATTTATTACACATGTCATGGAAAGAATACAAATTGTTCTTGTAACAGACTTCATAGAAGTCGGCTGCAAAAAATTGTTAAACCAAAATAAAGCACTACCAGCCACTGCTACTCTAGCTGTTGTTATTGCATGTTTTTTTGCTTTACTAATTAGCTTAAGCAAATACATAATTGTCATCTATGTAAGTGTGTCATTCTGTGTAAATATCTGATTCAGCTATATGATCATAATTTGCATATATTCAATGTAAATCTTCACTGACACCGATCAATACGAAGCTTTTATACGAAATATGTGACGCGTCGAATTTTATTGACACATCGAATTCAGAGTAAACAGTCTGAGGAATTAAATGAATTTAGTTTGTTACCTAAATTGGTAATGAAGAATTTATATTGGTGGCGGTTGGTGCTTGTTATAAAACAATCTGACAAGGCTCATAGTTTAAACATTTAACTGGATCGAATGGAACAATAAGGAGTGGGCTTCGAAGGGGGCGTATAATGCTTCTGTGCTGGACCGGTTACGGTTTTAGTGAAATTGACCTTCGTTAACTGCATACTGTAATTAGAGACCACACCGCGCCGTCATTCATTAGAACGACTTTGTTTTGAATCAGTTTGATGTTGACGAAAGGTTCGGCAGTTTAGTTTATTTTTACAATCAGGTTCTTCAAGCAAATGTCGGAACGTGTTAGTTTAACTGTTTTCGATGGTTTTTGAAATAAATTTTCATTATACTGTATCCTTAAATAGAAAAACCAAAACGTCGCACGGTCATATTATGACCGTGCGACGTTTTGATTTCTAACAATTATTGCAATTCCGATTACTTTGTATATTGTTTGATCTGAGAGATTTTGATCCTTATTTTTTCTATTTAAATCTCTAGTTAGTTAAAAAAATATAATTGTAAGATTCTGTATTTGAAACTATGCGAAAACTGCTCTATTAATTACGCAAAATAAATATAAATGTTTCATAATCAATTTTGCAATTAAATTTTAATAGAAAACTATAAAATTAGCATATTCGATTTGACACTATGCTACAAACTTACTAATGGAAATAATCTAAATGAAAAAAAAAAATAATAAAAATATGGCATAATAATTAAAAGCTAAAGCATCGAAAATATCACTTAACATCGTTATATAGGAACAAAACAAGTGATCAAAATATCTTCGGTAGGTAGTGTTACTATCGATTAACTAACTTTATAGCTCCGATAAAACCTCTAATAAACGAGTTAATGGGTTACGCTATCGACCGCAAAAACACAAGTGCGTACAAAAAATATGAGCGAATATGATTCATACTTCACACTAGTCTTGGCGCCACAGAAGTAATAATTAGTAAGTCGAGAGCATTACACTTACAAGTACCTACAATACAATACAAATCCACTTTATTGCACACCTCAAAATGCACAGGGATACAATACATGATTGACGATTCTTATCGCTAAATATCGATATCTTCCAGACAACCATTAGATAGCGGAGTAGATCAACAAAATTTACAACCTACCTACGGAATAAACGCTATTGGTTAGTCTATAAATTAGTTTTCTATAAAGGCCGTACAGCGCCACTTGTTGGTGAAAATGTAATCCAGTTTTTCCCCATACCCCTTTAAAGCCTTTAAAGAAAAAACATTGTAATTTTTTCCCCCCTCTCTTCCCTGTGGCGCGGAGATAATCTCATTAGCGCGTTATACTGCCACACAAAGTCCGACTCACTGATAGTGAGGGCTAAACAGCCCTGATACAGTTTAAGTCATGTTTAAAGAAAAGTAGTTAATTTTAAAGAACTACTTATTGTGTTACAACTTTGTGGCGCCTTTAATGGCGCCTCTAACGTGAATTATACTCATAAAATCTAACCGCAGCAATGTTTCAAAAAACTGGTACACCATCACAATTTGACATCATCGGAAGTGGTATTTTAGTAGTATTGACTTTGGCGATGATTTGGCTAACGCGTGTTAAAGCGACTATGTCTAGCAGTGGACAACACTAGCTGTTATGATGAAAACTTGGATCAATAATAATTTATGCTTGGTAAGAACTTAAGGACGTACGGACTGAAAAATTTATTACTTTGAAACTAGAAGAAGGTGCTCAAAACTTCTTCTTTTTTGCCTTGCCAGCGTTGCCCTAAACAATCCTTATACAAAAATTTATTAATATCCTATCAGCTGTTTGGACGTAATTCCGACCAACAGGATGACGTGTGGTACTGACACCGCGGGCCCATGCAAACAAAGACCAACGATTTCTCCAAAAATATCCACTTAGAAAATTGATTGTCAAGACGATTTTAGAATTTCATAATAATAAGATTTAATAAGATCTGCATTTTAAGAAACATCTAGAAATTGATAATTCAATTACTAATTAGGAGGACATCGATTATTTTAAGATTTACGACCACAATTTTGCACTAAATTATAGCATATTTAGTAACGATTTGAAGCAGAATATCCATTGGAACATCAAAATTAATAAAAATAAAACCGTGCGACAATTAAATCTCGTTACGACTGTTTCGTATAATTTATCTATTAGTTATGGCTATAAAAGCTATAAAATCAAATTATTACACTAATGTTACACGGTTTATGGGTAACTAGTTAACAAGCTGTCGAGTAATATGAAATATTTTTTATTGATTAGACATATTTGTAGGGTCTATTAATGGTTAGCTTAAGGTCAGATTCGACACGTTTTGATGTACCTTCTTACATTATAGTTTTTAGGGTTCCGTACCCAAAGGGTAAAAACGGGACCCTATTACTAAGACTCCGCTGTCCGTCCGTCTATTGTCTGTCTGTCTGTCCATCTGTCACCAGGCTGTGTCTCGTGAACCGTGATAGCTAGACAGTTGAAATTTTCACAGATGATGTATTTCTGTTGCCGCTATAACAACAATTACTAAAAACAGAATAAAATAAATATTTAAGTGGGGCTCCCATACAACAAACGTGATCGGTTGCGTTAACGTTGAGTGTGAGGTCATTTGTATTCGGCGCCATACATACCAGGTGCAGACTTAACCCGGCCAGTTAAAATGGGAAGCGTTTGTACGGAACCCTCGGTGCGCGAGTCTGACTCACACTTGGCCGATTTTTAACATTCATTTGAATGAATAGAACTTAGACATAATGAGGAGATCATACAATAGTGATGGACTTAACACATGATATTATTGTGAAGCAACTTTTTTTGGATCAGTGGAAGTGGAAGACGAGAACGTTTCTTGTTACGATACTGGTGGGTTTTAAGTATTTATTACTAGAAGGAACTCGCAATTTCATCCGGATAATAATCCTTTTTCCTTTACCGTGATTGGATAAAACGTATCAGTACAAAAATAACCTTTGGCCAACTATCCTTGTACCAAAACTGGTTAAAATCTGTGTCAATCTGTTAGAATTTGTCTCAATCATATTTCACGAATCACTTATTTCATTTTTCATTGTTAAAGTCACTCATAACAAATTCCTGTAAGAGATTCTTGAAGAGATAGTCCAGTCAATGGGTGAAGTTGATCGCAATATGTTTCCTATCTGTAAAT
The DNA here is from genome assembly GCA_932273695.1 of Apotomis betuletana. Taxonomy (NCBI): domain Eukaryota; kingdom Metazoa; phylum Arthropoda; class Insecta; order Lepidoptera; family Tortricidae; genus Apotomis; species Apotomis betuletana. The sequence goes on from OW026315.1 coordinate 6,869,098, forward strand.
TTTTGCTGTTAGCATATTTTACACACAAAGAATTCACATTTACACTATATTTGTAAATCTACAAAAACCGTTTAAATTTTTAATGGTCATAAAAAACGGATTTTATATAAATGCGAACAGAAAAATAATAGCTGGGATTTAGTATTTTCAGAAATTTGCATCAAACAATAAAACGAATTATTATTATTAAAGCAGTAACGTTTGCTAGCGTAAATAAAAAGCACATATAAATTTCAAAAAAAATATGGTTCTGGCAGGGTTCGAACCAGCGTCTCCAGCGGCTTTCCGGGCCAACACGGGTGATCTACCTATTGGACCATTGAACCTGATGCAATAGCCATTGAATTTTGTAACCAGTTGCTTCGTGCATGCCTTAAGGTGACCTCGTAGCGCCCACCGGTATATATATATTTTTTGCTTCATTGTAAACATAAAAAATTAAACTTATAAAATCGATCTCATTGACTGGACTTGGAATACATGAAATTCATACCAAGAACTTGCTCCAATTACTAGAACGCCTAATCACATTCCTGACTTGTTAATTTTTATAGTCCAAAAGCTGTCATTAGCACCATTACTATTCCGAAGAACAATTAACAGCGAAATTGTTAAAATTAATACCTCAATCATTTTTACGACTGTTTCATTGAGGTTACAGTTTGTGTTGTCTCAGGCCGGAGATTGAGGTTCTTAATGAGCCCATGTGCTATAACTCTGAATTGTACAGTCGGCAACAAAAGTATGGTATCGAAGAAAACTTGCAAAATAATCGACTAGGCACCCCCAGTGTTTAGTTTACAGTGACAGTACTCGCTAGCAACTGCGAATACGATTGATATGGCGAATTGTAGTTCTACAAAGTAACCGCTACGGGCGCTGTGCTATTCTCTAAACAAATCATTTACGCAGTCGCTAGCGAGCACGGTCACGTTAACTCATTGTAAGGGTGCACGTTGCGAAAGAGCGCACTATTTGAAGGGTGACCGGAAATAACATGTCTAATAGCCACAATAGCAACTATTTGAAAGTTTGGAACGATGTACTTAATATGAATTACCATATAAAATATTCATATATTATTTATACATATTTTTAAATGATAAAAAGACGAGTTTCGTAAATATTTGAATCTGTAACAGAGGTTAATTATAGTCCATTGAGCGCTCTTTATTTTGAGATTGTAATCTAGTTTGAAAAAAAAGTGACTAGACATGTTCTTTCCATATACCCTTCATTTGACGAGGCGGTTGGTGCAGTGGTAGCGCAGCTGCCTACTTAGGCAGCGGTCCTGAGTTCGAATCCCGACAACGGCGAGCATTTGTGCGATATACTCGAATATTTTTTTCCTGGGTCATTGGACTAGATATTTATTATTAGTTATTTTATCATTTTACAGACTTAAAAAGGGCGATAGAGATTGTCAAAAATCGTTCTGTGTTCCTCTCGACAGTTAAGGTTGAAATAAAACTTGGCGACTGTACCTGTTAATTGATTTCAATGTTGTCGTTCAACACTTCCTTTTGTAGTTATGTTGAATTTATTGCGGTTTGAATTATAATTTTGGCCATAAACAAACGTGTTGTAATTAAGTGATTTGTTTTTGAAATATTTGTCTTCATTTAGTTTATATTTATTTCCTAATTTAGCAAGTAATTGAAAAATTAAGTAAGATTTTCAGACAGGTATAAGTATGTCGCCCCCTGCCTGCTATACGGCCACATCTCAAAAAACCATTTTTTCGAGAAATCGCTTGTTAAAGTTTTGGCAGCGTAGTGCGTGGTAGTAAAACGGGGATTACTCCCTGAGTTTTGCACAATTCATTTTTGATTAAGCTCTTTTTACTCAAGATAATACAATGCTTCTAATGAATACATTTTTTTGTATAAAACATGTATATTTTTTAAGATACAAGGCCTTTAAGTCAGGTACTTAGAGTTGTGGCCGTATTGCAGACACATTTTGTTGAAATTTCGAGATGCGTCCAAGACCGCACATGAAAATTATGGGAAAATGGTTACATGAAAATATAAATACACCCACCAAAATAGTTAAAATACCTTTATTAATCAACTTTTGTTACAGTAAGAACATCACCGTAAGCGATAATCAGTGCATCCTTTCGTGCAGCTTTTCTACTGTTAGGTTCAGGAATACTGGACGAAGACTGGTTCGATTCAGAGTAGCAATTTATGTGAGTCGGTATTTACTCACAGTTCTATTCTGGCATAGTCTCGAATAATAGAATTCCATTCAACCGCTCCAAAATAATAGCCATATTGAAACCAGGTAAGCCAGGCGACGACCTAAAGAGTTACCAACCAATTGCTCTACTTAGTTACGTCTACAAACGTTTGGAGAGGCTAATCTACATCGAATCGAATCTATTGCCGACAAAATAATTCCTGAGGAACAGGCTGATGGATTCCTTAGTGGCCGGAACTGCGTGGATCAGGTAATGCAGCTCACAACACACATAAAGGCTGGGTTTAAGAGGAAAGAGAAAACCGTGGCAGTCCTTATCGACCTCTCAGCTGCATTCGATACCGTATGGAGACAGTGAATGTTCTATAAGCTCACGACCGTGGTGCCCTGTAGAAAGATTGTGAGACTAATTAACTCTATGCTTAGCAATAAGGGAATAGAGAATAGGGAATTAAGGTAGACTTGAAGCACTCCAAGCAAAGTCAGGAAGCTGAACAATAGACTACCGCAGGGATCGGTCCTGGCCTTGCTCCTGTTCAACCTACAACTCGCGATCTGGAATATGTTGGGAAATACTTTAAAAAAATGCCGACTGCAGTCCGTTGCTAGTAAAACAGAAGTTGCGACATTCCATCTCCGCAACTAAGAAGCAAATTATGGGGCGAAAATCGGCTTCGGAGAGACGGCGATGAAATTAAATACTACACCAAAGTACTTGGGTGTAACTCTAGACCGCAGTCTCACCTATGCGCCATATATTAGTTAGGAAAAAAGCTACAGACGCGGAATAACATACTCCACAGACTAGCGGGAACTACTTGGGGAGCAACAGCTACGCACTACCGGTTTTAGCCAAGTTTACTCCACGGCAGAGTATTGCGCGCCATTTTGGCTCAAAAGCGCACATGTGCATCGGATAGACGTATAGCTAAACCAAACCATGCGATGTATATCGGGAACCATCAAAATGTAATCCTCTGGTTTGGCTGTGTTGAGTCATATAGCTCGCGCCGAACTAAGAAGACATCAAGCACTGGTCCACGAAGCACAAAAAGTCGTGGATCGTCCCGATTTACCCATTCATGCAGAGTTCGCAAACCCGCCTCATCGGTTGAAGTCGAGGCACCCACCGTACCATACTGCTCGAGACCTGCTGCAATTAAATTCCAACCTACTTGCAACTCAAATCACCCGACTTACTCAGAGATGCAAGCATAAATCCCACGGCAAAACCTCCTGGCTTCATTCTGCCTAGAAAACAATGGTGCCAGATCAACAGGCTCGTAACTGGGAGTGGGCGATCCCGAGACTTCCTCTACAGATGTGGTTGGAGAGACTTACAGTATAACAGCGACCCTGCAGACTTGTTTGTCCTCAGTAACGACGCAATTCATTGGATAAAAGGTCTTGAATTTGACTTATAATTGTATATAAATGACTACATAGTGGGAATTTTTTTTTACAAGAAATCATTAAAAAAAAAACAAATAAACTTATACAAAAAGGCGGCTAAAAGTATTAGAAAGTATTATGCTATACGAATAAATTAAAATAAATAATAAGTACTATTTATACGTACTTTACTTACTGTTGTGACACAATCAAAATGCCCTTTAATTCGCTTATATTTAAAGGGATTCATCGGAATAACACTCGAATAATCTTTATGCCTTTAGGACGCAACTCAAAAAAATTATTATAAATTAATGTTATACAGCCATAACTCCAAAATGGCTATCTTGCAGGGAGTCAACCGACAATTTTTGGTCAGATCCATAAGGCCACTTGTGGAAAAAAGGCTTTTAAGGACACTTTTTCTTATATCTCTCGAAATAAGGTCGTAAATTAGACAATTCTGAATACGAATCAGCAATAATCCAAAAAAACATTTTTTTGAGATGTGGCCGTATAGCAGGCAAGGGGCGATGTATAATAAAAATGTCGCCCAAGTGCGAGTGGGACTCGCGCACGAAGGGTTCCGTACCATTATCTGTAAGTTTGTTGTATGGGAGCCCCCCTTAATATTTATTTTATTTTATTTTATTTTTAGTATTTGTTGTTATAGCGGCAATAGAAATACATCATCTGTGAAAATTTCAACTGTCTAGCTATCACCGTTCTTGAGATACAGCCTGGTGACAGACGGACGGACAGCGAAGTCTCAGTAATAGGGTCCCGTTTTTACCCTTTCGGTACGGAACCTTAAAAATGAGTAGTTTCAAAGGGATTTTATAGAAGTTCGCGAAGCAGAAGGCGATAGCCTTAATTATAAATAATATTAATTGATTATGACTAGAAGTTGCCTCCAATTTCTACAGTGACTTTAATCCTACTTTATGTTCTCTTCTTTCTTTTAATATGTTTATATGTTCTTTGTTTTAATATGTTTTTTCTTTCTTTCTGCCTACTGAGCCGGCGATCCCGGATTCGAACCCTGGCCAGGGCAAATATTTGTGTGATGAACTCGAACATTTGTGCTTAAGTCATGGTGGTACTATGTATTTAAGTATATATTTATCTATATAAATATGTCAATAGTCGTCTAGTAACCATAACACAAGCCTTCTTGAGCTTAATTTGGGACTAGATCGATTTGTGTGAGGTTGTCTGATATTTATTTATTTTATTCTTTACTTCACGAATTTATTTACGAATAATCATTACGATGTCCCTACACCAAACGCAGAAAATCTGTCGAGTTGTTTTGCCTTAAAAGTGATTGCAAACACCGACGCATATACAAAAATATATAACTGTTATCACAAACTATTTATAATTTTGCAGTAATTAATACATCCGCTACGGTAAATGAACTTTCCTCCGTCAAATTAATTACTTAAACGCCATCAAATGTGAAATTAAATTCTGATATCTTTATAGTTTAGAAAGATAACAATTATGGTCGATGACTCAGATATTTATAAGGTATGGGGCCATAGTCTCGTCGAGCTGACAGCGAAACTACGCGATTATCTGCTTGAAATAAAGTGCGGTATTTACTACGGGATTGAGTCAGTATTTCTCAATTATGAGTGATTATAATAAAGGTATGATTTGCTACGCTTCAATCGGTATGAATTTGGTCCGGCGACTTGTATTTTTATGCTGTAAGTAATTTAACTATGTAATACCCTTTTTTTTTTACTTTTTGTCAAAGCTCTATCTGTGACAGATAGACAGGCGAGGAAGACTGAGGAACAGGATTCTGCTTGCGTACCCGACTACCCGTTGAGTGCGAAACTCTAAAAAACTAAATTTAATAGACAAGTATGAATATTACAAGAGTATGAATGTGACATATCGTTACTCTTCTATTATCAGGGATCCGAAATTCGGATAGATATTTATCAAAAGTTGGCAAAATCTTATTTCTATATCACTCATACCTTAAGCAAAGCTGCCTATACCTGCAATTTAACAACAAAGCTGCCGCCAAAGTTTAGGTAAATATCCATCCGAATTTCCGAACCCTGTTTATTATAAAATAAGAGGGGCAGGTTAGGTCGCTAATTCGACGGGCTTTATCAAATTATCACAGATATCTTAGTGTTAAACGTCAAATTAATGAGGCCACATTCTTTAATTTTTTACATTTCCGTGCAACTTATACCGCATTACTTCTCGCATATTTCTCCCAGTACGGATAGCATTCCTTCATGACATTCCGACCGCCCAGAATCTGCGCAGACGCATCCGTGAAATGCGCTGACAACTTAATCCTCGGCTTGCACGTGAGCAGCGATTATTTAAACACTTATGAATTTCCTAGAGCCTTTACCGACGGTTCATGTACTTCTCATTTTATGATATAATCTGGCGTGTGAAAATAAAACACTAATACTTTTTATGTTATAGCTTTTATTTATTTTAAAGGTTTTATCCTTTCTGAGACACTTGTAAGAATTGTAAGTTATCAGCAAAACTCTGCACAGGACAGCCGTTGTTGTATGTGTACGTTGGACACCGGCCCGCGTCTTTTTAATGTTAATCACTGCGCAAGGTGCCTTGCATCAAAATGGATCAAAATCTTGGAGATAACCCTTAAATAGTTATGTAAATTTAATCGTCATATATCTGCAACACCATCTCGCCCCAAAAACGCAAACAAGCAGCCTCCTATTCAAGACCACATCGTCATCAGCTCGTCTTTTGAAACTGGTTGGCAAAATGAGCTAGGCTTGGTTCAGTAGGAAGGAAAGCTTATCCTTATGCCAGCTCCTTGCTGATGACGTGTGGGTTTTGCACTGAGTTGGTTTCGGTGTTTAGGTAGTTGAAATTATATTAGCACTCTGCAGTGTTCTGAAGATGTATCGAGGATAAAGGGACTCTCTGTTAAAGGGACTAACTACATGCATAAGACACATTAAAGAATATTCCGTTCCCAAGAACTCTTGGATACTATCACTTATTGTTTTTTCCAGTACATATTCGTGCTATAGAAACCGTGAAACATTCTAGAGATCGGCACAATCCTTATTCAATTGTTTTCTTTTGTTCCAGATTGTGGGCCGAGAAGGAGTCCTAGGATCTTCAGCGACGCGGGACGTGCGATGCGGCCGCCGGCTGGTGTCGGGGCTGTTCTCCCGGCCGCGGTTACCCCTCGGGTACTCGTACGTGACGACTGTACCGCGCGGCGCCTGCCGCCTCAACATCTCTGAGATTGTCTCCAGCGACAACTATATTGGTAAATATCCATCTAAAACATCACACAAAATTAAAACGATTACGCTTTCAGTATAAAAAGTCACAAAAGCTTTGACCCAAAAAAATGTTACAGACGAGACGGGTTCATGATCTGGTTGAAGCATTTTGATTTTTGCTTTAGTGATCACACATTTTAGTTCAATATTGTAAAGTCTACTAACGTTAGCCATAACCCTTCCCAAAGAGCATCGTGATATTCGTGATGGATTTGACTATGCCAATCGCATGAAGTGAACCTTTCTCGCGATTTTGCTAGCTCATCAGTCGAAATTGTGGATAAACCCTAACACAAAAAATAAAATTCACATTATTGACGTAGTCAAAATAGAAACTGGAAATTCCTCACGGTTTGCAGCTCCAGCGTATCCTGTAATTCCTCTTCTACGTCATAAAACATAACCTTCACTATATACTATGCAACATTTTCACTTAACACGCTTGCGGTAACGGACCCAATACTAAGGTTAATTACAAACCGCGGAAACCGCGGAGGATATTATGGTTAATTAAAATTCAACTGGTTTGCCACAGTGATGATGTAAATAGTAAATATGTAGATCATTTGTATATATACCTATGGGCGTTGATGAGCCAGTATGTTATAGCTTTTGTTTTTAAACCCCTAAGAAAAAGTTGAGTGTAGATAATTCATTAGATAAATGGCAACGATTATAAATCTGAATAATTATGATTTTATTAGATACAGTTACATATATGCTTTTCGAACAAATCGCATCCGCGAATTATCATTATTACTAACTGCCTCTGTTCTTTTCTTTTCACACAAAAACTAACACGTAAATACCAAATAATACGATACGATACACGCCATTGTTACATTAGAGGATTTTAGGGCACTTCCCACCATAACTAATCGCATTATCGTTTTAGAAGTTATGATGCCACAAAGAAACTGGTATAATTATCCGTTAAAAACCTTATGACCTACTTACACTTGTAAAGTAGGTACCAAGGAATATATTATAAAAAACCACAGTATTTATCAATTAGGAGCACACATGCTTATTATATTTTATTTGTTGTTAATAGCTTACCATTGCACAAGCAATAAAATCAAACGCTCGTAAAATCCGGACTATAAAACCTGAAATGAAAAAGGACGAAATTATTAGACACTATTGATTTTTTATTCGCATTGATCAAAGTTTTATTGCAAAATAAATAGTGGGTCACAAGGAGATCTTAATCGACAGATGAAGTGTTTGTTGGTGCAAAGATCGATGTCGAATCGATTAGTCGAAATTGCAAGGCACCGCTTCAATAGACGCGCCTACACGAATGGCGAAATAAATGGAAGTCGCCTTCACAATTGGTGGCTAATTATTTGCATGACGCAGCCGGCTTGCGTTGGACGATTCGTTTAAGAATTGCTGCGTTTACTTCCTATTTCAGGTTGCCTGGACATCATCTTGATTTTTTGTTGCCCCACTTCAAATACATGACAGTTCCTAATTCTCGAATTTCTAGTTACCAAACTGAATTAGGTTAAGAATAGCAGAATTTAACCTCTTGCACTTCAATACTTCTAGGTCCATACCCAAAGGGTAAAAACGGGACCCTATTACTGAGACTTCACTGTCCGTCCGTCCATCCGTCCGTCTGTCACCAGGCTGTATCTCAAGAACGGTGATAGCTACACAGTTGAAATTTTCACAGATGATGTATTTCTATTTCCGCTATAACAACAAACACTAAAAATAAAATAAAATAAAATAAATATTTAAGGGGGCTCCCATACAACAAACTTGTTATAGATTATGGTACGGAACCCTTCATGCGCGAGTTGGACTCGCACTTGCCCAATTTTTTTAAAAATCCATTTTGCATTTTAAATTGGTGATACGTCGAATCATCACGAGGTCGAAGGCAAATCTTCAGCGTAGCTTCAATCTTTCTAGATCTGTACGCAGTTTAAAACATTTCTCATCTTCATTAGTGAGACAAGCACAGATTTTTTTTAACTTTATCTGTACATACCCCCTCATTGGCAACAGAACAACACTCGCATTAACCAAAAGCTTTTTTATAATTAGACATTTTTCGATTTGTTTAAGATTGTCTATCTAACTATCTGAAACTTTATTCCAGCCCTGAAAGTAACGAACGGCTCGTACATAATGAATGGAGAGTTCGCCGTGAGCGCGCCCGGCATGTACGAGGCTGCTGGCGCGAGGTTCATGTACTCGCGCGCAGCAGGCCTCGATGCCGTCTTCGCGCACGGACCCATACATCATCCCATCGATATTATGGTGAGTTATCATCAGCTACAACATCTTCTTCAGTCGTTTCACTCTTTACAAAGCGGTCATGATCAACTGCAAGTACTATTAGATGCAGATATTGTTCTAAAGCTATCTTTTTCTTCTCAATTTATCGAAGCGTCCACGTCTCTATAGAAATATGGGGAATATAAGGGTTTGCACGACCCGGATTTTCGTGTTTTTTTTTCTTAACGACATAAACTGCAGGAAAGAAGGCCCAAACAAAGAATGCTTAAGTCAGGGTTCCGGCGCAGTTCAGGTCTTGCAAAATCCTCTTACGTATTCGAAAATTATTAAACTTATGTCGGACGGTTAGTAGATATATTGAGAAGACATAGTAAGTAAAATCTAGATGAGCCCTAATGATACTTGTAACGGACTATCTGATAAATGCAAAGTACCTAAAAGCACTAGGGTCATTATAACGCCTACGCCCAGATATTCAAACCAGTCTATTAAATAGATGTCATTCACACAATCTTTCTAAAATATATTTGCTAACGTATACCATTATTTCCAGATCCTGTACACACAACCGAACCCGAACATAAAATATGAATACTTGACCGACACAGAACCTGATGAAACAAACGACATACCTACAGCCAATCCTCCAGAACCACACTACCCTCAGCGGCATCACAGGCATTACAATAGTGCCGAATCTCATACTAGGGCTCTAGATCATTCCCCAGAACCTTCTCTGGCCCGTCAGTCCATGCACCATCAGAATTCATTAGAAAATCAAACGCCCGCTGACTCCAACGGGGTCGGGGAAAGAAGGTTCACATGGAAGATTTTATCGTTCACTCAATGCTCGCGAACTTGTGGTGGAGGTCTTCAGATTGGGAAGTTCCGATGCGTTGAAGTGGACCCCAAGGGAGATAGGGAGGTTTCATCCGTGCACTGCTCTGGGAGCCCTCCGCCAGCACGCCGACGACGATGTGGTCTCGCTCCGTGTCCCCCTCGTTGGAGAGCGGCTCCATGGGGACCCTGCCCCGTTTGTGGTCCAGCTCATCGGACAAGAATCGTTGGATGCGTTCAGGATCATGCTCGAGGAATCACAAAGGTACATTCATATTTTTGAATTGAAAGAAATTTTACTTAAATAATTATTTTTCCTTCAAGTATATATAAATTAACCACATTTTAAACTGTGATTAATATTTTTTTCTAGATCAGTGACCAGAAATGTCCTCTACCCATGCCACCAAATAGCGAGCTCTGCGACATTCCCAACTGTGACGGAACTGTCACTACTGAGGCTCCAAGGCCCGATGCCAGGCGTCAAGTCCGACCAAGAGACAGAACTGACACTTTCCACGACGGCCCAATCATATCGCTAGCTCGAAACACGTCAGAGAATGAGATCGGACCAACATTGAGCCAACAGGCATTTAGTCACTCTGGTGCTGGAGGGTGGCTGTATACTGAGTGGTCTGAGGTTAGTGGTGACCTTTTAATCACGGTTTCATAATATCAGTTTGTTGATGAGGTTACGTTTTTTATTATGATCGATTTAATGTTTCGTTCTACAGGTTGATCTCGAAATTGTGATGATTGTACTCTCGTTTCCACGATTCAGTGCAGTAAAATCATCATCGTCTAGAAAACATGAGTTATGACTATGACATCGCATTCGGGTTAACAACCTGTTTCATACAAATCTACACGAGTTGTGTATATTTTTCCATCTGATACGCCAGTATTAATTGATATTATTAGACTATTGTAACAAGACAAAATATTATCCACTATTAAATACGGTCAGACACTGCCCACCGTAATGCAGGTGACCCACACCAACGATTAAACAAAGCGAACGTACCTAATTAACTAATAATTGTACCTTCCAGTGCGTCGGCTGGTGTGTGGGTGGCGGTGTCCAATCCAGAGGAGTGAGGTGTGCCGACCCAGGCGGTTGCGCCGCCCACCGTATGCCCATGGCGTCGCAGAGCTGTTCGCTAAGGAACCAGTGCGACGCACAATGGTTCACCGGTAAGGCAACGTTATTTACGGATAGGATCATTCATAACTTCCTATTTGCGCAACACCTTCTGTGAGTTCTGTGTTGATCCTGATAGAACATCCTTTGACAGGGTGTTATGGCTCCTTAACCGTTCAAATGCTGGTTGTTTTAGACATTTTCTTCTATAATCACACATGTTTCATAACATATATTATCAATGTTACTACTTAGATCAGGGCCATTGCGATTTATTGGTATATATTTGAAACCTACAGTTTGAATTTTTCATTGATAATTTTCGTTTCAAAGACTTCTCGAAATAGACACAATTCACGCAGAAAGCTTGTTTTTTTTTTCAACTTATACACTACACGCAATGAAAGCATGAAATAAATAACTACGTTACTTTCTAGAACTTATAGTTGAGGAAAATTAAATTCCAATGTATGGAAAATTTGGCACTTTTATCTATCTCTATATCTTTTTTGTAGGTTATAGAGCAAAGTTAAATTTCATCTACTCCCCCCCCCCCTCGCCGGGGCGACCGTCACCCTCCCGCGCTCTATAACCTCTTAACTCTGCTCTATAACCTACATAGCCTGATAGATAAATGTTGTCCATTAATTTTGCCAAATTTTCAGCTAAATTTATTGAACTATTACGGAAAAGTATTATTCACTTAAAAAAAGTTGGTTGAAATATTCAATAATTGTGTAATATTATGAAAAAAAAAATTTCAAAGGAATAAGGCCTCGTTGTCAAACTTTAAATGGATGAAATCTCTTCCTACAAGCTTCATTGAGTGTTGCAATTATCCCGTGATCTGATCTTGTGATTATGAATTTCAGGCGAATGGTCCCCCTGCTCAGCATCATGCAGCGGCCGCCAGATCCGAGGAGTGGTGTGCATCGGAGGCACTGGACGTAGACTGAGGGACGGCTCATGCCGCGGTCCCAAACCAGAGACTGAGCGAGCCTGTGGGGGTATCTGCGCTCCTAGCTGGTATCTGAGCGATTGGAGCGAGGTTAGCCATGATTTGTTAAGTTTGTAGCTAGCTTTTGAACAGCAAAGAAGTATTCCAAACATGACTGATTGGCCATCCAGAAAGCTTTGATGTACCCTTTAACGTCTTTTTACAACTCATTGCTTTGTACAATTATCTAATACATTTTCAACATTCCCAGTGCCAAGGCCCCTGCGAGTCCGGTATCCAGACCCGCACGGTGTGGTGCGCGCGCGGCGGCGTCGACGGCGCGGAGGGAGCTGCGCGAGATGCAGAATGCAACAGCATGAGGCCACTGGCTAGGAAGACTTGTGTGCCAGCTCGCTGTTCCACAAGGCCCGCAGTTAGACCTGCGGTTATTAGTCCTCCTGCAGGTTAGCATAATATGATGACAATTAAACCGTTTATACATGTTTGTACTTTATCTTTTGTCACGGTATCTTTGTCATTTCGTATGGTCGTAAATGGAGCCAGAGTGGTTATTTACTTGTTGTGCTTCTTTGGCAAAAATAAAAAGCAGATTTTTTGTGTTATATAATTTTTTGGTGCCAATATACAATAATACTTCAAGAAATTAATCTCATTGTATTTCAGTTTCAGATCCACAACAGCGGGTAACGAGAAACCAAAGTCCCAGCACGCAGAACAGGCAACAGGACAGACCACACACTAACGGTATATATAAAAAGTACCACATACATATTAATTATACTATGTCATATCAGTATCATAGTGGAATCATTTTAACCCTGCGTGAACTGAAATTCCTAGTGAGATTCAGTGATCCAACTCTTTGGTCTTCGCGTTATACAATGTCATGTTTCGATGCTAACCCGTTCACTGATGAAATAAGTTAGTGGATCTCTACGATTTAACTTCTCACACTACTTTTAGTTACGTGCTCGTCGAGCCCGAACGAGACACTCATGTTATCCTTTTCGCACGACTTATGTAAGTAAATGGCGCCGACCGCTCTGTAAAAAGCGTACCGAAAAAAAAAGAAAGGAGGAAGAAATAGAAGATAAGTTAAAGGACATTACATATATTTCACCTGAGCTCGGCGAATATGTATAGCTAGGAGTATGAAACGATGTTTATAGTTTATGGTGAATGTTTCAGGACAATGTATAGACAAGCTGAGCAACTGCGCCCTGGCGGTACAGGCGCGGCTCTGTCACTACCCGTACTACACCGACTACTGCTGCCGCTCCTGCCATGGACGGTAAACGTGGTGAGTTTTTAATAACAGTTGAAATTTCAATTGAGCTCAGAGTCAGCCTGCTGAATATAAGTGTCTCACAAAGACTCCGACTTGATTAGTCTTGCGCCTATTGGGTCCAAAGGGTTCACGCTACTTCTCTTATTTCATCTTTAAGTGACTTTAAACTTCTTTATAAAACAATTAGTAGGAGCCACTTTTACCTGTGCGCTTGCATCCATCTGTTCTCCAGATCTTCACAGAATTAAGGCGACTCCTAATCCCAACGTCCTTGAGGATCTAGGCGGAGCCTAACGTTATTCCCCCCGCCGACCGTGCGCCCCCGGAACATTACTTCGTTCATAATCTCGTTGAGTGGCGTCCAAGCAGCTTCATACACTCGCATAGTCCGAGCGTGAGTTGAAGATCAACAAACCTGTTATACCTTATTTAAAGGCATTGAAAAATCGCGAAGTAAAATAAATCAAACAATGATATAATTATTTCGGATTACTAAATATCTATTTACCTACTACAGTAGAATATTAAAAATAAAATGCGTTAAAGCTATTTTCCAAAAAAATCAGTGAAATTGGCCATTTGGAAGTCTCGAATCGAAAATTACTTTTTAGTTTCTTTTGTATGTGTAGGTACCTACCAAAAATAGTTAAAATGCCGACAAGCTTCTTGATTATACGTGTAAAATCATGCAGAAATAAAAAATATCGTTTTTTAATAAATAAATCATATCGTGACCCAGTGGATGAACCGATATTTTAACATAGTAGTGGAGGCACAGCTTTATCCCCGGTCATGCTGCTCTAATGAAAAGATAAACTATAAATTTAATAATAGAGCGACAAACTCAACTTTACCGTTGGAAAACGGATTTACGTCCTTTACCTACTTATAAACAGTGATAGTTTTTTATGACTACATTAGTAATGTTCTCAGATTTTCCCCTATACTTGTTGATATTGACGATATTTTACTAGACGAATTTTTTGCCAAATTTCAATGTTCAAGGTCAATGGATACCCTATAAATGTTAATTTACTTGAGTGTCAAAATATGCCGATGCTGGAAAGGAGAACTTATCTAAGCGACATTTTTGGGGATATTGAGTTATACACACTGTTGGGATCGGCAGATTTTTCTGCATCGAATGGGTTGGGTCTCGTATACATTTGTCTGACGACTTTTGTGTCGCTTATCCCGTCGGTGATTTAGAGAATCTCTACTTTTTTTTTCTACTAAACGACTTGATTTTTGAGGTTTTTTTAGCAAAATGGAGATTACATAAAAAGTTTTTTGCATAATAATGAACCTTAGAGCTTTTTTACTTATTTGTCAAAACAGATCAAACAACTTGGATAATTTTTCTTTATTGCAACTAACCTTGCACTTGTTGGTTAACTGTTTTTACCTGATCGTAAAATATATTTTAATGTCGTTTGAGGCATGTAGTAAAAATGTGGTATTTCCACATTATTAAACAGAATCGATATAAGATTCTATAAAAAAAAAAACATAGATTAAATTACCTGATTGTCGTATCTTAACTATTGGCGTTTATCCAAATTTACCTGCTTTGATACTATGAAACCATTGTTGCTTATCCTTTTTTACCTGATATGACTTTGATCGACTACTGTCGCTTATCTTGAATTGCTTGAATGACAATTGAGTCGTATTTGTCGCATAGAATGTACTAAAAAAACAAATATTTTCGTTAAATTGGTAGTTAGACAACTTTACCGGTTCTGTTTTATAAAATATCACACATTTAGTAGTAATTCAATATATTTATAAAGGCCGTTAAAGGTGGGCACCTGCGGTGTAAATCTGTGTCTGTGGCGCTAAGGCATTACTTTAGACTCGCTTGATGGACCCAAACGCCATCTCACTCAAACAGTGTCTTACGAGACGTCACTTATACCACACAGAGTTGTAGGTAGTTTTGTTATTCTTGTTAGAATAGGATATTATCTCATTGCAATTGTAAAACTTGAAATTTCACGTAGTTCGTGATTTAAAATTCCTTAATGAGTACCGAGTGACTGCAGTCTTGAGAACTCTTGTGCTGTTCTCATTAGTCATAGCTATCGTTTGCTACCATACATTGGTCTAGAACTACTGGAAATCTTTCAGCAGATCACACATAAAAAATTATAAAATTGAAATTTCACGTGATATCTGATGAATAAATCTTTAATTCATAAAGCAGTTTTTTTTGTATTTGCGTAGTTGGACCATAAGTTTTTGTCTTAGAGAACTTTAAATGTCACTTCATTAATTTTAATGTTTGAAAATAAATATTTTTCTCTAATTAAAACATTAATCGTGAGGTTTTATTGTACGATAAATAGCTTTTCATGTCTGAAATATTTCCTACAAAGGCGATTAGATAATTTTTCTTGATTTATTTCATGCAAATTTATGCACATTTATATATTTACCTGACTATAAAATGAGCATGCACATATATATCGTTAACTGTGTTGATTGTTGTGTAATAGATTATACTATTTTACCTGACAAATTTCTCGGGAAACGTGTCGTTTAGATAATTTTACCTAATTCTATTTTGACGGCCATTTTGCGTAAGCGACTCTAAATCCTAAAATATTCCATTAATAGACAAAATAACAAAAGCAACATGTAAAAAACATGATATTGTTTATATAAAATGAGCATCGTATGCACATAGATATTGTTTACTGTGTTGATTGTTGTGTAAAATGTAGATTATACTATTTTACCTAATATCTCGGGAAACGTGTCGTTTAGATAATTTTACCTAATTCTATTTTGACAGCCATTTTGCGTAAGCGATGCTAAATTTTAAATTATTCCATTAATAGACAAAATAACAAAAGCGACATGTAGAGAACATGATGTTGTTTATAATTATAAATGCTAAATTTAAAAAGTAGGTCCACAGAATATTCAAAACTTTTTATTTTTTTTAAAAAGTTCGTAGTTTTTTAGATGTCCTGTAAAGTTAGCTCCGTGTCTCTTGGATAATTTTCCTTTCCAGCGTAGATACGTTTTTTTTGCGGCATAAAGAGCCGTATCTTTTTTTACGTTAACTTAGAAGTTAGATTTTTTACAGCTTCAAGGGACTGTAGACCAAAGTACGACGTGTAGACGGTTTTAATTTCAATCGATTAATTTGATCCAAGATCGTTTCATTGCCCTCTGGCAAACTTAGAGAAAAATTCTGAGCATTAGTCAAAAATCAAGTCCGGGCATTACGATGAGTCTAAATAAAGTTATATATTTTTTCATTAATTCAACTGTAATCCGATCATTAATATATGGCTTTTAAACGATATGTAATAAAAATCAGGTTTTTATTTTATAAACGGTAAACAATTGGAACAGAACTTATGGCCAGGCTAGGTATGTCTAGCTAGGCCCGGCGGATATATCAATAATTACTAACGCTCATTTAGATTTAAATATGAAGTGGGAAATTTATTGATGCAAATATGTATTCTGACTATATTTACATAAATAAGCCTTCATGCCAAAATTGTCGCTTGCCTTCTTGGACTAGAAAATTATTGTAATTTTTGATAATGTATTTTTATATCATATGCCATGTACTGTACTAGTGACGCAACGAATGTGAATACTTACAATAAATATTCGTATACGTAAATTAGCGTTTTACCGAATATTACAATGGTATTCAAACGAACAATACTTGTTCTGCAATACGATATTCATATCTCTTAGGGTTGAATTCATAAAGATCATTAGACGTTATCATATCATAATTAAATATCTGTATTATCAGATTTTTTTTACTAACCGAAATACCTAAGGTACTCTAATATTACTACTAATATTATACTAAGTACCTAGTTATTATATTTATTAAAACTGAGCGCCTCTCGCCATTAAACGTCACAGTTTGGCGAGTAATATTACATTGTTAAATGTTATTGTTTAAAGTTAAATAAATAAAAAAATAAAAAATTACACAGAGAAGGGCCCTAAAACCCATACCAAAAGTGTTATTTTCTGGGAATCCTGTCTGGTGTGGGCCCATGACTGAGAATATCTAAGTATCCAAATGTGTTCGGGAATGCTAAGCAATGACAATTTTTTTTATAAGTAAGTACTTAAAATTAATAGATACCTAAATACGAAAAAAAACAGTTGAATTTAATTCTATATGAAAATGAGTGCTTTTTGTTATGTCGCATAGCGTAGTCGTGTGAAAAAAACGAACTACACTCTCTTAAAATACATTTCAAACGCACGAAGACAGATCGAACCTCCGCGGGATCCGGTACTATAACAATTTTCCGTAACTAGATGGATCGCGAGAGCAAGTGACACAGCCTTCCCCTTCGACGGTTAGATTTACACTGAGCTCGCAGCCCGGGCACGGCCGCGCTCGCGGAAATTCAGTTTTTTTGATGCTTTATTAGACCGAATTTCCATTTTACTAATTTTTAAACAATACGATTAAAGATCAATGAATTGTCAATGTTCTTGCGAAAGAGCCGTGTAAATATCACTTGTAGTTTAGAAGCCTTAGGGAATTGAAAATTGAAAACGACCCTATTTCAACATTATTTTTTCCATAGTAATTATTGCTTTAAAAAAAAATCCAACTATAATTTTTTAGAAGAAATAGTCAAAAATAACATATATTTTTTTCAGATTTTTCCGTTGGCTAGATTACGAGCCTTAGGACTTTAAAAATCACCATTCCACGTACGGAGTCGCCTTAATTGGATCCGTTAAACATCAGCCATTATATTTAATTATGGCCAAGTACACTGCCACTTCGACTAAGTTATATCATGTTATTTCCAGCAGTTGTTGTTGTCAGACAACGCATGACGTATGAAGACAAAACGAGTACTTTATGAAATTTAAATTTGAACGAATAATTTAACTGGTCCTTCTACAGATTTGTACACAAATGCTAATTAACGCGTCGCTTTTTTTTTCGTGGAAACATGCACTGAAATTCTATTCATAGCAAAACCATTTTCTCTTCTTCCAGGTGACGCAAATCTCAGGCGCTACACAGTATTGTGATAATGGACGCAAAGTGATACGTAATCTATAACATAATGTAAAGTGCACTAGCCTGGCGCTCACAGAATAATCTCACCAAACCGCGAAGTGGCTGAGGAAAAACGATATAATTGGTATAGCAGTTCCACTGATAGTAATATTACTACGTTCCATATGATATTTAAATCTCATATAGAACAAAAACCTCGAGACTTACAATATAAAAAAATATAGAGTTTCACCTATTTTGCTTAGCATTAAGTTTGAAGGTCAACTATTGGAACATTGGGGCACCTTACCGACGATAGTAGTGCAATCTTATGGCTTACATTTTTCAAAACTTTGTCTCTCTCATTTTTAAGAAAAATAGAATATTAGCTTGAACACAATATTGGTACATTTTGTTTCATATCATTATCTCATCTTTAGTAGGTAACTGTTATCCAATTGAAGTATTATAAGTATAACATGATTTACATAGTAATTTTAGGGTCAGGGGTCTCGAATCAAGGCAAGCGTTAGAGTGATTGACGCCCTAGACTGCCGATCATGCGCGTTAAATATGTATTAATCATTGCTGTTCATCACTTGAATCCATTATAAGACGATAAGTTACTGGTCCAATGGCAAAATGCTAGTTCTCTGTTGAGAATATTTTGACTTCTTATGAATTTTAAGCTGCTACCTAGGGCTTGCGGTTGTGTCCGAGTTTCGTGTATCCGTCGCCGTTTCCATGGGTACACGGGTACATTGAATACGGCTCTGAGTGTTTTGGCGGTTTTGTACAATTTTTCGTTAAAAACACGAGCACACGGGTCAGCGTGTATCACGAATATCGGGAGCCCTACTTGCAACCTACTGCATTTCCACTGATGCGGAGCTTCGTGAAGTGGAATGCGTTTTACCGATCAACGTGAAATCGCGCGTTTGCGTCAGTAGGGACTATGTCATTGGTCAAATCACTCAGTCAATGAAAACACACCCCTACGTCGGTGAAGAGATTAAACTCCAAACATTATTACGCTAGACCCTGATTATTTTATGCCATTAAGTAAAACTGAAGTTTAGTGAATGGTGCCATATTTACTCGTATTTTGTCACTACAGATGAGGTAAGACGGGAATCACACTGCCGCTGCATCCCGCGGTGCGAAATGCGGTTTTTATGTGTACTGTAGGTTTTTAAATCTTATTCATATTATGCAAAAACCGCATGGTAAGTATAAAGCATTGATTTCGCTTCTTCATGAGGACGATTTTTTATTGCCGTGCGCACTGCAGCGGGATTCGTCGGTCGCTGGTGTGATAACCGCCTAAAAGGAACATACATGGCTTTTTTGCGTTTTGTAAAGAAAGGTTGTTGAGTGATTCTCTTTGGTTTCTCTACTACCTCTTCTTTCTCTCTATACCGTGTTTAGACCATCAATTCGTTTTTCCCTGGCTTCGGATAATAATTTGTGAACGAAACATTGTCTGTTAGTGTTTACTGTACGTGTAGTTTGAAGTTTATATGACCTTGGTGCTGGTCTGAGTAGTTTCATATTTTACCACCCAATAACTTAAAATATGGGCTAAGTATATACATTTACGTTTAAAAAATAGTGACATCGCCGTTATTTAGCCAATAAGAGCGCAGTAAATGAGGAAACTGTTAATTTGGACCAGTTGGCGTTGATAAGATTTCAAGTTGATGTCACTATTTTCTTAACGCAAATGGACTATAATTGACGAGCACTAAGTTAGTGTAAACTAGGCATAAGGAGTTAAGTAATAAGTATTAGTAGTTTTGTGATCTCCAGTGTGTAGTTAAAGTCGATCTGTGAAGTAGGGAGAAGAACAATCATGCTAAGATATGTAATAAAATTTCAGTGTTGCATTCGTCAATATAAATTAATCATGTTAAATGACGTCATTTTTGGTTTTTGAGACAAAAGCCTAAAATGGTTCATGTCAATTGACGACTGCAGTGCTGAAGTAAACTAAAGCTAACATACTATCAGTTTGGACAAGTGCATCTTCCATATCGTAAATCGAAAAGTACCTACGGTTGTTATACTACTAACGCCATCTAATTTTTGCCAACTAACCATGATTGCGTATCTGTAAGATCGCGTTAGTATAGTAAACTGGCCATTTAATAAATGAATTTTGTTGTACACCTCATTTTTTTTCTGGATATTTTAGGTATTTTTTATCAGAATCACGATCTTTTCGATCTAATAGTAATAAAATTACCAAAATGTTCATTATATTTTTTTTTCTATTCCGTTACCACTATAGTATTTCGATCTTTTCGATCTAATAGTAATAAAATTACCAAAATGTTCATTATATTTTTTTTTTTATCCGTTACCAATATAGTATTTAGGTTGTATGGAAATGGTAACGAAATGGAACGTAAAAATATTGGGACACTTTTTTCTCCAAATTAGATCTTAAGAGATCGTGATTCTGAGTAAAATGTACCTAAAATATCCAAAATTTTATAAAAATTAGTTACACAATAACACCTGAAGTTCTCGATATTTCGTTAAGGTGATGCACTTGACCCGTTGGCGCACTTAGCCAGTTTGACCTTATTAGTATGTTAACCTTAGGATAATAACTACTTTATAATAATGCACTTCGTTTATATGAGTTCGGCACTTATAAATACTTGCTTAGATAAGTAATGTATAGACGCAAATTGTAACTAGACTAGTTCTATCACTAATTTAAATGTTGGCTAGAATAAAAGATCTTACAAGATCACTTGGGACAACTTTAGTAGCTCGATATGGTTTTCCTATTTGGATTCTTGCGAGCCACAAAATTAGTGCCCACCGGTAAGGTAAAGCGGGGCAAGCCCGCTACACGAGGCAAGAGCGCTAGACGAGGTAAGCGCAGGCTACCATAAAAATATCGAAAAATACAGATGTTAAATTACTAATGTCATATGTTATACACTAACTGCGCGGTTGTACCATGACGTTGGTAACTTATAGAGATGTGCCCTTCTCGAGAACGATTCCCGATTTGTAATGTGTAAAATGTGGAAGATAGGTTGACTATAGCTGGTTTAAAATGCAGCAATCATTTGGGTCACCCCAATACTAACATCATTTTGGACTACGCTCTTTGCAAGTGTAACATCGGTACTTTTCGATAGTTTTATGATGACGCTAAGACAGTCTAGCGTTTGCCCTGGCGAACCTTAAAGTCAGACAGAGTTTAATTTAATCTGCATTGAAATACATCATGGCAACCACATTAACTAAATATTATTATAGTTTATTCATAAACTGACCAGCGATTGACCTTAGTAACACCTGATGGTAATTGACGGGGTCTAAGATGTAGCTCGCTGGTTCAGTAACAGCCTATGCACTCGTGTCTTGAAGACACTCAAGTCCAATTTTATACAGCCACCAGATTCCAGGTAACTATTTTCTTTCTTGATAGATGAATAATACACGGAAACAGCATAATTATTATATCTGGTCACTTTACTCAGGTCAGCGTTTCGCAATTTGAAAGTTTGGAACGATGTAATCCATATAATTTTCGTATAGGTGCAATGAGCTACAGAATTACGTGGCCCATTTATGAATGAATTCATTCATAAATGGGCCATGCAATTCTGCAGCACATTTTTTTTTATTAGCGTAAAAAAAAATATAATTTACATATTGATCATGTAACTGAGTGGTAGGTTAAGTCCATTGTGTGGCCTATATTTGAGTTCAAAATGCAATTTTCAATAGAAAGTGACTAAAAAGCTTCTTTCCGTGTACTTTTCATAATGTCCTGTTTGTTTTGTGATTTCTATTAAATTATAAGTATGGCACGTATTCTGTTTGAAAATTAGGTATGTGCAGAACTTCTTCTGACTATATCTAACTAAACGTATTACTATATTGGCCTATTAATTGAAATTGTATACATAGTAGTATTAATACCTGTTAAAATTAAATATTTGTAATATAAAATGCTATATTATGTTTTCGTTTGACTTTTATTTAGTACACCCACAGGTGGTAAAGTTACACCTTGGAAAGTACTCAACATATTGTACAATGTACCTACAACTTAGGCTATTATTTTGGGTAAGAAACTAGTATTTTTTATTTATTTAACCATGGAAAGTTAATTATTATCTATGCAAGAACTTTCTCTATTTTTGTTATTAATTATGTAAACATATTATTTCAAATGAAAGAACAATTCTAATTTCATACTTGGTAATGTTAATGCTTATAAAATGTTTCTATTTATGCCAATTTCACTATCAAAGAGTTTTACTCTATTAGTTATAAGGAAAATATATGTAAATAGTACTTCTATATGTATAGCGCATTTACTTAATGGCTGTTAAGTATTTATGTATTCTTAAGTATTTTAAACTTACATGTTTACAATTTACTATGTCTCGAATTGATCCGCTTATTCCTAAAGTGTAATATTGATATTATCCAGCTATTATAAATCTAAAATCAACCCCACGGTTTCCAAGAACAGATTTCCATATCTCTTATAGTTTGTGAGTTTTGATTGATGACTCTGAATAAGTTGGAAAAAGTTATTTGGCATTAATAGTATCCATTTATACTTTTCAATATTTCGATATGGGCGTTAATGCTGGCACACGTGCCCAGGCTCTAGCACAACTATGCTTCGCGACTCTTGTCGCGTGACATAGCATCACCCATCACTCTCTTACAGTACTGCGAAGAAAGAGATAGGTAATATTTCTCGCGCGAGAAAGAGTCACGTGTCACATCTGTGCTAGAGCCGCTGACGGAGTTTGTCGTATGATAAACTCGACAAGAATAGCACCACAGTATAGTCTTTTAATATTCAAGAACACTACCTCTTGCATGTGTACTTAGAAGAAACTGAAGCGGATAATATTTTCGAAAAAAATATCCTAAATGTAATGTTATAACAGATTGGTCTTGCATAAGTGCCTAACTGCAGCTTACCAGTTTAATCGAGTTTTAATGATGTATTTACTAATTGTTGCGTAAAATAACAGTGTACAAAAATAAAAAGCTTGAAAAACTTGGATACGTTTCATTCTGACATCCTTTTTCCTAATAAGACATGTGTTTTACAGTCCGACCAAAAAGAGTAGAAATTAAAAAGTGGCAATACTGTAGTGTCCTTACTTTCTAATCAATATAAGAAAACGGGGACGACACTACAATAATTCCACTTTTTAATTTCTACTCTTTTTGGTCGGACTGTGTAGCTATTATATTTTTATTGCAATCAGCTCGTCAAACTCGTCAACACATCAAAAGGACGTATCTCTAGCTGTCTCCTAACCTAGTTTTTTCGATAGTTACTCTTATTTTTCATTGCAGACATTTGCAAGGTAATAAATGATCTCGAGTCAAAATTACGCACGAACCAAAAGACTTTACAGTTATATTTTTGAATTTTGACGTAAACACATCTATGCCACTATTATATTGCCATATGAAAGCTGTGTGTAACGCTGATATCCCAAGGCTAAACCGTAACTTATTAGGCTATAATACATAACTCAATACAGCAATAACAAGCTTGTTGAAGAACAGTAAGATTGAATGACTAATCATTACTATTAAGGAAATTGTATCGTAGGTATCTAATATATTAGTCACACTCATACAATATCGTTTGTAATTCCGACAATAGCAATAAACGACAGGTGTATTATTTTTCTTCAAAATCTATTTGATTCACTCATTGTTATCTACATTTGCTCTCCTGAAACTGCTAAATTATTCTAATTCTAAACCATTATTACTATGATGAGCTCAGTTTTTAATACAATCAGTTAACATTATCATTTTGAAATTTAATCATTAAAAAAGATCCGCATGTGGAATGAGCTCCCTGCCGAGGTTTTCCCCGGGGGCTACAGTATGGTTCTTCAAGATGGGAGTAAATAGTTTCTTAAAGGGTCGGCAACGCGCGTGTGATGCTCCTGGCCTCGCAAGCGTCCATAGGCGGCGGTAACTGCTTAACATCAGGTGGGCCGCATGCATGTTTGTCACCGTCGTAGTATAAAAATTGCCAAATGGAAGTACCTAAGTCTAATCTGTAAACTAATAAGGATTCCTTTTGCCATTTTGTCTACGCAACCTTAAAATAGTATTTTATGCAATCGTTGCACAATGAAGGTTCTTAAAGTCGAGTACCGCGTTTAGGTCACGAGGCTTGGCGAGTGGCCTAAGTAAGGTACGAGATTTTAAGACCTAATGGTGTAACTATTGCATACAATACTTTTTATACGAGCAAAACACGAAAAATTTTTTTTTACTTTAATCGTAATTTCCCACTATGAATTTGTATTTTTGATGTAACTTTTTCGTTCAACTAAAACTGACCTATTAAAAAAAAACATGATCGCGATGATCATGGCGGGTGCCTCGTGATTGGTTAAATTGTTTGCCAAGTAATTTCAACCAATCAGTGAACAGTAGCATGTTTTTTTTAATCAAATATGCTGATGTTCTCTTTTTGAAATTACTCGAGTTGAGTAGAGAGATGTCTTATGAATATAAAAGTTCTCTAGCGGGTACCATAGAGCATAGAATTTTGGTACAGGATTTAAAAGTGCGTTATTGTGATTTTGTCTGTGAAATTATAATTGACAGATTATAGAAAACAAGTTATAAGGCTGCCTGCCCATTGAAGCGGTGCGCAGCTGTGTAAAGTGGACCAATCATATCCCTCAGACTTAAATGCACAATTTTTGGGCCTCACTAAGACGCAGCCATGGTTCATGTTTACTGAGATGGTCAATTCGGCTATTATAATTTTTTTTGGTATTGTGAAAGCGGGACCGCATCTGTGCAAGGGTCTGGGAATCGTAAATTCAAAATATAATAGATACTGCTCTGCTCATAAATAACCCGATGTTATTTAGAATACTAAAACAATTTCGCTGGAATTTAAAATTGTCACTAAGACTTAAGGGTGACGGAAATTTATTACGAAATTGATTGTTCTTAACCGTCAAGCTTTCTCACGGGTTGTTAAATTTATTTCTAAGGAAGTAAGTTAGAAAAAAGGGAAGTTAATTATAGACAATTCAAGATACAAACACCACGGGGCGTCATAAAACTATATTGCGCAACCTTTCCAGGATAATGGGAAGAAATTTGAAACTACGCACATCTGCTAAGACATTAATCTTAATGTCTTTCGTGACAAGCAAGCGACATAATTCTAATGAATTTAGGGGCGTGTCGTTTGACTCTGAAATCAATGACCAATGGACAAACATAACTAATTCGGGGTGGTGTCCGAACATTGTTCATATTGACTGGCGGGAGAATTTTTGGATTGCAGGAGGTGTGGCATGGACAAGGAAGGAGGCCTCTCGACTCGGACTGGAGCGAGGCTTCGGGGCAGTTTACGTCTGGAGATCACAGCGCGCGCTTGGGATCTTATCTACTAAGCGTACCTATTGTATTTTTAGCTTAGAAATTGTATTCCCAAAGTCATAGTCTAATTTAGTTCAGTGTAAAAGTGTAAGGAACTTTTGTGTCGAACGAGCGAGGCGGGAAGGCAACCCGACCTGCGAGAGGAGACGAGTTGGCGCATTGGCGAACTCTAGCAGCTCGAATAGACTGCGAATTATTTGGTAATGTACTTCAATACCATCATTGTCCGCAACGATTAGAGTGATTCAGATTTGCATCCCACTTTCATATTAAACTCAGTAGAGCCTTACATTAAAAGTAGCAAACATGGACGCGGGAGCATCATTAGATAAATTTTACCAGCAAGGACGTAATAAACCCCACCGGCTGGACCCACCTTCGATTTGTGAGCTAACAATTTTATTGAAAGGCAGGTAGCATGCCTAATTGTGATTTTTTTGCGCCGACTTTTGTGTGAGGGTTAATGCTTGGTGTCGTGGGACCCTCAGTACTCCGCGTACGGGTGGAGATAATACTATAGAAATCGAAATGGTCCGTTATTAATTAGAATCAAAGGAGGAGTGCAAGCGTGAAATCACTCTAGCTGTAAATACGTGCTTTTGTGTTGTTAGATTTAAGTAAAGACTGAAGGTTAGCCTCTCTTACTGTTGTTCCTCTTGAATTTGGTAGTTAGGGACAACTCTTAGTATTTAAACTGTAAACTTTGTGTGCATGTGTGTATAAACTAGATTTAGGAGCCAAGAGGGTTTTTGGGGTTGAACATTTCATTTTCCCTCTTATTAGCATGGCTGTTAGGAATGAAATGTTCGGCTATGGTTGATTGTGACCCATCAACCATGGTCTAAATAATTGGACAGTTTCTTTTGCAAATTTATTTAAAAGTGGAAAAAAGACTTAGATGAACTAATTTTGACAAAATAAATCTAATTTTTCACAACTTCATATTTTTATTTTACCCCATCGTTAGGCACCCTTAGGGATTGATAACGGAGATTTTGCGCTAAGGTCATGGCTCTTAAAGCCTATAGTACATCGCCAGATTGTTTAATAATTGTTACAGCCAGAGCGACCGCTAGGACTGAACCTCCGATATCAAAACCCGTATCTTATACTCAATTACGATTTCCGTTCTAAAATGATATCAGTCGAATCATTTCCTTGAGACCTAGTTGGACCTAGGTCAATTCTAGACTGTGTGGCAGTCAGTCGAGTAAATTAGAGATAATGGGAGATGGACCTTGGTCAGACATTTGTGCTAAGTTAGCCGGGAGGTATCTGCTAGGAGAACCCGTGACAACTCGTTACTATATATTGATCTGGCGCGGAGACGCAGGGTGACACCTGAGGGCGAATACTTACATATTTACCTACTCATTATACGTAAGTATATAACTATGGATCACACTTGGCTGCGGTTGACTACTGAGGGCGGCGAGCACCGGACCAGTTGGAGGCGAAGGGCGTATGGGCAGAAAAAGGTCATATTTCCTAAGGTAGGCATCGTAAGGCCTAACCTTTAAGTGTAGGACAATGCAGGCTGAGTCTAGATAGCGAAACTGACTCGAAGCAGTCGGTAGCGTGACAACTATTCCGTTTACAAAGGCGTGACAGCGGCGATTGCTGGTCACTCTACTACACGCCATGTCTTGCAGATTGACCCTCGACCTTTGATTTGGCCAAATCAAAACCTAACCTATTTGCATACCGACACCTAAATAAACTATGACCCGGGTCGAATGGGGCGGGCTCACAGCCCATTAACAAGACCTCATCTTCGGATACGAGGCAATAAATCGCTTCTCAGCGAAAGAGGGTCAACTGCGCCCCTATAACTCGAGTACGAGGCCAGGTATCTGGTCTACCTGTGCGTAGGCTTCCCCTGTGATTGCGGGCGATCGGTTGTTCACGACGGGAACAAAACCCGTACAATGGAGGCTACTTCATTTGTCCTAATAACGGAATCGATGTCACTAACGCCGACCTCTAGTAGCCAGATAGCTATTATGACTGCTTCAGCCTGGATGTATGTAAAGGTAGTAATGAATTCTCTTATCCATACAGTAAGCCTTAATTCTCTTTAAAATTTATTCAATTACATAAACAGCTATAATTTAGACGATCACTTCACGAGCCGTACCATCACAGAATTTGATGCCGCGTGACCAAGGATCCATGTACGTATTCGCGATTAACGATACGACTGGATTTATATTAGCTTAAAAATAAACACAACGTAGGAATCGTAATTGAGTATATAAGAGGAATTTCAGGAGAGAGGTTAAGAGACACATTGCGCATGTTATTATGTAAGAGTTGTATTACATTTACTTTAGGTTTGGGGGAGCAGAGACACATTGCGCATGTTATTATGTAAGAGTTATTTTACATTTACTTTAGGTCTGGGGGAGCGGGGGAGAGCAGAGACACATTGCGCATATTATTATGTAAAAATTATATTACATTTACCTTAGGTCTGGGGGAGCGGGGGAGAGCTATATAATTACTGATATGGAGATTACAGGGATTTTAGAAGGAGATTGCGGCGGAAGAGACTCTAATCCTTGTCTATTTCTTCGATTAGTTTGTCTTTGTGCTTTCGAAATTGCATACAATTGAACCATTTACTGTGTTATCTGCTTTCTATTATTGAGCTTGTGTATTGTTTTGAATTTACCCCTATTGTATGGAAGGTTGCGCAAGACTTGTTATGGGCAAATTGACGGGTGACGGGGTTAGAGCGGTACATAGTAGAAATATATTAGCATCAATCGGGACATGCATTCAAGGAAGGGAAACGCGAAATTTATACGTGGTACAACCGTCGGTTAGCAATCCAATTTTGACGGGAAGTCTTTCGACAACTCTTTTGCATTCTTAAAGCGGTAAAAGTATATAAGGGCGGTAAATGGGTCGGATTGAGAGATAAATAGATAGAGTGCATTACCGGGCACGCGAGTAAGGCAATGGACCTATACTCGAAGGATTGGACTACGTTCGCTGATTTTGAGAAACCAAGGGAGGTCGCTAATAGTCATACGCTATTTTTAGGTTGAAGACGTAGTTCAGTTAAAATAGTTACAACGATTTAGAGTAGAATGAGAGATAAGTTTAACGTAGTTTAATCATTTAAGTACATGGGTACTATCATCATCATCATCATCATCATAATTATATTCGTATATTTGGTTGAGGCATATTCAAATATAATAAGTGTTTACGGTTGTAAGAGTTGGTTCTACCGAAATATATATAAATAAATCGTAATGGTTATTCGGTATAATATGGACATTAGTTAAGAAACTAATATTTGTGTGGCTGTCTGCCTTAGAATAATTAATAGAATATTAATTAGCGAAAAATACTTCATCACATAGAGACGATTAAGAACGCATCCTACGTCTGTCTGTCTTAGGATATTTTGGTTGATGAATATATTTTAGCCTCATGTTTCATGCCGAAACAAAGGGAACTAGAGTCTGTCTGTCTGTCCAAGAATATATAAACGAAATATATTCGATAGTGCTAGTCATCACTAAAACAAAAATTTATGCATATATTGTATGCAATAGCAAGTATGTATGTATCGTTTTGCGTCGGATTACTGGTAATTGGGTTTATTTAATAGGGTTAGCCATTTCAGTTATAAGAGAGGTAGGATAGATTATTGAAGAGATTAGTTATAATAAATAAATTGTGTTGTGGTTTGGGTGGGTTCGACTCCCAACAAATCTACATCAAAATGAATGAGCGTTAAAATACAATTTATTGAAGGAAACCAGGTTCAATCCCTGTTGACATATTTTGCTGTATTTTATTATTGGTTTTGTTTTATAAACGTGAGAATATAAACTTAAGAACATGAGGATACTTAGTCGATGGCTGTGGGGCTGCAAGTTCGATCCCTGTGTGAGTTAATTGTATAGGTTTAAGTTTTAAGGGTGCGGGAATACAGGTTCGAACCCTGAGCGAATTTTACTGTCGGTTTACTGAGTGTTATATGACATTCAAGTTGTAGGACTGTGAAGGAGCAGGTTCAATCCCTGTGTTATTAAATCAATGTGTTATTTTTGATAACCGTTTAAAGAGTTCTGATCACAGAGAGTGCGAGGGCGCAGGCTCTATTCTTACTTAAGGTTCGACGAACGAACGACGAAATGGGTTCGATTCCCATTTTCTTTTTAAAAATTGTCAAAATTTTGCTTCGGGTTTCGTTGGATTAAAGGATCAAGTTCGACTCTTGTGTACCATTTTTTTATGATTACTTAAGTAAGAATTTAAGAGGCAACGACGTTTAATTTCAGACAACCATGTCTATTGTAAGAGAGGATTCTCGCGGGCGATAGATTTGATATTGGCAGGAGTACGGGAATTTTACGTGAACTATCTAGACGACATTGTCATATTTACTACAGGGGATATAGGGTTGCCTTTAGCGCATCTAGACCAAATACTAGGCAGGTTAGAAGCCGCGGGACTTACGGGCCGATTAGGGAAATGTCGATTTTTATGTGTAGAAGTGAAATTATTAGGGCACATAGTAAACACCGACGGGGTGCGTATGGATCCCGAACGCGTAGAAGCCATAATGAGTTTTCCCATACCTAGGACGGCGAAACAATTACGGGGTTTTCTAGGTTTAATAAATTACTTTCGAAAGTTTATCTCCAAATATAGTGAGGAAGTTAGGCCATTGTGTGACCTATTGAAACAAAATACAAAATGGTCCTGGACACTGGAAATAAATGACTGTTTTGAAAGGGTTAAAAGGTTATTTGTAGACACGATACTTCTCGCACACCCGGATCCTAAACAGACTTATTATCTGCAGACCGATAGTAGTAATCTAGGAGTTTCGGGTTACGTTTATCAGTTAACAAGCGAGGGAGAAGAGAGGGTAATAGGGTTCTGTAGTAAGTCACTATCGGAGACTGAACGTAGATGGACTGTTACGGAACAAGAACTATGGGCGATCATATTCAGCTTGTCAAAGTTCGAGACCTACCTGAGGGGCGCGCGACTAATCATTAGAACCGATCATAAAAGTTTGATATTCTTACAAACGTGTAAATTATTGAGCGCGCGGATGATACGTTGGGTACATTATATAGGGCGGTTCGACTACACTGTTGAACACGTGAAAGGCCGACTCAATACGGTAGCAGACGTACTATCCCGGCATATAAAGGGGACCACCGATGTATTAACTAATAAGGCAGTAGGGCCTGAGATTGACCCTATTCAAAGTACCTTTAGGACGGGTGGTACAGAGCAGGTGGAAGGAGATCAGGAATTACCAGGAGCGCGATGAGGCGGCTAGGAAAATAATTAGTCGAATGGAGACTATAGGTACCTCCGAGTCGAAGTATTATGTGCTTAAAGAGGGAATTCTTTATAGAACGGACATACATAAGGGTACATTTAGGTTGTACGTCCCCGAGGAATTACAACAAGATTTGATCATTAGCATACATGAGGAGATAGGTCATTTTGGGCGTTACAAGGTATATGCACTAATGAAGCGTCGGTATTATTTTTCCGATATGTCTCGCATAATAGGTAAAATCGTAAGAGCTTGTGAGGTGTGCCAGAAGTCGAAGCACGCGAGGGAAATGCATACGGGACCGATTAAGACTGTGATAGCAAGGGAAATAGGGGAGAAAGTGTTTTGCGACATTTATGGACCATTACCAGCGGGACGTTTCGGGTTCAAATACATATTTGTGGTGCAGGACGCCTATAGCAAATGGATTAGACTATATCCGTTACGTCGAGCAAGTGGAAGGGCGACGTTAGCATGCATAAAGAAGTTTCATGTACAGATGAGGATTAGGACGCTATGTTCA
Source organism: Apotomis betuletana (assembly GCA_932273695.1). Taxonomy (NCBI): domain Eukaryota; kingdom Metazoa; phylum Arthropoda; class Insecta; order Lepidoptera; family Tortricidae; genus Apotomis; species Apotomis betuletana. Next base: position 6,900,762 of record OW026315.1, read on the forward strand.
GATAGGGGCACTAACTTCACTTCAAAGGATTTCGAGGCAGGTGTGCGGCAGCTAGGTATCGGACTGACGCATACATCCGTTAGGAATCCGCGGCCGAACTCGACGGAGAGAGTAAATAAAGAGTTAGGTAGGCTATTTCGAACCTATTGCGACAAATCACACCGTTCTTGGGTAGATCTGTTACCGGAAATAGAGGATTGTTATAATCAGGTGGTACACACCACAACGGGTTATTCACCGAATGAGATAGTATGGGGAAAAACGACCTTATTGTCTACAGACATCAGAAACGGCATTTTAGGCGGGGTAGGAGAACCACCGTAGGATCTCGAAAATATTCGACAACAGGCCCGACAGAATATAATGAAAGCGGCAGAAAGTAGGGAACTCCATTATAACAAAAACCATAAATTGATACAATTCGAAATAGGTGATTTGGTGAAACTTAAAACTTTCGCTAAATCGGACGCGGACAAGAAATTAACGAAAAAATTCATGCGATTGTATAAGGGACCTTTCACAATAGGGGCCGTGCCATATAACAATGTATACACCTTAATAGACACGCGCACTAACAGGGTCGAAGGAAATTACAATGCAATCCACCTGTTTCGTTATTACAAAAAAACGTAGGGCCTACAGGTAGAAGGTTGATTAGGACTTGACTAACAAAGAGGTTGCGAAGTGCAAGCGCCACCTGGAGAAAAAAAAAGCACAATAGGATAACCGACTCGGACAACAATGCGGAACTTAGACTGTTTAGGGTTTTATTACCACGAAGTAGTTTTATGATGAGTGTGGGAGAATAAGGAATAGTCGTGGGAACTAACGAACCAGAGACTTGCCGTTTCACACGAACGAGTTGGAAATATATTTTAATTTGGTCTAGGACATGTGTGGGAACATAGAATTCCTGGCCAAATTCAAATCTATTTGGGGGAGTGTGAGATGGTCAATTCGGCTATTATAATTTTTTTTGGTATTGTGAAAGCGGGACCGCATCTGTGCAAGGGTCTGGGAATCGTAAATTCAAAATATAATAGATACTGCTCTGCTCATAAATAACCCGATGTTATTTAGAATACTAAAACAATTTCGCTGGAATTTAAAATTGTCACTAAGACTTAAGGGTGACGGAAATTTATTACGAAATTGATTGTTCTTAACCGTCAAGCTTTCTCACGGGTTGTTAAATTTATTTCTAAGGAAGTAAGTTAGAAAAAAGGGAAGTTAATTATAGACAATTCAAGATACAAACACCACGGGGCGTCATAAAACTATATTGCGCAACCTTTCCAGGATAATGGGAAGAAATTTGAAACTACGCACATCTGCTAAGACATTAATCTTAATGTCTTTCGTGACAAGCAAGCGACATAATTCTAATGAATTTAGGGGCGTGTCGTTTGACTCTGAAATCAATGACCAATGGACAAACATAACTAATTCGGGGTGGTGTCCGAACATTGTTCATATTGACTGGCGGGAGAATTTTTGGATTGCAGGAGGTGTGGCATGGACAAGGAAGGAGGCCTCTCGACTCGGACTGGAGCGAGGCTTCGGGGCAGTTTACGTCTGGAGATCACAGCGCGCGCTTGGGATCTTATCTACTAAGCGTACCTATTGTATTTTTAGCTTAGAAATTGTATTCCCAAAGTCATAGTCTAATTTAGTTCAGTGTAAAAGTGTAAGGAACTTTTGTGTCGAACGAGCGAGGCGGGAAGGCAACCCGACCTGCGAGAGGAGACGAGTTGGCGCATTGGCGAACTCTAGCAGCTCGAATAGACTGCGAATTATTTGGTAATGTACTTCAATACCATCATTGTCCGCAACGATTAGAGTGATTCAGATTTGCATCCCACTTTCATATTAAACTCAGTAGAGCCTTACATTAAAAGTAGCAAACATGGACGCGGGAGCATCATTAGATAAATTTTACCAGCAAGGACGTAATAAACCCCACCGGCTGGACCCACCTTCGATTTGTGAGCTAACAATTTTATTGAAAGGCAGGTAGCATGCCTAATTGTGATTTTTTTGCGCCGACTTTTGTGTGAGGGTTAATGCTTGGTGTCGTGGGACCCTCAGTACTCCGCGTACGGGTGGAGATAATACTATAGAAATCGAAATGGTCCGTTATTAATTAGAATCAAAGGAGGAGTGCAAGCGTGAAATCACTCTAGCTGTAAATACGTGCTTTTGTGTTGTTAGATTTAAGTAAAGACTGAAGGTTAGCCTCTCTTACTGTTGTTCCTCTTGAATTTGGTAGTTAGGGACAACTCTTAGTATTTAAACTGTAAACTTTGTGTGCATGTGTGTATAAACTAGATTTAGGAGCCAAGAGGGTTTTTGGGGTTGAACATTTCATTTTCCCTCTTATTAGCATGGCTGTTAGGAATGAAATGTTCGGCTATGGTTGATTGTGACCCATCAACCATGGTCTAAATAATTGGACAGTTTCTTTTGCAAATTTATTTAAAAGTGGAAAAAAGACTTAGATGAACTAATTTTGACAAAATAAATCTAATTTTTCACAACTTCATATTTTTATTTTACCCCATCGTTAGGCACCCTTAGGGATTGATAACGGAGATTTTGCGCTAAGGTCATGGCTCTTAAAGCCTATAGTACATCGCCAGATTGTTTAATAATTGTTACAGCCAGAGCGACCGCTAGGACTGAACCTCCGATATCAAAACCCGTATCTTATACTCAATTACGATTTCCGTTCTAAAATGATATCAGTCGAATCATTTCCTTGAGACCTAGTTGGACCTAGGTCAATTCTAGACTGTGTGGCAGTCAGTCGAGTAAATTAGAGATAATGGGAGATGGACCTTGGTCAGACATTTGTGCTAAGTTAGCCGGGAGGTATCTGCTAGGAGAACCCGTGACAACTCGTTACTATATATTGATCTGGCGCGGAGACGCAGGGTGACACCTGAGGGCGAATACTTACATATTTACCTACTCATTATACGTAAGTATATAACTATGGATCACACTTGGCTGCGGTTGACTACTGAGGGCGGCGAGCACCGGACCAGTTGGAGGCGAAGGGCGTATGGGCAGAAAAAGGTCATATTTCCTAAGGTAGGCATCGTAAGGCCTAACCTTTAAGTGTAGGACAATGCAGGCTGAGTCTAGATAGCGAAACTGACTCGAAGCAGTCGGTAGCGTGACAACTATTCCGTTTACAAAGGCGTGACAGCGGCGATTGCTGGTCACTCTACTACACGCCATGTCTTGCAGATTGACCCTCGACCTTTGATTTGGCCAAATCAAAACCTAACCTATTTGCATACCGACACCTAAATAAACTATGACCCGGGTCGAATGGGGCGGGCTCACAGCCCATTAACAAGACCTCATCTTCGGATACGAGGCAATAAATCGCTTCTCAGCGAAAGAGGGTCAACTGCGCCCCTATAACTCGAGTACGAGGCCAGGTATCTGGTCTACCTGTGCGTAGGCTTCCCCTGTGATTGCGGGCGATCGGTTGTTCACGACGGGAACAAAACCCGTACAATGGAGGCTACTTCATTTGTCCTAATAACGGAATCGATGTCACTAACGCCGACCTCTAGTAGCCAGATAGCTATTATGACTGCTTCAGCCTGGATGTATGTAAAGGTAGTAATGAATTCTCTTATCCATACAGTAAGCCTTAATTCTCTTCAAATTTATTCAATTACATAAACAGCTATAACTTAGACGATCACTTCACGAGCCGTACCATCACATTACGCTACAGTGCACATAATAAATAAATAATAGTAAATAAATATATTAAATATCGGACACCCTCACACAAATCGATCTAGTCACAAATTAAGCTCAGACAGGCTTGTGTTATGGGTAGTAGACGACGATATACATACATAGAACAACCATGACCCGAACACAAATATTTGAGTTCATCGCACAAAAAACCCTTGCCGGGATTCGAACCTAGGGCCGTCGGCTCAATAGACAGTTGCTTAACCACGGCGCCAACCGCGTCGTCTCATTATATACATGCTTCAATGGACATAGAGCCGTAAAAGAATACCCCCAATAGGTCCGCCTGCGTATAGTCTTGGCATGTTGATGACGTGCCTTCTCTACATAGTGAGCGAGTCTTTTCAGTCAATAAATAAAGATTAGGTATGAAGAGTCTAATACGAGATACCCACATACTTGAAATGTAACGCACGATTACATGTTTAAGGCAAGTGGTAAATGCTAAACTAGCGTCACATCGTGATCTGATAAATTATCAATAATTGTTGAAGTTTAATTACTAGCAAAAGACCTTTAATATTGGTTAAATCACTGTATTTATACCTACAAATTGTGTACAACAGTTTACCCCACAAAACTTGTTAAGAGGCCTTATTCCTTTTAAAATTTATTTTTTTCATATTATGACAAACATATTGATAATTTCAACCAACTTTTTGAGGTGAATAATACTTTTCCCCGAGTTCTAGGTAGTAACATAGTTATTTCACGCTTTCATTGCGTACAGTCGACGATAAGTTAAAAAAACTAATTTTCCGCGTGAATTTTGTCAATTTCGAGTAGTTTTTGAAACAAAAATTATCAATGAAAAATTCAAACTGTAGGTTTCAAATATATACCAATAAATCCCAATAGCCCTGTTCTAGATAGTAATATCAATAGTATATTACTCGTAAGAAACATGTTTGATCATATAGAAAAATGTCTAAACAATCAGCATTTTAAAAGGAATAAGGCCTCTTAACGTCAAAAGTGAGCAATTCAGTTTTGGGCAAGCTTTTGGAGACAATTACAGAACAATAAATTGTGTAGTGATTTAATAAATATCAAATGTGTTTTCTCCGTTCCTAGACTGCAAATTACTGAGAATTGATTTAGAAAAAAAACGATAGTGGCGTAAGTCGCATTAATTACCACTCTCTTTTAAACAAAAGACAATTTTCCTCAAAGGCTATCGTCAAATCCCTAGACCGAAACAATCACTAGTATAATCTGACGAACGTGTCAACAATGGTGAAGAGACACTTAGCTACGTGCAAACAGAAACCTCTCCAAAGGGCATTAATTTAAACAAAGTAACCGTTAATCTACTATTAATAGCAAGTCACACAAAGGCAAGCGAAGACGTTGCAAAATTCAAACATGATAGAAAGTAACGGCGGCACTAAATGCAAAACAAATGAAAATACTTGGTTTTGTACCTTGAGATTGAGCTTAAATCTCCTGTCGCACGTTCTGATCAGTATAGTGGTTCTAATATGCCTATCGTTCTCTTGTCGATCATCGAAATTGAGTGTCATAGAGTTGCACATTGTGCTATGTGTTTTGGGGGTAAGTTTAACTAAATTTACAGTTTTAAATATCCGTTTTTCCGTTCATCACCTAAAATACAATAAAATCTACTTAAAAAATGCGTCTCAACCGTGAAAGCGATTAAATCGGTAACAGACACTATTTAGGGAAAATAGTGTATTTACACGATCATATTAAGCGGGTTCTACTGTAGATACAAGAAGTTATCTGTGTAATAAGGCAATATCTATTCGATAAGAGTCATCATAATTTAAGTAATTCACTTTTTCAATCCATGTAACTCGTAGCGTAAAAATGTTTTGACCTATGAAATTCAATAAGAGTCAAGATTCCAACTGACAAACATCATTTCTAATTTTAGCTTTGTTTAATCTATAAGGTAATCTTATCAAAACTGGCCCGCAACCTCAACCGCGAAAAAAAACAGGATTCTTTATTTTGCTCTATCATTGCTGGATTTATAGCGATATCTAAATTTACCAAGACGAAAGTCTAGAAAGAAGAAAAAATGGTCGGTAGTTTGGCTCATAAATATCTATGCTAGTGATCGCCTCCATTTTGCAGTTTGTGCATAGGCAGTTTCACATTTATATCGAATCTCCATACCAACCAATTTTCGAGTGCACGGTGCTTCTCAATATGATAATAATTCGATTTTTGGACACCATATTTACGAACACAATACACAAGCAAAATTGATCCCGAAATAGTAGGAAAACTAATTAGAAACTAAATATTCGTCTAAAAAAGTCCATAACCTAAGCACAAACATTTCGTTTAGCAGCTACATTTGAAGTAATTAACAGTTATATTTAATTTTATTTAAATCACTATCAACACAAAAGCACAGCTAATGGCCAGTCCAACATGTCTGCAGTTTATCATTTTATGTTCCACTTCCCCCATGTGTCCCCCACCTGATCTTAGCTATTGATAGTAGAAACTTGCAACTGAACTTTGAAGCAGATATCTTCAGCCGATTGAGCTGAAATTTCGCATCTTATCACAGAAATAAAGTTTTTGACAGAAACATTACTATTTCAGTACCATTTCTTCATAAGCCATGGAATACTAGTACTGTCGAAGTTCAACAGCTGGTCGATGTACTTGAAACAACGACAGAGAAAGAACATACACTGGGCTCTCGAATTCATCGGCACCGTGCTGATCCTCATCGGTTCTATCTACGTGATTAAAGACAAGGTCGTCAACTTCAATACTGTTCACGGAATTTTGGGTAAATATATTTTATGAGTGGATGTCGTAATAATCTATTAGGTATCTATTATTTTTATTTCTGTATCTTAGGTAATTATTTATTATTAAGGATTTTAAGTCCTCTCTTTTTACCTAATTTCTAGTATTTCATATTGCAATTGTTTATTTTTACATAAACTCTTACTCCTACACCTGGATAACAACTCTATAAGTAGATATAGTAGTGTTTATAGGAGAGACGACTGTTTCAACTACATTGCGGCTTGACGTTCCGCGGCCTGTTTGAGCCATATACTTTTCAATTACCTACATAACAACACGATTTACTATAATTTAAGTAATTCATAATGTAAATCTAATCGCAATAATCACTTCTAAATTGATAAGATCTTAATGATCTACTCATAAATGGTGTAATAGAAGTTTAACTACGTATCTACTTATCTAAAATAACGGATATATTTAGAAAGATAAGATTAAACCTATATAACTAGCTAGAACGTGCAACTTTGTCCGCGTAGACCTCTTTCTTTACCGTAGTCTAGTTAATCTTTGGAGGTTGAGCTACATATCTCTGCACCAAAATTGGTTAAAATCCGTCTAGTCGCTTCGGCATTATGAGAGGACATTTCGTTTAGAATATTATAATAATATAGATACGTACTAACATTAATAAAATAGGTACTATCAATAAAGTTTATTTACAACAAATCAGCAGGAGTCAAAATAGTACACATTATTTCAGGATTGTGTGCCCTGATTACAACATTGATAAGCATATTGAATGGCACTCTGACGTCATTATCCACCAAATTTACCAAGTACGGTGTCAACCTAAGAATTGCAAGTAAATGGATGCATGGTGTTATGGGAATTGGAACTTTATTCCTTTCTACAGCGAGTCTTCACTACGGGTACAATAAAGGGTCTTTCAGAAGATGGATTGACAACGATAACTTCGTCCTTGTTATCAAAATCTTCACTTGGATGTTTACCGTGTTCATTGGTTTTGAGTTTTGGATTATTATGTTCAAGAGGATCCAATATAAGAGAAGTATACGGAATACGCAGCACAAGTGAAATTGTAAAAATATAGGAATTATATGAATAAATAGGCGGGGCGATATTTCATAGAAGTTCTGAAAAAGTGTCCAGAGGTAAGCAGTAAAATAATAGTTCCAATGCGGTCCGCAATAGCCCTAAAGCAGCATATAATAAACATGTCAGGCCGTTCCTGACAATTTTTACGTGAGTTTATACCGTTTTTATAATTATTAAAGATGTCTACCGATAGTTTTAATAATATAATAGCATATTAATTATTAGTATGAAAAAAATTAAATTTTTAGACAGAGTGAACTGGGTCGAATTAAAAATTTTAATATTTCCTGTAAATACTCGTAATTGAATGAACTAACTAGGAATTACTCTGCGGGCCTATGTTGGTTGCTTTTATATTTAATTTTTACTTAGTTTATTCAATTATTTACAGAAAAAATGCAATAATTTAGTTCACGATGACTTTTTCACTACATAAAACAAAGTCGCTTTCTCTGTCCCTATGTCCCTTTGTATGCTTAAATCTTTAAAACTACGCAACGGATTTTGGTGCGGTTTTTTTAATAGATAGAGTGATTCAAGAGGAAGTTGTTAGCATTTCACCCGTGCGAAGCCGGGGCGGGTCGCTAGTTAAAAATATAAATAAACAAACCGTTGGAAACTAACGTAATTACTTTCAGCTATAGTAGCTCCTCCAATTTAACACCTTTCAGTGGATACTTTTGGATTATATAGATACCGCTATACTCCTTATTACCCTAATATATTTTATGACAAGTCTTTTTATTTAATGACAATTATTAAGAATGATTGTGACAACCAATAAAGTATGAAATTACTCATTGTTTTCTTAAAACTTCATACCTTTTTTCGATACCTACTGGTAGTATAGGATCCCGATATAAAACGACCTTCACCGAGATGTTTATTTGATGAAATGTATTTTAAATTTAATTTAATAAATGTCAATAAATATATTGCATATGGGTTGCCTAAAAAATTTTTGGCCAGGGTATGATTAGTTAAAAAAAAAAAAAAAAAACATTAAACATTTCACCGGTTTGATTATTAGATAAATTCATAATAAAATAATCTTTAATTTTATTTAATTTCAATTCAATAATCAGACCGTTGCAAAATGCTAGTCGGTATAGATTTACCTGTTTATACCTGGCTACCCGATAGTTGTGACGGGAAAAGAATAGGCAACCTAACGTTTGCATATTCTATGGGCTTCATACTTTCGATTGGTATAGAATTTATCTAATAATCATCAAACCGGTGAAATGTTTAAGAAAAAATAAATATATTATTAATTACTAGGATATTAGGACTAAAATTTGTTAGGCAACCCATATGCAGTATACTTATTGACATATTAAATCCATACTAATATTATAAATGCGAAAGTGTGTCTGTCTGTCTGTCTGTCTGTCTGTCTGTCTGTATGTTACCTCTTCACGCTTAAACCGCCTGAACCGATTAAGATGAAATTTGGTATGGAGATAGTTTGAGACCCGGGAAAGGACATAGGATACTTTTCATCCCGAATAAATTTAGTGTTCCCGTGGGATGAGCGGGTAACACCGCGGGGCACAGCTAGTTAAATATAAAATACATTTCATCAAATAAACATCTCGGTGAAGGTCGTTTTATATCGGGATCTTAGACTATGGATAAAATCGCGCGTAAAGCAATGCAACTGTAAAAAAATAGCTGACTGAATGAATTACTAAACTAGAAATTATACTTAAATCATGGTATCTACAATGTTTGAAGAGATCCCTCGATTTCTGCAGAATCCTATCATGAAATGTTTACATAGAAAACTCGCGTGAGTCTCAGACGAGCCAGTGCGAGCGATTGTAGCTCGTGATTATGAATCGCAAATCGATTCGAAACATGATGAGCGATATCCGTCTTGAAACAAAAAGAATTTGCGAAATCTGTCCCACCAGTCGAGGAACATCCAAAAGCAAAAAACAAAAAACATTAGTACAAATTGAGATTATTCCACCTTTTTCTTAAATCGGTCAATATAATCATTCGAAAAAAAGTACAATGAGTTTATCAATACAACACTCACACTAGACAGTCTTGCTATTATTGATAATTCATGAAGGACTTTTATTTAGCTCTTCACCAATATACGGCTATGTATGACTACACATATATTTTTCCAAGCCAAGTGATTTTATTGAATAACTGTTTATCTCCAAAAAGTCTGCGATAGCAAACTTTGTGACGCTTAACAATATCGTGACAATTCATTGACAGTTCGACAGTCATATCGACGAATAGTAGTCGTCACTTGTTTAAAACAATTGAAGAAAGCAAAAACAATTAAGCGTTTTTTTTATAAATAAAATAAAACATCAAAATGCGTAGAGAAAGTGACGAGCCATATTTCATGATGGTGTGCATGAATGTAATCAACTCCATTACGCACTGGATTCTGGGTGCGGTAGCCATGATTGCTATCGTATTTGCCACAGTTTTCCCTGGATCATCCCACTTCATACAACACGTCTATTTATGTACTATCGGCGTAAGTATTATTCACTTTCACTAATGTGTTATTTTGTGTAAATATTAGTTTTGAAAAAGTTTTACGTCTTGCCTTGACTAGGAAGTGGCCTTTCTTCCCAGAAACAATATTTGCCGTAAAAATATTTGTATCATTATGTGACGTTTTCAACCAAAAAGGTCTATAAATTTATGAAGCATGTAATGTAAATGTATCATTTATTTTAATGTGGGTATACACCACAATTTTTTATTTAAGCCTTCAATACAAAGATCAATGCTTAAATAAAAATTGAAAAAGGGCTACGTGGTGGAAGAGACCGGGAATCGAACCCGGTACCTCTGGATTGCCAGTCCAGCGCGTTAACCATTTTGCTACCTGGAGGTAGCCAGGAAGACCTGACGATTTTTTCCTTATGCTTTGTGTGTGTCTCGATCTTTGCATTGTTTTATTTGAAATAGCTCCTTTAGGTAGCTCCTTTTTAATTTTTTCTTTAAGCTTTGATTATTAAGGGCAAAAAGGTCTAGTTTGTCGCCTTGTCCTAAGGACGGACGCATTGACATATTATTGGTAAAAGTATGAAAACAAATTTCAACCTTATAACTAAGCGGCAAAGTGGGCCCTTGTCATTGAAAACGTATGATATGTAGGTATCCTTTTAAAATTGCATTTTTTATTTGATTCGATCATGGTCGTAATTATATCGGCTCTATCTACGTGAACCTTTTTTTGTTCACCAACTTAGTTCAAGATTTTCGTACCAAAATATTGCTTAGAAATAGGTTTGTACATTTCATATTTTTCAAAATGTGTAACGAAATAACGCTGAAAAATATTCGGTTTCAGATACTGTCATTCTTATATCTTATATCTAGATGACTATATCTTCACTGATATGTATATAGTAATGGAATTCCGTCAAATATCTTTATCGCGATACATCGAAATAGTGCACAAAATCGCCTGTCAAATCACCTGTCAGAAAGGATTTGCAATACTTTCATTTCAATTACTATTTAACTGAATGTAAAATAAATATATATATATTTGATGGCCTCAATGCACTTACCAAAAAAAAAGTACAACTTTTTTTCTGGGTACACAAAAATTAAAAGAAAAAACTTTTCCTCGTCTAAGATAACATTTTGAGAAATTACTGACATCTGCACCGTGGACGTTTTTGCTAGTTAAGGAGCCCCTCTGGTACCCTTCATTCGGTACATAAGTACCTAATCCAGATAGCTAATTACTATCTAGTTAGGTACTACAATTTTTTTTCAACATGATAGTTTGCAATTTTTTTGGCTGAAGGGCTCTCTTCGTTTATAAGCCATTTAAATAAGAAAAGCTGGTCGATGGTTGACACTTGACATGTGTCAATGTCAAACCGTTAAAATAAAACACATTTCAATGTCAAACTTTTGAAATTTTCAAATTGACAAGTGTCAAACATCTTCCAGGTTTTTAAAATTGACGTTTAAAAGGAAATAGCCAAAAAAGGCAAAGCGACATGTCAAAAATTCAAAATAAATATTTTGAAAAAACCATAGTGACGAAACTTCAAAAGCAGCAGTATGTAGATCCTTATAGCACGAATTATCGAAAAAAAAAAATACTGTCATTAAAAAACTTTACAATCCCTATTATTCTTTTCTTAGTGCTTGTACCTTTGCATTTCCATTCTAGAAGGTAAACATGTTATAGATTTAATATTTTATTTCAGTACGTATTGCTGATGGCTCAAGCCATCCTAACCTTTAGTCCCAGCAACGGCTGGTCCCAGAACATGAGGTATCAAGATAAGAAGGTCATCCACTGGGTGATGCAGGTCACCGGGTCAACCTTAGCGATGACCGGCAGTATCATTCGAATGGTGAACCTAGCGAACAATTTTACTTCCCCTCATGGTATTTTGGGTAAGTCGTATTTTCTAACGTAGGTATGTGTAGGTTTAGTAAAGCTTGACAATTTTAACGCTTGAGGAGCTAGCTGGAGGCTAAACTTCAACTAGAAGGTCTGACCAAGTGAAGGAGGAAGTCCTACGCGTTCCACTACTGGACATAGGTCTCTCTCCACATGAATGTGAGGGAATGAGCTGTAGTCTTCATGCTAGCCTATAGTGAATTGGAAACTTCACAGACACAAATCTTGAATTTCTTCACAGATATATTTCAGGGCGAAAATTAGTATCTTCCTTTTTTGTGTCGAATTTTGTTGTGTCGTGAGGGACGCAATATCCCTTTTGTAGGTAAATTATCCACTCGAAGTATAAATCTCCCGATACTTACAGAAAAAGACAAGAATGAAACACATATGCGTGAACTATCAGATATCATCATCATCAGTAGCAATGTGTCAGTCAATAAAATTATCCACGCTTGACTTAAATTGTTTTACGATTAGTGCTTTCATGCGCCTGTTGCGATTTCATGGAATTGTCTTTCGCGTGCGGTAAAATATAAGTCTCACCTTTAATCATCAGATTGGTATTTCCTTACATGTATCACCGATAGTCTGAATCATACTTTGTGCTGGACATAGATAATCTAATAGTTATCATTATGTAACTTTACCTACATCGGATAAAAGGTGCAAACATACAATAATTCAATAATTTTTAATAGAAAATCTCGACTTTGACCTGGACAATAGGTCTTGTGAACGGGATCCTCTTCTTTTATAGAAAACAGTTCACAGAATGCTTCATTTCGTAGAATTTTCATTTCAAAGACACGGAGATATTTTTTTTTTAATCTTGAAAGCATCAACCTATATATTAAGTAGGTTAGGTTACGTTTGTGTTGTAACATTCCAAAATATTTTATGGTTTCAGAAAAAAATGCTTTTGATGAAATGAAATGAAAATTCGATCAAATGTTTGTCTATAAACCGTTGTGAAGATTTTAACAGCCAAAAGTTTCTATTAAAACGAACATTTTAAAAAGTGGATTTTTGCGTGACTTGCACCCGCGGCGTCTCCAACGCTGCTGGTGTTAATCTAAAAGGCGACCTTTCTGTATGGAGCTTCACAGCAAAAGGTCGCCTTTTACAAAATTTTAAAATTTTCGCTTCACTTGGTTAATGCTAACTAAATACGCTATCTTTACGGTAGTTGGCGCTACGATGTAACCCTAAGGCATATAAGAAATGCACTAACTGGTTGGACAAAGCGGCCTTGTTGGCCCGGAGCCCTTGGAGACTCGGATTCGAATCCGGTTAGTCTTTAAAAATAAATTATTGGCTTCAATATTTTTCATTTTAATTAAATGTACTTCATAATTATCCTTTTGGGTGTTGCTTATTTTGATGATTATTTCCTTTTCTCACCCCCTGATTTATCCTAGAACAAGTAAAGGCTAAACCCTGTAAGGGTTAGAAAATAAGCAACACCCTATTTATTTATTTATTTATTTAGTCTTTATTGCACAAAAGAAAGAACTTATCGTACAAAAGGCGGACTAAATGCCATAGCCCTATATAGGTATCATAAAATTACATACCGCACGTTTATCGCGCGGCAGATAAAGATCGCATTCATTTTTGAGATTCGTGGATATATGGGTGTGGTAAATGAATAACATATTTTTTTCAGGGCTAATCGCAATGATCTTCACAGGCATCAGTCTTGTCGGAGGGGTGATCGGCCTCTACACGAAGAAGACCGTCATCATCAAACTCCTCCACTCTTGCGCCGGCTCCATAACTCTCGTGGCTGCGTTTATCACCCTCTGTTTGGGCTTTGATAAGACGACCTTTAGAAACTGGTCTGGGGATACGGGAGCTAACTTAGCCATTGCTTTTACTGTCATTGGTTTAGTGGGCACTTTGTGTTCCGCGTCTATGAACAGTTTAAAAAGACTTACGCAACGATAAAGTATTTGAGTATATTTTCCAACATATCATTGGAACCAAGAACTCTGTAGACTATTCCAAATGACATAATTATGGAAATGTGGTTGACTGGCCGACGGAATTTTTCAAAATTATTATTATAAGATTGTATTTTACTTACTGTATCAAGTGTGTAAACCCATGTACCTTATAGAAATTTAAATATAAATACTTTTAGTCATATAGTACAAGTACCTGCTTATTTACACTACTGATTAAAATTGGGTACTTTATCAAAATCAGTCGGTGATAGTGATAGTAATCAGTCTTTATTACTTTATTTCAATTAGGTACCATTAGAGATACCTATTAGATTAATATTATCAATTTCATGACTTTAGTAGTAGTTATCAGGACACCAAATTACAACACACATTAAGATAACGATTTTCCTTTGTAGTTATTTAGGTAGTTGATGATTACTAACTTATCCATATAAATGCAAAAAAAGTGTCTGTTGGTTCTGTATGATCGCCCAGATGTATCGCCCAGGTTTTATGAATGGAGATGGTATATCAGTCGCAAAGGAGCATTCACGATTACGTGATGAATGAGGATAACCTATAGGTTACCTTACACCTTAGACATAACACGTGTCCATTATTTTTTCATGTTATCCAACATATAGTGAAACTAGTAATTAATTATCGATTTGCTTGAACACATCTCTCTACAGAAGTTAGAGGGTTTGACCAATTTTCGTACTTTGAAGGACAATTTGTCCTAACAGGTTGAATTTGGGCAGCTAATAACAAATACGTGTCTGCTATTTTAGACTACTCTATAACATATATCAAAATGAATCAAATCGGAGACGGACAGTTCGAAAACTGGTGAGAAACTGCGCAGGATCGGAACAGGTGGCGAGCTCTCGTTTGGGTCACTGAGCCAAAATAGTTAGTGGCAGTTTTCTCCCGGTAATATTTTACCCCACTTTAGATATTAAGTTTCTTTCGGCTTTCTTCAACAGCGATCTCCTCTTAAAAATTGTTGGTAGATCCATAATCTGACTTGTATTCCGTTACTCGTACTAAATAAATGATTTCATTACATACACGCAAGCAACATAATATGCCCGCTGTCTCAGTATAAGCTTGTGGGTAAGAGAAGCTACTTTATCAAGTTTTTGCAGTTTTCTTCCAAAACTCTAGTCCTCTTAAGTAGCTCGTTCAAATAAATAAAACTCTTATAACTCTTAATATCGTATTTATTCATCTTAATGTAATATTTACAGTAGATAATACTAATGAATACTTTTCTTAACTCTTCAGTTTGGGTACGCCTTAATACTAACTAATACAATTGGATACTACACATGTAAGATGTTTGTCTATATTAAATATGTCATACCTACAATTTACAAAGTTATACATTTTTGTTCAGTTTAAATATCACACCAAATGAATATACATTTTACTACATAATACTATGTAATACCTACATTTAAGCATGACATGTTTATTCGATAAAAAAGCAATCGAACTACTTAATATTACATTCAGATATTTCTTCTAAATGTACTATTTACGCAACAAATATTTTCTATTTATTTGTATTAAAGCGAAAAGTTGAAATAGTTATTTGTGCAACAAGAGAGCAAAGTTGTTTTTTGTTATGAGTGCTGATTTTGAGTCCCGAGCAAGCGAAGGATTCTACGTTTGAATCACGAGCGTAGCGAGTGATTCTATGTTAGAATCCTGAGTGTAGCGAGGGACTCAACAGCACGAGATACAAAAAACTTTGCTCTCGTGTAGCACACACAACTTTTCACCTCATCAGCGAGAACATAATTCGTCATTTTGTGTTTTTTCTTCCAACGTATGTTTATAGTCTTTGTTGCTGATTTCAATAATATTATTAATCAGAAAATAGATAAGTGCTGCTTAAAAAGGAATAACAATATAATTTAATTGAAATTATAATCAACCAACCAACACGGTTATTGTCATTAATTGATCAAATTGGAAGATTTAGCAGATACATGACGTGTTTATTTATAAATACATTATTATATTACGAGATTTTGTTTATACATTGATTAATATTTTTACTCCTAAAACACCAAACAAAATATATGCAAAAGAAAATATCAATTACAATATGAACTCGATATTTTTTAAGGTACGTTTCGAATATGCATCTATGATAAATGGCGAAATTATAAATTATATTTTACAATACGTAAATATTTTTAATTAATATAATAATTATGTAATTTATATAAAACAATTGATCATTGCTCAAATATAATAAGATTTTTCAACTTATTATAAATTATATTTTTGTAAAATATAAATAAAAAATATTTACGTATTGTAAAATATAATTTATAATTTCGCCATTTATCATAGATGCATATTCGAAACGTACCTTAAAAAATATTGAGTTCATTATATTTTACAAAAATATAATTTATAATAAGTAATAATAAGTTGAAAAATCTTATTATATTTGAGCAATGATCAATTGTTTTATATAAAAGGTACAATCATTTTAATTTTCGGTCGTTAAATAAAATATAATAAAGAAAAAAAAATACGTTGCAATTAAAACATTTTAGGGTGTTTTTAATGATTTTTTTGGTATAACGCGTATCCGAACTGTTCTCAATCGAGGTCGGATTCGAAAATCGAATTTCAAATTGATAAGTTTCTATCCCTCTCTTTTATATACATATGAAAGAAACAGAGTGCATCGAGATTCAAATGATTAGAATTTTATAATTAACCTTTGGCTGAAGAATGACAATTCGTGGTCAGATATTGAAAAAATTAAAAAGCTACTTTCTACTCACGCTCGAAACAAAATCGCATTTTGTTCACTGTTATCTGACAGCAAAATCGCCATGTTTGAGCTGGTGAGGTGAAAAATATTATGCTTTGAACGGGATTTAAACCTACCCCGTCTCCACGGTTTTCCAGGTCAGACAAATCAAAGCCACAAGCTAAAGCATCAAATTGTTAAATTTTTCGCTTTAATATAAACAAATAGAAAATATTTTTTGCAAAAAAGTACATTTAAAATGAATATTATAATTGCTTGCTCACATTTATAACGCAATCAAGTTGATCGCTATTTCATTAAACGCAGACATAAGTAACATTTTTAATACAGTTGCTCAAAAAGTGGTACTTTTTGTGGCTGCGTAGCGTGCGAGAAGCTCATTTTCTCGAACTAGTGCTTTTTACTTTTTAGTTCCAAACTATACTTTCGAAACGCAGTAACTGAGTTTCGAATGTCAGTGATGATGATGATGACGACGACGACGACGACGACGACGACGACGACGACGACGACGACGACGACGACGACGACGACGATTACCATGTCATTTGTAAAGTATGGGTTCGTTCAAAAATAACTTCGAAGCAAGCATATTTTATCGCAATGATATATTAATTTGTTATTTTTTCGCAATTGCATTAAAAAACGTGGTAACTAGTGGTAAAAAGACATTCTTTTCACACTAGTTGTAAAATGTACTATTTCACCTCACTCGCTCGGAAAACCTCCGTTTATAGGGCGAAATCTGCGTGCAGAAGTCTACTTTATCCGCTAGCGTGCAAAAGTCATTACAATTTCGAACACGACGATTTTGATTCTCTGTGGTGCATGTAACTTTTTTATGTTTAAGACTCCTTCAACGCGTGACTGATTCATCAGTCGATAAATCTTCGAATAACCAATCAACGCACGCTAATAAATGGCGATCTGGTCAGGCCGGCCAAAATCATATGTACGTTTGAATACTTCTTTTAAAAAAAAAACACCTACAATATATTATCACGTCCAGAAACCTGTTTGTGGTTACAGATTTTTAAGTTTTTATTTACTACACTTTATTTTATGTTGAATATGTTTATATATATTAATAGTAAGTATTTTAGTTTCATTTACAGATTTTGACTAGTAAATATATTAAATACAACACTAATTTTAATATTTATTTGTTATAAAAGTTGGAACATAAGAGTGTAATTTCTGAACGCACCCTAGAAAAAAATAACTAATTAAAAAGTTGGAAGTTTTCACAATTCACGTAAACAACGTAAATTTGTTCTGTGGAGAATACATACTGTTGTCTTACTTAATAGAAATATCGAAAACAAGAAAGTTAAGCCCAATTTGGAGTATTTATTCAATGCTAAAAGCCTGCATTAAAACGAAAAAGGATTTGTTATAAATATTTGGAGACGATAAGTAATTTACCGAAACTATTGGCGTTTTTAAAGAAGATAAAGCCGAAATAATCTTGTTAGGATCCCATCGTCCAATAACTTCCAAAGCAAGTGTTATGGAAAATACTTCCGAGTGGTCAACTAATCCTTCCCAGAATGCCATCCTCCCACATTCACAACGTATGTGTCAAGTAGTTTCAAATACAATATAATATAACAGTGCTTAAGACAAACTCAACGATAAAATACCTACACGACGATAATACAAATTACGGCCATATTACTTTTAATTTTTAATATGTGTGCTTCTCTCGTATTTATTTGGTTTGGATTTGAGTGTGTTATGTTTTAAATTTGATGTGTTAAATAGAAGGCAAAATTAAATATGATTATTTTTATGTTTTAATTGTTTTTCTTGAATCTTGCCCTTTCCTCGCTGTAGTGAGGTGAAAAGTTGTGTGTTCCACATGGCTGCAAAATTATTTAGCTTCTCGTGTCTCGAAACCTCGCTACGCTCAGCTTTCAATTTCAACACTCGCGCCAAATAACAACTTTGCAGCCTTGCATAACAAATAACTATTTCATTGCTAAAATTTTCTTAGCATCCATTATGGATGCATCCATCACGAAGATAGCAAGTAAGTAGGTACTGGAAAACAAAAGATTTAATAGTATCTCAGAAGGCCTAATAAGAGTAATATATAATATATTCTACATTTTTTTTTCATGCTGTTGGCTGGTATTTGTTTTCTGTAAGTTGGTAGTACATTTTCAGATTTTACCGCCCCTTACACGAATGGCAGCAGTTATGGGTGTAGTACTTGTAGTGGCAAAGACGGGCTTGAACGGCCAGAACGCAGTTACTCAGCTTGTCTTCGCAGTCTGAAATAAATGTTTAATTCGGTAAAGTATTAACATTTGCGCCCTCTAGTGACTCTCAATGAAAAAAATGCTCATTTAGAACATTGGTTGGTATACATTCTGTTTTTTAAATGAGATGCACTATCCAATGGATATTATGGAACAATATACGATGTATAATGATATCTCTCGCTGTCGCGTCTTAAGTACATGCACGATATAATTAGTTTGTTGATTACGATTACGAGTTACGACCTATATTGTGTAGAAAAAAAGCATCTATCTTTTTTATATTGGGATATGTGGAGGCTTATGGGTGTAAGATCGCAAGTACATTTAGGTCGTTGACATTATTTTATTTACGTGAATATAATCTGATTATTTCATTTCATATCAACACGACGCGACAAATTATCAACCACTATCGTATTCGTCTTATCGTAATGAAGATGCACAATATTTTTTTTGGCCGTAGGTCAGACCTAAGTGGAAAAATACTTAAGTAGTTATCTATGACAATAATTGTCTTTTTTCTGGCTGCCAATATCTGGCAAAGGGTTTACAATCTTGTAAGATAAAAGGATTATTCAATCATGGCAGATATGATTTCACTTTTTTTATTGCAGTAGGATACAAAATAATAAGAACAGCCATATGCCAATAAATATTAATGTGAATACTTATATGACAGCTTTGCAAACTTTATAACAAATAGAAATTAAATCATGACGTATACCTACCTTTTGTTTCAAATTTCTGTGTTGTAGTGCTCTCTGTAGTAGTTGTACTTGTAGTAGTAGTAGTTGTTGTATCACTTCTAGCTACCTTTTGAGATTCTGTAATGGTAAAAAAAAACATTATCGAATGAATGATATTTTATCGTCTGGACTATCCGATCCTAATATCATCCGTGTGACGTTTCAAGTGCCCGAGTTAGTTGAACAGTCCTTTCATCACCAAACCTATTACCACTTGTCTTGCATACAACTGGAAGACTGTGAATCGGGCATGGGATTCATCCATGTGTAGGGTTATCTATTTCAATTTCTTAAGTGAGTAGATTTGGTGACTTCAAATCCACATGACAGTTACCAATGAATTCCGGAGGTGCGGTGGCTATATTGCATTGTGGTGTGCACGGGCGCTCTGCTAGCGGCTTATACCCTGCGCCGGCGGAGACGCAGGCCTCGTCATCTACACCGCCCGCGCCGCGTGCGCACCACACCGTACGACGTTGGATGCCCGTGTTTGTTGTACAGTTGCTGGTGCACTGTGAGAAAAAAAAATGTCGTTTTCATATATGTCGTATATGTCGATTTCAAGTAACCTAATCTCTACTTTTTATAATTTATGGAAAGGGGCACATGGCCCTAAGTAACGTAAATTTTATTCCAAAGACCATGATAAACATGCATTTACCTATTACAATACATTAATCGGGTACCAATTCGTTCTCCGGCATTGGCGCCTTGCATCATTCCCGCAGATGGCTCTCCGTTCCAAATATGCAGAGCAGACTTGCACAATGAAGAATTGTCACTTACCTGACCCCACTCACTGTAATACCACGTAGGCAAGCACTTATCATTGCAATCGTCATGCTCCGGCCTGAGCGCCTTGCTTGTATAGTACCACCGTGCCAATAACGCAGAGGCCCCACAGATCTGCTTGCCGCTGCACGGTGGCAAACAGGGTGATTCTCCCGAAAAAATCCTGTATTGTGTCCTACCTGACCCCACTCGCTGTAATACCAAATGGGCAAGCACTTGTCCTCGCAATCTCTCTCGTGCTCCGGCTTCGGCGCCTTACATCCAGAGTCCCTCAGATGCCTGCCTGTGCCACCTATGCACAGGACCCCACGGATCTGCTTCCCATTGCACGGTGAAGAACAGGGTGACCATTCTCCTGCAAAATTAGAATCTTAATAAATTTACTTTAGAATTGCCTGAACGGTGCTCGTCTCATTGTCACCCAGGGATAAATATTAATTTTTAGGTAATTTTTAATTTATATTGCCATTTGCCATCCCACTATATGACAAAGACCTCTCACGATTGCCGATCTTGTTCTAGCCGACTTCTTAAAGATACCCATTATGTGAGAAATAAATAAGTGTATGATTTTACTAAGTCAACCACTGCCAGTTGCTAACTCTTGTGGACAGGACAATCTTTAATGTTCGGCAGGGGATAACATTATATGTACGGTTTGGTAACGTACCTATAGGGACATGTAGGTAGTCAACTGGAACATCTGACATCAGCTATTAAAATAACCGACTAGATATCTACTTTATAAAATAAAAATACCAGTAAACCAATATCCTTCCTGAGGTTCACACGCCATCTTTGGGCTGCATGTCCGCAACGCTTCAGGGGACCTCATAGGTGCACAACCAGACGGATCTGAACATCGAACTCCTCGAGTTTGAAGCCCGCCGCCCACACACCACCCCACGCACTGAAAAATATCACAAATAATTTAGTCAAGTACTGTACACACTGTTGTAACACTGTAACTACATCGAAACTATCACACAGAAGAAGAGGAAAGAAACTGAAAGGACAAAAACTAATGAGATCTTTTACTTATCATATCGAGGAGAGGTAAATTCCATATTGTATTAGCCAAAAAGAAAGCTGAAGAAAGATTGACATGGAAATCGGTGTGCCTTAATATATTAATGGCGGAGTCAATAGATGCGGTCTGCACGGGATCGCACGTTGTGGCGAGCTATGGTGGAGGCCTATGTTCAGCAGTGGACATCTGTGGCTGATAGATAGATATATAGAATAATATTAATGACGATAATGATATCTCACCTCTGACCATTCCGTAAACAGCCAACTAGCAGCTGCAGCTGCATTAAAATTATACTCCGGTCCAATCTCACTCTCAGATCCGTTTACTGCAACAGAGTAGACTGGCCCGTCGTGGAAGGAGTCGACATGTTCTCGCGGCCGTTTGACCCGTCTTTCCACTTGCTTTACATCATCACAATCTGGGATATCGCAAGGTTCCGAGGAGGAGGGCTTTGGTGAAGGGCATTTTTGATCACTGACCTGAAATTCAACGTTATTAACTTTCTACAACAGCTGATTGAGTGTACTTCAACAACTATTGTTTTGTAGTACCTACACGAAAACACGACACGCGCCAGATACGTGAAAGATTCGTCGATAGTTAGAAATGAAGATAGTTGTAATTATAAAGATCTGCTTACCTTTGTGATCCCTCTAGAGTGGTCTTGAACACATCCAACTATTCTGGTCCGTGTAGCAGGTCCGCAGGCAGGACATTGTGTCCAAGCGGCGGCCCTCCATCGGGGCGGGCAGGAGACGTTTCCACACCGTCGTCTTCTGCTGGCAGGTGAAGATCCTGTGCAATGCACCGGTGCTACTTCCCGGTCGCCAGTATTGTCGGCTTCAACGCAGCGAAATTTGCCAACCTGTATCCAAGGAATATAAGTTAGTCATGCTGGATTTAAATACTTCAATCCTTTCAAGTTGAAGAAGAAGCCGAAGTATTCGTACTGTTATAATAAGAAAATAAGGGCTATAATTGCTGCATTAAGACCAAAATGGAATTTGATGCAAAAGGTATATGAACCTATGTCCAGCGGTGTATAAAGAATCTTTCCACTTTTGGGTTACACGTATGAAAATCTAGTAAATATAACAATATTATAAATATGTCAATATAGTAATTAGTACCTGGAATCCTCCCCCACAACTCCTTGAACACTGAGTATATGACAATATCTTCCAAATAAATCTTCTATCTCCAACTACATTTTCTTCAAACTCCTCTCCAGAATTGAAAGCATCTTGTAAGACGTTCAAATTTTTATATCTCGGTATATTGGCAGTTCTAGGGTAATCCAGACTATGATGTCTTCTTGCATGTTTAGGAGAAACTGTCGTAGGTATTTCAGGAATATTAGACCTTGTTATCGATTCAGCTTCTATCTCGCCAGGTTGAGATTCGGTGAAGTATTCATATTTGATGCTCGGATTTGGTTGTGTATAAAGAATCTGAAATATGAAATATGTTATAAGACGGTTATTTTATTACAATACTCTTTATTGTACACCAAAACAGAATGAGATAAGTACACAAACAGCATGGATCATAAGCTATAGAAAGATACTAAGTAGTGATCTCTTCTAGACCATCTTAAGGTAGTAGGTAGATTTGACGCAAAGTACAATAGAGCATTAGTAATGCACAACATAGTCTAATGCTAGTGACAGGGAAATACTATTAGGTCACCATTATATCGATAGGGTGTTGAATGGGTCCGTGCGCAAAGACCGCATCAAGTCCAGCTGCGCGGGAGTAGATGAATCGCGCACCAGCAGCATCGTATGTCCCGGGAGCGCTCACAGCGAACTCGCCGTTCATTATGTACGAGCCATTTGTAATTTTTAGCGCTGAAACAACAGTTAAAATATTAGATTGTTAGGTTGACTCTGAGTTGAGTGTCTAAATAAGCCCTCGTCACATTTACACTCAAATCATTATTTTCCAAAAGCTTTAACTGAGTGACCGAATTGTCAGCATAGTGCTAAGACCAAACTTTGGCAGGAGAATTAGAAGACACTTATCAAATACTTTACCTGTTATCATATTTTTCCTTTCAAATTTCTCATGATATCGCGCACTTCAATCTCGTATTTACAGATATAATTGTTTTCGTGAATGAGAGAGATCAAAAATTCGAATAGAAATTAACCTAGAGTTGCCAAAATATTATTGTTGTTTCACTCAAACCTAAAACTAAGCTACCAATACCTACAGCTGAACAAAAAAACCGCCGCCAATGTTTAGGTAGGTAAGTCCGAATTTTCGATCGTTGATCCTGATTATGAGTAAGTACCTAAGGTAGAGGCCAAGAGGTTAAGGTATAATTTAGGAAACAATTATGAGTACCTAAAACTATAAATCAATTACAAGGTCTCTTTAACACAAGTTCTATTACGCCTTGTCCTATTCTAGTGTAACAATTGACACACAAAGTGTCCATTAGTAGATCACTATCACAGCCTGTTACTAGTAACCTATTATTAGCGAAATCACAAATTGATTTGGAACAGAACTCAATAGCTCG